>OX393552.1:76726129-76783629 GCA_947650365.1 Chamaelirium japonicum | reverse complement strand
CTACAAGCTCCAAGCACGCAATGATCTGCATGAAGATGAAGAGCAGAGCGTCGCTAGGTATGTCAATGGTCTTAAGCCCTCAATTCAAGAGGTGGTGTCCCTTCATGACTTGTATCAGGTAAGTGATGCACACCGTCGGGCTAAGAAAGTTGAGTCTCACCACTCCCGATCTGCGTCCCGACGATATGACAATACTAGGGCACCATCCGGATCTGTTAGTAGACCAATCCCTGGACCTTCCTCTGTAGCTGGGACAGTTCCTACACCCACTGAGAAGGGTAAAGGAGTCTTAGGACCCAACCCGAGCATGATGAAAGTGTTTCAAGTGCAACCAGCCGGGTCACAAGTCAGCCGATTGTCCTCGACGACAATTCAATCCACAGACAAATCTTGCGGGTAATGAAGAGGATAGTCATGAGTCTGAAGGCGAAAACTTCAATGAGTTAGTCTTGGAGGGGGATGACGTGACTGCACCACTATTAGCTATTCACCAGTCTCCATCACCCCAGGCACCTAAAGCGTTACTACCCCACGAGCTCTGTGGAGGACCCCCTAAGCCACATTGCAAGAACCAGAGGTTCGAGCTATTCCGAACAGTCTGCACTGTCAATGGCATGGACCTTCGTGTCTTGATAGATGGAGGTTGCACCACCAACTTAATCAATGAAAGGGTAGTCAGGAGCAAGAAGTGGAAAGTCAAACCACTGGCTCACCTTTACAAAACATCGTGGCTAGACAACACCACAAGCAAACTAGTGACTCATTGTTGTTTGGCAAAGTTGTCGATTGGGCTGCAATATCGAGACGAGGTTTGGTGCGATGTCCTTCCTTTAGAAGTTGCTGATATTATCCTTGGGCGTCATGGCAGTTTGACCGAGATGCACTACATCACGGGAGAGTCAACACCTATACTTTCCTTAAGGACGGCATCAACGTCACCTTATGGCCCACATGTTTTAGGAGACACCGTTCTCACGCACCTCAAGCTCTTCTGAGTCAGAGCCCTCCCATAACACCATTCGCAGATAATCTAGTAGGGTGTTTATCTGATTCACTAACAATTGAGAAAGTATTAGACAACATATTGCATTCCATCGCATGCACATCGCATTTAGAGTCTGTAGGCATCACTTGCACTCGCATTCCTCATTTGCCTGACATCTTTACATTCACAGACCATTCATATGTGCATCCATATTATCGTCCAAGTGTTGAGTTAAACATTAAGGAAGATTTTGCCACGTTTGATCACCTTTCGATGCAGGGTACTTGTGAGCCATGCTCTCAAATTTCAAAAAGCCCATCATTTTTACTTTTTCAAAGTCATAACAAGTGGCTTGATAAGTTAATTAATTTCTTATTTTATTCACTGCATCCAGACAATGATTGCTTGACATATCTTCTTAGTCTAGAATTCACTTGTTTTGCCACATGCGCAGGCCACTTTGAGCAACACATATTGCACCCGCACCCCATGGCCTTTCAAAGAAATCATCGCTTATTGCGCAAGCCGATGACCCGCAACATATTATGCTCCCGCGGCTTTTCCTTTCATATGTCTTTTGAATTTCATGTCAACCTATCCCCTTATTATCACATGAAATTATCTGAGTATCTTGACGATCTTACCGTGCCGAGGTGGATGTTGGTTTTGGCTTTCAGGCCTTCGCTTGGCATTGATGGGCAGGGGTTGCCAGATGAAGTCACTGCGTACTTGAGGCTGGTTACTTGGCCACTGGACCCGGGAGAGCAGTTGGAGTATACGCGGAGGTTGCGGCTATTTCCTGGAGAGCCCCCACCGGATCCAGGACCTTGCTCGACAGGAGTCGAGTTCTTTTGAGTCCGGGGGACTTGATGCAGACGAGCCCTACGTGTAGATTTTGACAGCTGATGACGTATTTTCATTCCCTACGGAGATCCAGGAAGCCGATCGCCAATCCGTCTGCATCAGTGGAAATCTCGTTTGATTATCTATGACTTTGGTTTTTATCTTCTGTCGATCCGACTGACGGATTAAGTTATTTATGTTTTTATTTCTGGTTTGGGTAGGTGCGAGCCATGTTCGCATCCGGTTCGAGCCTCAGATGCCGAACTGACTCGTTTCTATGTTTAGTTTTTAGCCGTAGGATCGTAGGTTGACTAAAATCTCAATGGATGAGATTCAAAAGGAGCCAAAATCCCTAGCCGAACCCCTCACCCGGCCGGTCCTCTCTTCCCGCGGACACACCCGCGCGGGCACGCCTTGGGAAGCGTGCCCGCGTCCTCCTCTCTTCCTACCCGCGCGGACGCCTCTCTCTCCTTCTTTCCTTTTTTGTTTCTTTGATTGTTTCCTCTCTATAAATCCTACAAACCCTAATTGATGAAGGGACGATGAATGTTGAATTGAAACCCTAGAACGGAGAAGCGGATCGCTTGTTCGACGTATCTTCCGAAGAATCATCCTGCATCTAGTCTTCTTCTTCCTTCCGCAAGCTTCTACCTCATCACCACACCTTCGTCTACGACTTCGCGGGAGATGGACGCGGAGATCATCCATCTTTCAAGATCAAATCGTCTCAGCTTCTTCAACCTTTTCTTCCGGACCACGCCTCCTCTTCCGCCCCTTCATCTACAACAACGGAGCTTCTGATAGCGGCCGGCATTGACCAAAGCACGGTTTGAAATCGTCCCTCGATACTTTCATATGGTAAATCTTCCTTTTCAATCCGGCCTTATTGCTGATTTTCAGTTAGGGTTTCAAACTATTGGCTTCTGAAGAATCTCATCCATTAGGTTTATTATTGTTTAGATCAATGTTTATCTTTGAGACTTTGGTTTATGTTTGAGATATTGTTCTTCCTTTATTGCTGGAATTGTTTATTAAAATCTGGAATTAATAGTTATCATGTCAGTTTTATTACTTTGTTAAATTAAATATGTTTGGGCATGATTGAATGATGATCTGTGGTGATAGTCTTTGCTGAAATTTGAATCAAGCATGCTGAAATCTATATTTAAATGTTTTAAATTCAGCATTTGGGTTTTCTTTAGCATCTGCACCCATCAGAGATAGTCCTGGCTTCTTAGTTGATGCAGACGCCGATAAAGTGCACTACAATCTTAAACCCTTTAGGGTTCCCTTTGGTCAACAACTAAGATTTATTTATCAATATAGCGCCGTATGACTCAAAGAGGCGGCAAACACAAGCTATTTCACGTCGGATTAAAGTTCTAGGCATTCAACATAAAACATAGTTTAAGATCTAACAATATAGGATGCAAGATTATCACGAAAACTAATTTCAGCATATAAGAGATTAAATCGCAGCAATAGATATTGAAATTTAAAGATAGGTTTACATCAGATTTTCACTAGAAAGTGGGCTAAGTATGCTTGCTTGGGTTACCAACAGACTAAAGATAGCAAATATAATGATTAGGCATATGTTAGGGCTTCAACTAGCGATGAAACGGGCGGTTACGGCTGCGATGCGGAGCGGAGGCAATGAAACGGGCGGTTACGGCTGCGATGCGGAGCAGAGGCAATGGAAACAAAGGGAAAATGATGCGGATGCGATGGGAGAAATAAAGTAAAGGATAGATATTGCCTGGGGTTTCCCGCCGTGGGTCGATTGCGAGGATGCGCCGATGATCCCGCACACGGAGCAAGGCCGGACGTCGGGAGAAGCCGGAACCTTCGGAAAAACAACACCGAGGCCTTCACGAGGCGAAGTCGCGGATGCGGCGAGAGTCGGGGACACGAGTCTCTCTCGGAAGCTCTCACAAAGAGGCACGAATTTCAACAATGATCAAAACTGAATTCTTTTTCTTCTTCATCTTTTTGTAGGATTAGGGTTTCTTTTTGGATGGCTTAGATCAAAGGGGAATAAGGGTTGGATGATGGGGATGCAAAGGCTAAGAAAGGCAAGGAAAAGAGAGAGAAACAAGGGAGAGAAGAGAGAGAAGAGAGGGACGGAAGAGGGATCGGGGTGCCTCGGGATCCGCGCGGGTAAGGGGGGCCGGTCGGTGTTTCACGGGAAAAAAGAGAGGAAGGGGGGGCGGTAACTCAATAGAAGCTCTATTGGGCTTAAAATAAGCCCATTTATATCCTAATTGAAGCCCATAACTTGCCACGTCATCTAAATGGAGTTATTTTGCTATCTAACCGTCGGTTTCGAAATATAATCTCGTCTGTCGGTACCCCGCAAACACACACACCCAGATTTTTATTAATAACATGCAGACACTCACTCGAGAAGACCCGGATTCAATCCGAAAAGCCCTCGGATGAGATCATGGACATCCCTCATGAATTGGGCAAGAACATAAATAGTACTAAGTGCTGAAATTAGGCCAAAAACATAGAAAACGACCAAAAAACTGAAACAAACGGCTAACAAGTCCCATATGGCTAATGTCCTCCAAGCATAAAATAAAAACGAATGTAAATAAAGATCTCTGGCGACGAATTGAAGATGCAGCGATGATCTGATGATGCTGATCATGCTGCATCAACTCCCCCGGACTAGAAAGAACTAGACTCCGTCGAGTGGACGTCCAGCTGCTGTACGAGGTCGGGCCGCTGTGCTCGCAACTGTCGCTCATCCACCCAGGTACAGTCTGAAAGTGGCCTGCCTACCCACCGAACAAGGAACCGTCGGAAAACACCACGGCGGGTAGCAAGCTCTCTGACGTCAACTATCTCCTGTATATGCTCTGTCTCGTCTCGCCGTGCATCTGAAAAAGGAATATGGGGCGCTGAAGGTGTATATGGCCGGTCTCCGTGGAAAGGAAATAACTCTGAGATGTTGAAGATCGGCGATATCGACATATCATCTAGTAAGTCCAGCAGGTAAGCATTGGGTCCCAACGCTCGGAGAACGCGGAAGGGCCCAAACTTCCTCTGGCTCAGCTTCCCATAAGAACCTATGGGAACCGCTCTCTGCGAAAGTAAACGAGGACCCAGTCCCCTGGCTGAAAAGTGCTCTCGCGCCTATGTAAATCTGTGCTTGCCTTATACCTGGCATTGCTTTCCCTCAGTTTCTCAAGCGACTCTCGCTGTACGGTCTTGATGTGTTCAAGGAATTCATCAGCATCAACACTCGCAGGACCCGTTGGCGGTAAGGCAGTTCTATCCAGGAAATGGGGAATAACATGGCCATAGACGATTTCAAAAGGGGTTTTACCTACTGAGCGATTAATTGAACTATTATATGCGAATTCAGCTTGTGGTAAAACTACATCCCACTGTTTTGGTCTTTCACCAGCTAGACATCGAAGCATATCCCCTAGGCTACGGTTGACAACTTCCGTTTGTCCATCAGTTTGAGGGTGATACGCGCTACTGTATTGAAGTTTAGTTCCTAGCTTTGACCAAAGAGTACGCCAAAAGTGGCTCAAAAATCTAGTGTCCCTATCAGATGTGAATGACCTTGGAATGCCATGCAGACAAACAACTTCCCTAAAGAATAACTCAGCTACATGAGATGCATCAGAAGTTTTCCTACATGGGATGAAATATGCCATTTTAGAAAATCGGTCCATAACCACAAAGATTGAATCGACGCGCCGAAGTGTTCGAGGTAGACCTACAATGAAATCCATGGTGATATCCTCCCAAGGACGAGCAGGGATTGGTAGAGGAATATACAGACCTGTGTTCTGCTTCTTGCCTTTGAAGATTTGACAGGTTCGACACCGTTGCACAAACTTGACGACATCTTTCCTTAAGTGAGGCCAAAAGTAACGTCGCTCCACTGACTCAATTGTTTTGGTTTGGCCAAAATGACCTCCCAAATTACTTCCGTGAAATTCGTGGATTAACGTATCTCTAAAAGATTCATTAGGATTTTCTTCAGAGACGGTCCCTCCATGGGTGTTCTGAACAAGACTCTCACGAAGGGAACACGCAGGGATGCACAGGCGGGTTCCACGGAATAAGAATCCCTCTTGGATGATATAGGATGCCCTGGGATCAGTGCCCGTTTCCTGACAGGATTCCCATATGGGACCGAAGTACGGATCAGTCGCGTACATTGATTTCAGAGCATCAAAGGAAACAACGACTGGCTGTAAAGTGATTAGCATTAGGCCTCGTCGACTCAAAGCGTCAGCAGCTTTATTCAGGACTCCAGCCTTATATCTGAGGTTGAACGTGTACTCTTGCAAGAAATTAGACCACTTAGCATGATGTTGGTTCAAGCTACGCTGAGACTTCAGATAGCGAAGCGCTTCGTGGTCAGAATTGAGCACAAATTCTCGCTGGATCAAGTAATGTCTCCAGTGCTTGAGGGCTTGAACAACCGCGTAAAACTCAATGTCGTATGTCGAGTAATTCAAACGCGCGACGTTCAGCTTCTCGCTGAAGAATACGACGGGACGCCCCTTTTGACTAAGGACTGCTCCTATCCCGACGTGAGAGGCATCATAGTCAATCTCAAAGACCTTTTCATAGTTCGGGAGTGCCAAAACTGGAGCACTTATCATCTTGGCCTTGATGAGGTCGAAACTCGCTTCAACTTCGGGGGTCCAAAGGAAACCACCCTTCTTCATACAATTCGTGAGAGGTGCAATGACGGAACTAAAGTTCTTAATGAATCTGCGATAGAAGGACGCTAGACCATGGAACCGTCGCACATCACTGATGTTCTTTGGAACGGGCCATGATTTGATGGATTCGACCTTCTCTGGATCGACCCGTATCCCTTCGAAGCACACGATGTAGCCTAGAAAGGTCAAGCTGTCTGTCAGAAAAGTGCACTTCTTCAGATGGATGTACAGCTTTTCTTTCCTAAGCGTTTTCAGGACTTCTCGCAAGTGCTCGACATGTTGTTCAGATGTCGTACTATAGATAAGGATGTCATCAAAGTATACGACAACGAACTTTCCTATGAATGGTCTGAGTACCTGATTCATAAACCTCATAAAGGTACTTGGTGCATTCGATAGACCAAATGGCATTACTAGCCATTTATACAGATCCTCCCGGGTTTTAAAGGCAGTCTTCCATTCGTCGCCAGGTCGTACGCGGATCTGATGATAACCGCTACGAATATCAATTTTTGAAAAGATTTTCGCGCCATGTAGCATGTCAAGCATATCATCCAATCGGGGAATCAGAAATCTATACTTGACAGTTATTCGATTGATGGCACGGCAATCTATGCACATTCTCCATGTCCCATCCTTCTTGGGAGTTAGGAGTGCAGGTACTGCGCACGGACTCATGCTCTCTTGGATTAGTTCCTTTTGCAGTAACTTGGTAACCTGGCGACGCATCTCCTCATATTCAGACGGACTCATTCGATAGTGAGGAAGGTGAGGTAGCGTCGCTCCTGGGACTAGGTCAACGCAATGTTGAATATCCCGAAGAGGTGGAAGTCCTTCAGGTAATTCCTCTGGGATGAGATCGTTGAAGTCTTCAAGTAGGACTCGAACCTCATGAGGAATGCTAGGACCCTCTGTGGCTTCTTTTGCTACTAGGAAAAAGATGGAGCAAGATTCTCTAAGCTCGTCCTCGAAGCAAGCTTCTGTCTGCAATGTTGGCAGGGCTTTCGGTTTCTCTTTTGGTAATTTCGGGGTGACGGGTGGGGGTGTCGGCTCACTAGAAATGGGTTTCAGGGGCTCCCTCTGAGGCACTAAAGTGATATTATAGTCATCTTTGCAGAAGGAGTAAGTGTTCTTCTCCCCATCATGTGTTGTCTTTCTGTCATACTGCCACGGGCGGCCAACCAGAATGTGACAAATGCCCAAGGGCGCCACGTCACACCAAACAGCTTCCTTATACATCTTGCCAATGGTGTATTCGACTAGGCATCGCTCTTTAATAGCGACATCTGATCCTTTCTTAAACCAAGACAAGTTGTATGGCTTGACCAGCTTCTCTGTCTTGAGTCCTAACTTGTCAACCATGATCTGGGCGACCAAGTTCTCGGTACTACCACTGTCTATGATGAGGACACAATGTCTTCCCTTTGAGGTACAAGTGGTGTGGAAGATGTTCCTTCTAAGCCATCGATCTGGTTCAGGAGCTTTCGGTGTCGACAAAACACGGTGAATGACTAGTGCATGCGTCGCCTCGTCAGCTTCAGCGACAACATCGTGTGTTTCGGCATCCTCCTGATATTCGGCATCTCTAGGATCATCATCATGCCCTTTTTCAGCCATGTTGTTTAGGGTTTCCTCAGTTGGCTCTTCACTTTCTGTCAGATGGGTCTGAGGTCTCCTTTTTGGGCATTGGGCGATGAGATGTCCTACTTCTCCACACTCGAAGCATTTGTAAGTCGCTCCGGGTAGTCGACTCCCTATCGCACCTCGTTCACGACTTGGTTGTTCAACCCGACCAGGGGGTTGATGGACTCTTGATGGAGTTGTAGTCGGAGTGGGAGCAGGTGGGGTGACTCTGGTAGGAGGTGCTCCTCTTCCAGCTGAAGGGGCACCTGGGGGTACTCTAGGGGCAACCTCTCTCCTAAAGGCTCGCTGAATCTTCTCAGCCTTGAGAGCTTGCCTAGATGCTTCCATCACAGTGAGGATGGTCTGCATTGCTAGCACGTCCTGAATTTGATAGCGCAATCCCGAGACGTAGCGTGCAGCTTTCTGTTCATCATCTTCCGGGATGGCATTACGAATGGTCAGAATGTCAAATTCTTCAGTGTACTCCTGTACGCTTCGATTGCCTTGTTTCAGGCTAAGCAGCCTCTGGTACAGAGAAGTACGGTAGTCAGGAGGAAGGTACTTCAGTCGCATCTTGTCACGCATTTTGGCCCACGTTGCGACCTTTTGTTTCCCTTTCCTAAGGCGACTTGTTTGCAACTCTCGCCACCAAACCAAAGCGGCTCCTTTCAGTTTAGTCGCCACGAGCTTGACTTTTCGATCGTCAGGGAGATCTTTCCATTCAAAGAAGTGCTCGACACTTTCTATCCAGTCAAGGAATGCGTCAGCATCATGGCTTCCCCTAAAGTCATCGATGTCAACTCGGACTCCATAACCTTGGGATCTCTCAAGGGCTCGCACAAGGCGCTCTTCCATGCCGTGCTGATCACGCGCATGTTGCTCTCTAGGGTTTCTGGGATGACCGAACTGAACGTACTCTCGTTTGAAGTCCACATCGGACTCGTCCAACTCAGCTTCAGACTCAGGGGGCGAATCAAAATTGTCAGCCCGATTTCGCCCTTGAGGTTGGTATCGGTTGTGATTCTGAGGTAAGGCTTGGTTCTGGTTCTGAGGTGGGGCTGGAACCGGATTTCGGTTTAAGCCCTGGCGTTGGTCTTGCTCATCGACCCTATGAACCTCGGCATTTGGATTGGCTTCTGCCCCTCCCGAGTCCTCTTCGACCGGTCGGGTATTAGGGTTGACGCCTCTATCTTGTAACAGTAATCCCAGCCTATCGGTGATCTCTTGCAACAAGGTTGCATGTCGATCCAATGTATTTTGGGTCGCTTCTTACCAAGCCCCATGAGGTTGTGGTCCTCGAGGAAAACGTCCCCGATTCCGGGCATCCCGGTGCAGATGGGTACGATCAGCCATGGGTTATGAGATATGCAGATGTTTCACACGATGCAATCCTAACACTAGATGCAAATTCAAGCACGCAAGATTATGCCCTATGAAAAATCAGCAAATAAGAAGATGAGGGTTTGCTGAATTTCAGCACTCAAAAGAAACCCGAACAGGTTCTTTCGAGCTCTGATACCAACTTGATGCAGGCGCCGATAAAGTGCACTACAATCTTAAACCCTTTAGGGTTCCCTTTGGTCAACAACTAAGATTTATTTATCAATATAGCGCCGTATGACTCAAAGAGGCGGCAAACACAAGCTATTTCACGTAGGATTAAGGTTCTAGGCATTCAACATAAAACATAGTTTAAGATCTAACAATATAGGATGCAAGATTATCACGAAAACTAATTTCAGCATATAAGAGATTAAATCGCAGCAATAGATATTGAAATTTAAAGATAGGTTTACATCAGATTTTCACTAGAAAGTGGGCTAAGTATGCTTGCTTGGGTTACCAACAGGCTAAAGATAGCAAATATAATGATTAGGCATATGTTAGGGCTTCAACTATCGATGAAACAGGCGGTTACGGCTGCGATGCGGAGCGGAGGCAATGGAAACAAAGGGAAAACGATGCGGATGCGATGGGAGAAATAAAGTAAAGGATAGATACTGCCTGGGGTTTCCCGCCGTGGGTCGATTGCAAGGATGCGCCGATGATCCCGCACATGGAGCAAGGCCGGATGTCGGGAGAAGCCAGAACCTTCGGAAAAACAATTCCGAGGCCTTCACGAGGCGAAGTCGCGGATGCGGCGAGGGTCGGGGACACGAGTCTCTCCCGGAAGCTCTCACAAAGAGGCACGAATTTCAGCAATGATCAAAACTGAATTCTTTTTCTTTCTTCATCTTTTTGTAGGATTAGGGTTTCTTTTTGGATGGCTTAGATCAAAGGGGAATAAGGGTTGGATGATGGGGATGCAAAGGCTAAGAAAGGCAAGGAAAAGAGAGAAATAAGGGAGAGAAGAGAGGGACGGAAGAGGGGTCGGGGTGCCTCGGGATCCGCGCGGGTAAGGGGGGCCGGTCAGTGTTGCACGGGAAAAAAGAGAGGAGGGGGGGCGGTAACTCAATAGAAGCTCTATTGGGCTTAAGATAAGCCCATTTAAATCCTAATTGAAGCCCATAACTTGCCACGTCATCTAAATGGAGTTATTTTGCTATCTAATCGTCGGTTTCGAGATATAATCTCGTCCGTCGGTACCCCGCAAACACACGCACCTAGATTTTTATTAATAACTTGCAGACACTCACCCAAGAAGACCCGGATTCAATCCGAAAAGCCCTCGGATGAGATCATGGACATCCCCCATGAATTGGGCAAGAACATAAATAGTACTAAGTGCTGAAATTAGGCCAAAAACATAGAAAATGGCCAAAAAACTGAAACAAACGGCTAACAAGTCCCATATGGCTAATGTCCTCCAAGCATAAAATAAAAACGAATGTAAATAAAGATCTCTGGCGACGAATTGAAGATGCGGCGATGATCTGATGATGCTGATCATGCTGCATCAATAGTACTATTGAGAGAAGTAGCAATCAAGCTCAATGTGCTTCATCGTCTCGTGGAAAACCAGGTTGCTAGAAATCTGTATAACACTTCCGTTATCGTAGTGAAGTGTAGGTCCAGAAATATCAACTCCTAAATCCCCAAGGAGACGCTACAGGTAAATAATCTCCTTAGTAGTGGAGGCCATGGATCGAAACTTTGCTTCAGTGCTGGAAAGGGAAACAATATTTTGCTTCTTAATATGTCATGAGATAAGAGTATCTCTAAGAAACAGACAACAACCAGTAGTCGTGCGACGAGTTGTAGGATCCCCAGCTCAGTCAACATCAGTGTAGGCATATAGGACCGAAGGTGAAGTTACCAAAGAATCTGCAAAAGGGAACCGTAGTGAGCAGAGCGAGGGGCCTCAACAAATTGACTAACAATGCTGACTAGGAGGGCAATGTCGAGCCTAATGATGTAGAGGTAGACCAGTTGTCCAACGATCTATCTACACCGAGTAGGATTTGAAAGAGACTTTTCGTTTGTAGGTCGGAACTTCAGTGTAGTCAAGGTGTTGCCTAGGCCATCGCCTAGGCATTTTGGACCTCCAGCTGCCTAGGCTGTGGCTAGGGGGCCGTGGGGTCTGGGTGACCGCCTGGGCTAGGCTATAGGCGCCTACTTTAATAATTGGATTTTTTTTTTGTTTTTTTTTAAATTAGCCTGGTTCAAATTGAGTTTTCTCGGCTCCCGTTTGGTTTTATAGGGTTCATATTACTTTATAAATGGCCAACACCATGCCATCTTTTATGGGAAAAAAACTATTATATCCATGTTCTCAGAGTTTGAAGAGGAAAAAGACGGAAAAGGCATATAAAGATGATTCATATAAGAGTGACAATGATGTAGATCATTAGGTGATTTAGATGAGTAATTTAAATTAATTTGTTTTGATACGTGGATGTAAAAAGTTACAAAAAATAATAGATTACCTAATATGGTTATGTTTATGCTTGAATTTATGGGTATGATAGGGTTATGTTTCTCTTGTTGATATGTGATTCATATTTGTTGCAATATATAATCATTATAGTTGACGTGTGTTTCCTATTTGCTGCAATAATAATAGTTTTGTATGTTACCATACGCTTTGTATCATACCCATTATCAAATATTATTATTTTGACCATATCTATTGCTAGAAATTAAACTTTACTATGCATAAAACCACAAATTACTTATGTATATATATTACATATATTTATTTAATATATTTTATTTTTATTGCCTATGCCTCGCCTAGGCATTGCCTTGACTACACTGCGGAGCTTTACATGAAGCTCGAGTGGAGTGGTAGCGTAGTGATCATCAGAAAGAGCAGCTCAACTGATGATGGTAGCAGTTTATTTATGCTAGGAGAGCATAATCCCTCACTCATTGTAGGCTATCTCAAGCATGAGGAAGTAGCAATTAGGACCTAATTCCTTCATTTGGAACTAGCGCCAGAGGTCCTGCTGAAGAGAGGCGGTCACAACAGAGTCATCGCTGTGATGATCATGTCATCAACATACAACAGGAGAATTATCTGACCCTGAGGTGAAGACTGCACAAACAGAGAGGGGTCCTGCGAGCTCTCAGCAAAACCATCCTTTGTGACTACTCGCCTAAAGTGCTAAAACTAGACATGAGGGGCCTGCTTGAGTTTGTAGATGGCACATTGAAGATGCTAGACATATTGAAGAGTGCGCAGAATAGGAGGAGGTTGCATTTAAACGATCTATAAAAAATCACCGTAAAGAAAGGCATTCTTCACGTCCATCTGGAGAAGATGCCAGCGGCAAACAACTGCAACCACCAGGACACATACCATGGTCATCTGAGCCACCGGTGCAAAGCTCTTCTCGCAATTTATGCCTATTTTTGAGTGAAGCCATTGGCCACCAATCGATCCTTGTGCCACTCAATAGATCAATCAGGTTGCCGCTTGACCTTATTGACCCATTTGCAGCGAACATGCTCATCACTAGTAGGGAGTGGGACTATGGCCCATTTCTGAGTCTATTTGAAGGCCTGGAATTCCACTTCAATGGCCTGCTGCTAGTTTCCACTGAGGGGACTGAAGACGATAGGACCGAGGCTCCTACTCATAGTGAAGGGCAGCAAGAAAGGCTATGAACTAGGGCGACTAGGACTAACTAGGAGGTGATGGTAGTAAAGCCAAAGTGGTAAGGTGGCCCAGAGGCAGAGCTAAAGCAATCAAGTGGGCGGTGCTTGCGCTAAGGGTAGCGGGGCGACGTTCTCATATCCTTGACTGACGAAGACTGGCTTGGCGTAGTAGGTGGAGTACCAGACATATCAAGAGCACTAGGAGTAACAGAGGAACCAACCTCCACCTGAGGAGATGACAAAAAATGGTTAGATGCTTGCTGACTAGTGTAGACCTGAGAAAGAACAACAACCCGATGAGGAAAGGACGACACGAAAGGAGAAGGGAGTCCCCATAAATATGGGGAGTGACAGGTGGGCGGCGGCGATAAGGGCAGGAAAAATGGTGCATGTGGAGCAGGTGAGGCAAGTGGAAGGGGTGGAAGAGGCTCAAGAGTCAGAGATTAGGTGGGAGGAGTAATAAGGGTCATCCTCCACAAAAGAGATGTGTCGAGAGATACGAAGATGCCAAGTCAAGGGGTTATAACAACGATACTCCTTGTACTCGACACTGATTCCCAAGAGGACACATTTAGCTACCCTTTCGGACAGCTTCGTGCACTCGTGGGATAGAAGATGGACGAAACATATGCATCCAAAGGTACGAGGCATACTATGGTTAGGAGGAGAAGAATGAGGCACTTGTGTGAGGACACACCACTCGAAAGAACTGAAGGAGGGGTGATATTGATGAGGTTGATTGAGGTTAAAACAGCCTCATCCCAAAAGGTGCAAGGAATAGAAGTAGAGAGAATACATGCCATCTCAAGAATATGGTAGTGCTTCTGTTCGGCTATGCCATTATGCTCGTGAGTATTTTGGCACGAGTGCTAGAAAAGGGTCCTGCGGGACTCAAGAATAGTTTGCATATTAGCAGAAAGGTACTCAAGGGCATAATTAGATCGGAAGTTCTTGATCTGCCGACCAAATTGTGTGTGACCCATCAAAGAAAAAATATGGCAGACCTAGAGAACCTCCGAATGGTTTTGGAGGAGGTAGACACAATTATACCGGCTAAAGTCATCAACAAAAGGAGAACAACGCTGAGATGTACTACATGAGAAAGGAGAGCTGCAGCTTTAGAAAGCTTGCAACTAGTACAAGTAGGCAAGGAGGAAAACGAGCCTTGACCTAGAGCTCCAGGCGGAAGTAATCTCTTAAGCTGGACTCTGAAATATAATCTAATCTTCTATGCCACAAATTAGCATCAGGAGTGACAACCCTATAGAAACCAAATGAATGAGAACTAGGTAGGTGAAGGTCTCCAGGTGGTACAGTCCGCCTGCCTTACGACTAGCTCCAATTGCCCAGTCGGTATGCAAATTCGGCATAATACAAGAAGATAAAGAAAATATCACAGCACAGCCAGAGTCACAAAACTACTAGTAAAAGTAAGATTCATTCGAAGCTGAGGGTTAAAGGCGGCTTATGGGCTCCCTGACTGCAAGATGGTCTGAAGAGAACCATCTGCAGTGTGGATCAGTAGAATGTGCAATGCAGGCTGGCAAGCGTTGAGCACAGACGCGTCAACTGTCATGTGATAAGAAGCCCCGGAGTCCATGATCTAAGTGGCAGTGGTACCAGGTGTGATAGAGCCACAACACTAGAGTCTTGACAAAGGTGGAAGCCGATTGCTGGTCGAAACAGCTCTGAAGCTGAGCAAGCTTCTGTTGGAGGACTTGTAGAGTGTCTAGATAGCTTGTTGTACCGACAGGAGTGATAGTAACCTCAGTTCCTGCAACAGTGGTGTGAACTCGTCTACCCTAAACCCTAAGCTCCTTATCTTGCTCTGGATGAAGCACCCAATATCTGTCGACGAGGTGACCTACTTTTCAGCAGTGTGTACACACGTCGCGAGAACGTGCAATAGTGGGAGTGGCAGAAGTAGGAGGTGCAGTTGCTAAGACTCCGTCGAAGCTAGCAGAGGTAGGAGTGCGACGTGTGACTATGGTCCTCAAACAAGTCTTCTCAACCACAAGCTTAGCGATGGCAATGTCTAGGCGAGGAAGAGGGTCCCAATGAATCAGCTAAGCAGCAAGAGGCCCAAACTTTGGGCGGAGGGCCATGAGGAATTGGTACAACTGTCGACACTCACTGTCACACTGAAGCATTGGTTCTCTTATGAAGGTACATTGGGACGAGGTTCCATCACCTGAAGCTCCCTCCAGTAACCTTGCTTCAGTGTATGGAACTGCTAGATCGATATGTCTCCCTGGTGAGCAATCTTGGCCTGAGAAAGGGTCAAAAAGATTGACAGGAAGAGAGCGGTCGGTGGAGGAGTCTAAGTATGCATAAACTCGATGGTCGCGTATCTGCCAGGCAGAGAGGGCAGCCACAGAAGAGAAATCAAGATCTTGCTCCTGAGTAGTTCCATGATACGCCCCAAGAGGCCATGCCCAAGTAAAGAACTCCGGACCATGGTAGACCAAGCAATCCAGTAGCTGGCCAAAACTAGGGGAAAATCCGTTGTGGTGAGAAGAAAATCCTAAGTGGACTTGTGTGGGAGACCCTCGATAGAAGTATAGTCTGGGGAAATCGAGGAAGTTAAGGAACAAGAGGAAGCCATGGCCAGAAACAATGGGAAAGCTCACGATCGTGGGGATGCAGCCCTGGATTGAGCGATATGATGAAGCTCCAATCAAAGGGGAGGCACAAGCGTAGATTGCAGGAGGGCCGCGAGTAGAGGTCGGAGGAGGCAGTGCGAGAGAGACGTGGCAGAGGTCACACGGGCCAGTCGGAGGAGAGGATATGGACACGTGATGTCACGCCCCAGAAATCTGAAACCGATCCCTGGGGTGTGAAATGAGAAAAACCAAGGGATTTAGGGTTTGGTCGACTAACTACACCAATTAGGGTTTCTCACAAGGCTGCGGCTCTCTCCTAAATGAAGAAGGAGGAGAGAGAAACAATGAGTATTTTAAAACCTGATTTTTATAAAAATATTTTATTTTTAAAAAATAGAGAGATAAATTTTTTTTGTCAACAGAGATATAACTAAGCTCGACCTTCAACCGGGCTATTCTCTCAGCATGTGCGGCCTACCGGTGCCCCATATGCTGACAGAAGTCCCTCTTAAGGGAGCACGAGACTCAAGCCTCTGATGGCGAGCCGAGTAACCTTGTCCGCTCTCTAGCATTCTGGCCCTGGTTGAGGGATCTTATCTACGGGGCTAGTCGATTAGGTCACTTTAAGACTTATGTTTTCATAGTGAGGATTGGGGCCTTGAGGAGAGGCCTACCCAGAAGATTCAGCTAGATCATCACCACTAACAATTACAAAAACTAACTAGACTAAATAATATTTATTCCAAATCAATCGATTACATTGCTAGAATAAGAAAAACCACAAGACGATATACTGTAGATAGAACACTATCGCCTATGAAGCACCGACACTCTCGGGACCCCAACGTGTCCGTGTCCGACACGTGTCGGACACCGACACTCTCCGGCACGTGTCGGACACACCAAAAAACGTGTCTTCTATGAAGAAAGGTTGTCTGACACGTGTCGGATGCGTGTTGGAGCGTGTCAGATATTTTCGAAGAGGCTTTTTTCTCATTTGAAGATATAGGAGTTCTTGAGATTGCGAATCTTTCCATCAATGAGCCGGATATGGAGGCCGTGGTCTTCACATCGATGGTGATGATGTGGTAACACTTGACGTTGGCCTTGATGGATGATGATTTTATGCGTGTTCTATTTGTTTTTTTTGTGTTTTGAAAGTTTGAAACTATACACTTGAATCATTTATGATGTTTGTTGGATATTTTTTTAGTTAACTATTAGCATTATGTTTGATTATAAATCATAATATAAGACTTGTTATACATATATATATATATATATATATATATATATATATATAATTCGGCGTGTCCCCTAACGTGTCTGTGTCCTGGTTTTTTGAAAAATATCGTGTCGGCGTGTCCGTGTCGTGTCGTGTCGTGTCCGTGTCCCGTGTCCGTGCTTCTTAGACTATCGCAACCCTAACTCCGTCTCTGGCCTCCCACTGCTACTCCTGAACCGCCGTACCTGCAAGAGAGTCTACTCGTGGGAAAGAGTAGCCCCCAATAGGAAAATTGAGAGATTAGCCAAATTAATGGCTAGTGACATCCTAGTAGCCTTTAATAATATGAGACAACCGATCTGTTATAATTAGTAGCAGTCTTAGTACATATTAATATTTACAAAAGAATAACCTAACCTTACCAGCAGTCTATTTTCTCTTGCCACACCTACTGTCACTAGATTATCTAACATAAAGTTCATTCAATGTTCTATAGTGTAAATGAACTATTTAAACAACAAGACCTTCTAAATGTCTCTAGATTATCACGCTCATTCCATAATCTAACATTAAGATTCCATAGTTGGTAATTAAAACATCTATCCTAATGTGAACCCCGGATATTTTGTTCATCCTGCCCCCGGTCGGGCATTACTATAGGGCCTTTTATTTCGATGTAGAGGGCCAACTCTCTCGCCGCGCATACTTCGACACCATGCGCAAAGTCACCCATATGATCATAAAGGGTTTCCCGTCTTTCCAGTGGAGCTCTACCGCCCAATTTGCTTTCCTTGGGGGCTTCAACTATCCCGGGACAGGATTGCTAGGCCAATCCCTCTTCGAGGGCACCACCTATTGGCTTTACCACAATCCCTGCCCGTGACCCCCTAGCCTACTGATCTTCGGCTGTGCGCGCAGGGTGGTTCACGGCCCTTGCGCACACGGGGTCCAATCTTTATACAATATAGATTATCATATTCTATTATTATTAAAAAAATGTCAAAAACTCAACACAGTGAATAACTACTTTTAAAAATCTATCGAGACAGATAAAAAGGTACATGTGTTAATTAATGATTTGCAATGTTTTAACCCTGGTCCCGCACTGCTCTCGCAACCCATGCATCACAATAAACCTAAATTATTCTCGCTCGTATTCCCATGTGCCTGGGTTTCCACACTCCACTCAGGAGGGTGGGCCCCGATAATTATTATTTAATTATTAAGTTTCAAAATTTAAGGGAATTCCTACTTACGGTGTCCAAGCAATCAGCAGAAATAATTATTTTTATATTAATAATAATAATAATATTATTATTATTTTAATGTATGATTATTTTAATAATATTTTAAAGCATGCGTCGCCAGACTTGCGGCTTCGCATGTAAGGAGGGGTCCATGTGACCACATGCGGCGATGCCCGGAGGGACCCGCATGCAGTATCGAGGACACCTACCCTAGTTGTTCTCATTTCCCACTATCAAAGACCACGGGAAGGGGAGTAGATGTCACCTGGTTATCGAACACGGGCTTCTGCGAGGCGACCTCCGCTCCGTCTCCAACTGGGTCAACACGGCCAAGAACTGTCAAACATATCCAGCGACCTATGGTTATTACGTGCTATTAGATATCTCTAGCTTAGGCCCTGATTGGCCGAGTTGACGAAAATAGGCGTCGTTGGACACTGATCTATCGGCACACAAAACGATGCGCCTAATGGTACCGTCTTGGTTAGTAGGCCATACCAGGGTCTAATTGTACTAATCCGACTAAACGGTCGTAATTGCGTCGGTCGATGGCGAGATCGGCAAAGCCGATTACGATCGGGCTTGATTTATCAAAAGAAGGGTTTGCACGGGAATCGTACTAGTGGCCAGCCTAGGCCGCTAAGTAGCACACCGTTGCCGCCAAGGGTTGCAGATCTCTTGCGCAAACGACTGCACAAGGTGATTGGACCCGAATAGGTATTATCAATCCTGAGGCGAGTGTGACACGAGGAGATCGGGCCCGCTAACCTCGAGTGTGGGCTCTTAAGGGGCTAGATCTACATACACAATTATAACCTATAAGCCTTCCGAGCCTCGACTCGGATTGGCGGTGACCATCACACACTGCTCGGTCGGATCTCGAGATTGGTTGATTTAAAGATTTAGGTGCCGATCCATTAGCATGCAAAAGGACACATTTTATGGCACTCGTTTCACATAGTCGGCATAACCGACGCCAAAGGTCCCGCGACGGTCCAACTAACTCGTCTAGGCGATCGATACCACGTGCTACTATAAGCATGTTCTCTTTCTCTGAGGAGTCTTTTGGTACCACGAGCAAAGTCGGATCGGTCCAAACAAGGGTAACTCGGCTGCAATCAAGCACCAGAAACGTCGAGGGACACGACACATCGCAAGAGTGGATCGAGCACCAATGTCAGGCACACCTGCCTGACTGAGGGTTGTCGGCATCGAATCCGACAAGTAAATAAGGGGTCAACCTTAGGCAATAACATCGGAGGTTGAGGTATGGTTCAATCTTCGCCCGAGTCAACCTCGGGCACAAGTGTTGATAGGATTGGGTTTGCACAACGAGCCCCACCAAGCTTATGCTCAGTTTGGCAACAAGAAGCTTCTAGCTAGATTAGATCCCAGGATTAGCAAGGTCGACACAAGGGTTGTAAAGTACTATTTCCAATCCATACGCACCAAAATAAAACTGATTTGGCGGCACAATGGCACCGCGCATAAAAAGGCGTGATGGCTTCACACCTGAAACGAAGGTGGCAAACTAGAGGTTGACTCACAGCCAAAAGAGGCCGACTGATAATCACTGATGCCCCAAGGTAGCTCTCATGGCTAAGAATCGCATCGACCATGGACAAGGATTTTAACCAATACTAATAAAATCACCATTTGGGTCTAACGTTAGATGGATGACAACTCGGAAAGATTCTCTTCTTTGGGCAGAGCTCAATTGGATGGGTGTCAGGTTGACGCCACAAGATAAGGTCGGGGTTTGTCGGCGGTGGTGGCCAATAGGTGGTTATCGAATTACATCGGGCTGCCTCATCGTTAGCCAAAAGCCAACGACGGCAAACGGCAAAGAAAGGTATAAGCGGGTCGGCGCGGCTGGTGGTGCTTAGTCAGTAGTGGCTAGCACCAATCGTTGAACAACCGCCGACAACAAGCTGTCGGCGACCTTCATAACCAAGGACAGATGGTGGTCCGCTGGTTGGTATGGGTGTGATGCTTGGTCAAGGCCGGTCGGGCTCCATCGGTTGCACAGCCACCGGCCACCTGGCCGGCAGCCATGTCCGTATCGAAGGTAGAGGCCACAAGGGCCGGGGTTGGCCACGACAAGAGATGGGTAAAAAAACAGGTTTAGGGGGTCTCGGCTGGTCTCCATAGAACAGAACAACAACAAAAGAACAGGGAAAGGGGGGAAAAGTCCAACCTGGTGCCGGAGGGTCGTCGGCTCAGGCAGCTACTCCTCGGCACCGGCTGCTCCTCTTCGGTGCCGGCTTTCCTTCTCCGGTGCCGCCGCACGCAGCTCCCACAGGGATGTGGGGAGAGGGATCAAGAGAGAGAGATCAAAGGGGAATGGCTGTGATGGGCTGGGTTTAGGGTTTAATAAATAGGGGAGAAGGGGGCACCGGGATTTCAGGGGATAAGGAGGGGGCTGCGGGTATCTCGGAGGGGAATCGGGATGAGAGGAAGTCGGGGTTGAGATCGGCATTGGAGGGGATCGGGTTTGAGAGGGGCCTCGGGGTGATGGGGGGCTGGGGTTTTAAAGGGGAAAGAGGCGGCGGCCGGCAGGGTAGGGGCGGCGGCCGGCTTAGGGCCTAGGGGCGGTTGGCTAGGGCGGCTGGGTAGGTGCGACTGCGGCAGGGGTAGGGGTGGCGGCCGGCTGGATTCGGGGGTCAAGGGGAAGCTCGGGATGAGGGAAAGGCGGCTCGGATCAGGTCAGGTTTGGGTTCAAGAGGGAGAGAGAGAGAGTCGGGTGAGAGGGGGTGCGATCCGAGAGAGAGGGAGAGAGGGGCCTGATGAGAGAGAGAGAGGGATCAGAGAAAAGAGAGAAGAGAGGAAGAGAGAGAGAGAAAGAGAGAGAGAGATGAGAGGAAGGGGGGTCACAGGTTGGGCTTGGGCTAGGTTTGGGGGGTCGGTTTGGGTTTTTAAGTTTTTATTAGTTTTTTTTTTCTTTTCTTTCTTTCTTCTTTTTTTTTTTTCTCTGGTTTTGGCCGCGCCGTGCCTGACTCGACCTCGACTCACGTCAAGACGCGCCGACGCTCAAACCTCGCTGGCTCCGACAGACCCGCCACAGTAAAATAAATAATAATAATAATAATAAATGGTCGTTACACGTGACGGATCCATGCGGATTTCTCTTCCTAGATTACTGTGATCTCGTGAGGGAAGCAGTCACGCGAGCAGAGGCAGTGATCACTAGAAGAGGCGGAGGATCGCGAGAAGAGGCTATCTCAAATTGGAGAGGGCCCACGCGAGCAGAGGCGATGTCTGATTGCAGCGGGCACCCCGACAGCAATGATCAATAAATAATCAATATGCAGATGAGCAATAAATGATCCATAAGCTACAAAAAGTGGATAATTTTTTGTGAAAAACAAGTGAGCAATAAATGATCAATAAGCTACAAAAAGTACTACAAAATTAAAGCTATAAATGTGGATAATTTAGTGTTCAAAGTAATATCTTGATTTCCTAAATGTTCACCTTGATATTAAGACCATGAAAATCAACGACTCAGATATTATATTTGAGGGATGAATAAACAAATTGATGTTGCCACCCTAGCTAGAGGTTTGTCAGACATGTTTCTGTTTTCTCGTGGTGTAGGTGTGGCATGCAATAGTGACTGGTTACTATGAAAATTTTGTTTGTGTAGGTTGACAGCAACTTATTGGACTGAATGTGTGTTGTCATGCTGAAAGTTATAAATTGAGCGATTTTGGTGAGAACAGACGACATGTCTGCATTTGCATTTGTCTTTTGTTGCATGCTATACACATAATTTTCAACTTGAGTTGTTGGCCTTTGTTGGATTCTGGATCTTGGACTTTCTTATGTTCTTTGGAAGATTGGATTTGATTTGCTAGAAGGCAGTAGTAATCCGTCATATCATTGTCTTTTCTGCACAAAAGGAGAAAATAAATGCTTTTATATATTTTGGATAGGAACTTAATTATTAAAAGTTTTTTCAGCATTAAAGAGTTGCAGATCTAGGAATTCAGAACAATTTTTATGTTTTTACTGGTAGGTTGTGTATAATGCAAATAAGCTTGTAAAATTGGTGGATAAGAGGAAAGACTTGCAGAACCGGCTCGTCTATTACCAAAATAAATATACTAGACATCCCTCAAAGAGGCCAACCACAAAGGTACTTGTTACTCCATGACTTGTTCTTTACTGTTTTATACTTTTGTATTTTATATTTATTTCTGTTAGCTTGTTAATTTGAGTAACTTATTTTGGTACTTTTGTTTAACTAATAATTGTGTTCTATAGACTGGATATTTTGGTCTATGGGGGAAGACTTTGGATGCTATTGACTACTACACTGCTGAGATTGAGAAATCACTAAACGAAGTATGTTTTTTTTTTGTCATTTCTAACTGGAACTGTGAGATTCAGGAGGTGTTTATTGTCTATCATCTTTCTATTATTTATGAAGTAGTCATTTTCACCATAAGATTATCCTATCTATATTTTATACCATTTGCTAACTGCAGTGATTATTGTTAATGTTATCATCGCTCATCATCATAAGCCTTGATTATAAATAATAAAAGTAAGACAAGCACTGCTAATTGTACAAAGACTAAATTATGTCAAGCATTACAGCATAAGGAAATGGTGGGTTACTAGACCAATAATTCAAGTTATTCTTCCATGATGACAATAAAAGTTATCTAGAATTACATAACAGCCATCAACTAGGTCAAGATCTTATATAGTCTATTTCATTAAATTCGAAAAGACAAGGTAATGTGAATTAGTAATCAGAAATCATACCCTATTTGATCTAGTAAGGGGAATGACTAATACTGGAATGTGGGGCATTTAAGTGCCAATACTCATCCTCCACCCTCTGAACCAATTGGCAAGAGGTCAACAATTACACATGTTGAACCAGCAATCCGAATTCAGTCCCTCTCCTGGTGGAAAAATAGACACTTACTATTTATACTGGAGCGATGATATCTTCGTAAGTTAGAAATTGTACAGGTAATAAATTTATCATGCAAGTCTCCTTGGAGTGAGAATTATAAACCAATCTATACCCCAAAAGATGGCGTTCCCTTCTCTGATACTCTCGTTGGTTGGTCATCATGTTATATCATGCTATTGTTCTCCTACTTCTTCCCTCTCACCTTGTACTCCCAAAAGAGAAGCGAGGAAGTCTCCTTTAGTTACTCCTGTCCTTATTCTTTTTATATGGAAAGTGAAGAGACTACAGAGGAAGCATACTGAGATGAGCTCCGGTGTTGCTATTACAGGTATACTGACAATCACATATACAAAAGTTTATGGTTGGGTGGATTTCATATCGAATGATGAAGGCTGAAGCCTTGATTAGTTTTCGGTTGGACGGTTATGTTTGTTTTTAGGAGGGTAAAATCCACATATACTTTATGCTATACCTAATGTATTGAAATTGGCTTTTCACAGACCTCTTTGGGTGCCCACTGCTCTACAAAGCCCACAGCTATTCCAAATTCATGAAACCTCTCACGTATCTTGTGTATTGATGGTATGTTTAACTAGACTATGCCATTAAGGAGGTTGATCCACTTCAACAATATTTTATCTTATAACTTCTCTTCATCCATAGATTGATCTCTAGTTGAATTTCAGAGAATGATTGTTTAGGCACTCTTCGGGCATTGCCTTGTTGATGCTTGGTAAGCTCTGACGTGGGTGTTAAACACGTTTATGGCACCTGCCAACTCGATGTGTGAGCCTAAGGCAGTTTGTTTTCACAACCGGGAAACCTTAGGCTACCTTTCTTCCTGGCCCGTGTTCACCTTATTTCACCATTTGATAGTGTGGTTGGTGGCCGATAAGGTTTATGCTGGTCATTATTTTACTCACTACTCTCTTAGTAGATGACATTATGCGAGATGGCCTTGTTGTCGCACAGGATGATGTTGCTCTGATGACTAAGTTGGATGTTAAGATATATTTTCCCAATCATCAATGTCCAATATAGGAACATTAGAATTTGCAAAAAAAAATTTTATAAGTGAACATGACTTGTTACTAATAAATGTGAAAATGATAAGGCATCTGTTCACTCTGTAGCTTGGATGCCAGTGCCGAAAGGCATGGCTATTTCTTTTACATTAAGGTTAAGGGGGGTTGAATACCTTGGTTATATGACCTCTCCAAGAAATATAAACCCAAAGTTTCATATGTATAGGCCCTACCATATTCTTTTGTTATACAATTCAGGATATATATCATCTCTACCATTGAAACACTGGTTAGGTTTCCTTGAAGGAATCCTCATAATTCCATACCACGAGGGTATGATATGATTATACTTTTGGAAGCATGCTAACCAGATATTGACTATATGATAGCACTCATTCAATTTACAATTGCGTTTGTCTTAAATGGCTAGGATGCTCACCAAGAAATAAGAGCTTCCCTTGTGGGTGAGATCTTGTGTGATGTATCTAAATGGTACATTAGAGTCAATATGACCTTTTTATCAAATAGGTACTTGATACCCCTGCCATGATTTTGGACCGGATAGGAAGGACTAATTACCTAAATTTTATAAGTATGATCGCTTCATGACCTTGTGTGAACAAGGATTGTGCCTCTTACTATTGGGGGAGGTATAGGTCAATAACTCTATCGATATAGTGTATGGGTAAGAGCTTGTCAATGGTTATACAAATATTTAGATATTAGTTATTAGTAGGACTTGTGGTGCACCTGGGTACTAGGGCGGAGGGAATATGCTTGTGAGTCCGAATTCACAAGAAACGGAGTCTTGAGTCAATTTGAGAGGTCCACTTTATAAGCAATTATACTTAGAAAAAGTAGAACACCTCGCTAGTAGAAAGACAAAGTGACTGGGGCGCTATGTTCTTGGATTTTTTGTCGTCATGCTGGAGATCTCAGACATGTTAGAGAAGGACCGGCTCTTTATAAATGGACTCTAGAAGGGGGTGGATTAGAAACTACAAAGACATGGCATAAAGGACCATGCTACCACTATGTCTATGGCAGAGCAATTGGTGGAGTTTCAGATGCTGACTCTATAAAGCCCAAATCCACCAAAGGTAATTAGATAAGGAGGGAGTAGACAAGGCATTCACCCTCAAAGAGAGGCCTTGCAAACCCTCTTCATCTTCCTACCAAAATCATTAGGATGGGGGGAATAGAAGGGCTTGGAAATAGAAGCCCAAACAAAGTGATAGTGATTTTTTTATCTGTGATGGGAACCACTTTGCACGAGATCACCCAAAATGAAAATTCTAACCACACTAGCCACTAGAAAGGACATGAAGGTACAAACATGGGGTTGATAAAACTCGTCGATGCCATGAAGGGACAAACTATGAAAAATAAGAGCAAAAAAGGACTAATGTATGGAGATGCCCATATCAAGAGAAGGCAACTAGATTCATGGTAAACATGGAGTGACCCATAACTTCATCTTTGTAAAAAAAGCAAGAAGCTTAGGTTGAAGGCAACCAAGGAGTAGTCCCGGTCAAGGCTATAAATTAAGTAGACAAAGAATTTGAAGGTGTAGCTCGAGGAGTTAAGCTATGCATAGGGGACTAGACGAGAATGGTAGACATGTCAGTGGTCCCCATGGACGACTTTCGAGTTGTCCTCAACATGGAGTTTTTGCTCAGGGCTAAGTCAGTTCCTATGCCATTTGTAAATTTGGTATGCTTCTTAGAAGAGGAGGCAACAAGCATAGTTCCTATGTTACAAGGGATCAAGGCCCATCATACCATAATCCAATGGGCTAAACTAACAGGGAGCACTTATGTTTCTGCTCTAGTAGGAAAGAAGAGGAGAGCAAGATGAAATACATGTCAAGATAGAAAAGGTGCTTTAATCTTTCAGGACGTCATGCCCATCGAGATGCCTACCACCTAGACTAGAGGTTAATCACAAGATAGAGCTGGAACCAGGTGCTAAGCTCCTTATACCATTAGAGTTGGAAGAGCTAAGAGAACAATTGAAGGAGCTATATCTAACCACCATGAAATAATATGGAGTTTTAGTCTTATTATTAATGAATGATTGGCTGATGCAGGTTGATGAGATGATTCGACTAGTACTGTCTTTTTTGCATTTTTTATAAAATGATAATTTCCCATTATAATTTTCAGCTTTTATGTATTTCCCTATATTTGTTTTTCTGTTAGCTTTCCATTGGCTTTCTTTAAGCTCCAATCGAACAGACGGATCTTGATTTGTACTCGCCTTGATCTGTGATGCAAATTTGGTTTCTTACATAACTCCTGGAAGATCTTCCACCAACACATATGTTGTAGAATTCTTTCGAGTTGCTATGGATATATGGGACATAAGGCTTGTGGTTTTTCCATGCCATTGTTGTAGAAATGTATGTGTCTATTACTTAGATATTCTTATTCTCCAAGTGTGGCAAGTATTCATGCTATTAATGACCTTAGTTTTGATGGTCTGAATTATTTTAACTTGAAGTGTAGGTAAGGTTGCAAACAGGTCACTGGGGTAGGGGATCAATAATTATCCAAATTTCGCATAGAAACTATACTCAGATATGTGATCCTAGTCCTGATCTGTTTAACAGATGGTTGGATCAATATGGATCAAGTTAATTGGGTTCAATCTACCATGAATTTGGCAAATGGGTCAGATTAATTAGACCATTTGGAAGGGGATCAGTTCATTTTGATCAGGATATAACATAGGTCTAAAAATTGGTACCACACTCAATCCATTCATCTAGGTGGGGTTATAGATCATGTTTGGCTTGGTTTCCTCTTGCCTTAGTTACAAAAACTGATCCCTTTCTTAGATTTGTTACTGTTAAATACCCTCACGCCCCAAAACCCGGGTCGTAAGGGGAGGTCCACAGGGGATATATAAAGTGGGTGATGGGTGCCTCCCTCACCGATGTGGTCCGTCAACACTCCCCCTCACACAGAGCACACGTGGCAATGATCCTCCCACAAAGAGCACGTGTGGCAAGGCTCGATCGGTGGTGAGCACCCATAGGAGGAGACGGCGGGTCCAGTTCGGGTTTTGGGGTGTGCGGATATCTAACAGTTACAATGAATTTGGAAGAAAAAAAGAATATGATGACATATCAAAGGACTTTTGAAGGAATAAGGCATCTTTCTAAGTAGAAGGGGAAATATGAGATATCATTAAAGCAGAATCTAGCTCACTGCCAAATGATTGCATATATTCATATCATCGTCATTTCAGTCTCATAGCATTTTTTACTCTTCTTTCATGCTTTTCATCCACTATGACCTTCTAATTTTCAGTATAACTTTTCAAATTAGTGATGACATTTATATACCAAAATGTAAATAATCATCCATTGTTAATTCGTAGTCGTTTATTTTGATTTCAACCAGTGTTTTTTTTTGGGGAGGGTAATTGGCATCCCAAGCTATTTCAACCAGTGTTGATAAAGTGTTAGTCATGGCATGTCACAGAAAAGTATCTGTCCAACGACCTCAATGGGAATTGTATGATAGTAAAAAGCCTTATTTGTCTGAAGTCAAGTTACAATTTTCATGCATCTAAGTGACATATTTGAAGTGCATATACAACTAATTGAATTATTCCAGAACCCATGATAATTTCGCTCATTTGGGGGGTGAATCTGTAGGTAAAGTTATTTCCACCCCGAATTTTACTTCACTATTTCATGTATGAAGGCCTACTGACAAAAACGATGTAGTTAACTTAGTTCATAATTTAAGAAACAATCTGATAGCCTCCTTTATGATTGACTTAAGTAAACAGGGTTCACAGTTCACTATTATGACCATTGTTTAAGATACTCCTTGAATAATAAATTGAAGTGCATCGTAGTACTCTGCCAAATTACAGATATACAGAAATCCCCTATCTTACTCCCAAATTTTCTACATTCCTCATTTTTGTAAAGAAGAGCATCCTGACCCTAATAACATTGTTGTCTTTCATGTGGATTACTTGAATCTTAATGTTTATGCAGGAAGCTACAGAGAGAGACCGAATACTAAGCGATCCGAAAGCAATAATGCCAGTTGCATTTGTCTCATTCAAAACTCGATGGGGGACAGCTGTATGTGCTCAAACTCAGCAATCAAGTAATCCAACTTTGTGGTTGACAGAGTGGGCTCCTGAGCCTCGTGATGTCCATTGGCCAAATCTTGCAATTCCTTTTGTTGAGCTCACGATTCGAAGATTGATAATGGCTGTTGCTCTTTTCTTTCTTACCTTCTTCTTCATGATTCCGATTGCGTTTGTCCAATCCCTTGCAAACCTTGAGGGTATCGAGAAAGTTGTGCCTTTCTTAAAGCCTATAATAGAAACGTGAGTGTATTTCGTACTTTGAATTTTCCAAATGCACTAATTTTTTCTCTCATTTGTTATCTTCTTCTCTGATACTATGTAAGTAGTTTTGTTTCATTTCGAGGCATTGGTTGATTCATCTATGAATGACAACATATTTTTAGAAAAGGAAGGGTATTTTTGTCTATTCTAAGTTAGGATTTTCGATTGGGATGAAAGTTTGAGGGTTTATAGGTCTAGGTATGAATATGTTATGGCCAAAGTTTTTCAGGATTCCAACATGTATGGGGAAAGTTATGTATGAGACAAGCTGCAGGTTTTCAGAAAACTGCAGACAGAGTTTCTTCACAGCAGTAAATAAGATCATGGTTTGATCTAGATCTGGTTATTGAATCGTCATGACAATTTGGGAGGAATTATAACTAGGGATGTTTCAACTATGGTTAAAATTTCAAACCAATTGGGTGGACGGGTTGAAAATTATAATAGATTATCAAGCTTAGCTTTTCGGAAAAAACTGCAGATTTTGAAAGTTTGATGAAGAACAAATAATAATTTAAAATTTTATCAATGATGGTTAAAAAAAAATTAAAATGAATATTTTTGTCAAAGATCTAAAGGAAATTCAGCCAAGATAAGGGGAAAAAATACAGTTGGCATCACACCACGGGAGTCACATGACTCACATTGGGCTTCGAGGAGTCGCACCCCGCCTCTTGAATCATACGAGAAGAAAGATCTCGCAAAATCTAGTGCAAGCCTTTTTTTTTCATTCCTCAGAAGTCAATAGTCCTCTTCATAAAACAATAACATCAGCCTTTAAATAGGGACAAAAAGACTTGCAAGTGGGGAGCCCACCTGTGCGGGTTGAGAGGCTGAATGCTTCTCGGGAGCCATGCACAGGAAGGGACCATACCTTTTCTTTTTTCCTTTTACTGTTTTGTACTTTCTCCAATCGATCATAAACAGGGTTCTATTCTGACTCAAACTCGAGCCCATTGCATTTACCTATGGGTCCAACATAATCAAACTAATGTCCACATAATCCAATTACATTAAAGAAGATGTAAACATAAAAAAATGAAGAGTAGTCTGCTAGGAAAATCCACAACTCTGAATTTGTTGGTGCCCTCAAAACTCAGATCCAATGGCTTCTTCGATGATATGTCTTCATGATGTTCCCCCCATCATACGCTTACTCTGATTAGAACTTGACCTCGAGTTCTAAGCTGTAGTAGTAGTACTCGATAGTAGCATGGCATCCGACAAACACAAGCTGATGGTGAAGACCCAAAGAGGAATGGCGGACTGTGATGTTGACTCCTAGGTCCCATATAATTGGAGTGATCCATATGACGACATCAACTGAAAGTTTACCTCTACAAAAAACTGAAGGTATTCTGTAGAAAATCGGCATCTAAAAATATTTTAGCAAACCCCGGAAAAGGCTAGAGTGGTGGTACACCCAAGTGATTTTAGAGAATCAACTGGGTTGTTGGCGAAGGATCTAGCCCGATGAAATAATGAGCTGTCTCTGCTCGGCTAGAGGGACTGGACCGATGCTGTCAACTGCAGGTAGCAAGACATCATTGCATTTGCCATGGGGAACACTCAGGATATCCTAAAAATGATTTGGGGCTCTGACACCATGTAGGAGAATTTAGCAAACACATCATTGCATTTGCCAATGTGTACATGCACTTAAATGTTCATATGCTGGAATGCAACGAAAACAAAATAAAATACACAAGACTAGTGTGTGCATGATTGTTGTATCTAGTATATGAAACAAAGTTAACCTTTTATGATAATATAGGAAGATAAAATGATACACAAAGTTTGATAAAAAAAATGTGTATAATTCTAAATACATCCGTGAGATAATTAGAAACTTCTTTTTTTATTTGGGTCTCAACGTTTTCCACAATACAATCTTACCAAATACTCTGAACTGAAATAGCCAACTAAAACAATTACTATACAATTATTTAGTCTTATGCCATAGTTGACCACTACTGACAAAACTTGTACTTTGGTATAACCAGAAATAAAGAACTAATATCTGTTGAGTTCACATGTTACATAGCTAAACAATTTGCATCAGGTTGCACCACCTTCTATACATTGAATTCAATCACCCATCAATTAAGCTAACATTGGTCTCTTGATGTCAGTTTGATAGCAGGCTGTAATATATTTACTGAGCCCCCTGGTGGAGCCTTCTTGCAAGTGTTTTCCTAATCCATTTTTTTTTATTTAAGGATTTGTTTATGTTTCTGTACTAATGAGAAGTTACTTTAGTTACTGTAGATGGTAATATCTAGGAAAATAGTCCCTTGAAACTTTTCAGTAAAGAAACTTTTCAGTAAGAAAGAATGCACCTACAAGCTTGTGTTATTTTAAGAAGGGATGTTGTAGAATGTACAGTAATGAAGGTTGAAGCATTTCACATCTCTCTTTATATTCAGGATTTACTTTGTCATTGTTTTTGTTTGAGACTTGATTGCCAGAAATTCTTTTGCAGGAAGGTAATTAAGTCTTTTGTACAAGGCTTCCTTCCGGGGATTGCATTAAAGATCTTCCTTATTCTTCTACCTTCAATACTAATGACTATGTCCAAGATAGAAGGTTTCACATCCCTATCAACATTGGAGAGGAGATCAGCTGCAAAATATTACCTTTTCCTTTTAGTTAATGTATTTCTTGGGAGCATAATCACTGGAACAGCATTCCAACAACTCAATAATTTTATCCATGAATCTGCAACCAAGTATGTCACTTCATCTCTGTAATTCACAACTCACATGTTGCTTCTGGAACTTCTTAAATATTAAATTATTGTATTTGTATGATTTAATAGCCTGACTTGCGTAAAAGAAGCACAATCTGGATTAGTTTAACTCTGATGTTGAGCTAGATTAATTTCTGAATTGTTTTGAACAGTGCCACTGTTGTGAACCGCCATGGTGTAATCAAATTCTCTATTTCTTTTTAAATCAATGCTCTTTAAAACTTAAAGCCCTTAATAGCTGCTTTCATCCCGAACTCTAAGGCTATAGGCACTATCATTTAGTGTAAATAAATTAACACATTCACTTAATTTCATTGAGAACTGATATTAACATGCTGTATACTAAATTTACTAATCAAGGACTTTGAGTTTGCAATATACCCGATGCCTTCATTAAGCCTCCGCTAATTTCTATTCGTCAATTCTTGCAGAACTCATAGTTTAACCTTTCTATGTGATATTTATACATATGTACGAAATGCATTTAATTTCTGGACTAGGTATCTATGAGAATAAGTGAGAACTATGGATTCACTATTTATTTCATAGTTGTCAAGGCGCACTGAGGCGCGCGCCTCAGGCGCGCCTCAGGGCGTTTCAGCCAGGTGCGCCTCAGGCGCATCCTGGTGAGGCGAGCACAGCAAGGCGCTGCTCAGGCGCGCCTTGCAGCGCCTCACGAACCAGGCGCAGGGCGGTTCAGGCGCGCGCCTTACTGCGCCCGGTTATTTCCGGGTTTTTTTCGGTTTTTTTTTGAACCGTGTGTTTTGGTTTTTTTTTTTCTGTTTAAATGTATTAGAAGAGGGTCGGGTTTTGTTCGGTTTTTTTTTGAACCGGTTGTTGGTTTTTTTTTTTCTGTTTAAATGTAGTGAAGAGGGTCGGGTTTAGGGTTCAGTGGGCTCGGGGTTCAGCGGCAGCCGGCAGGCTTCAGCGATCCGGGAGATCGGGAGACGACGGCCCGGCCTGCAGCTCCGCCTCTCTCCGGTGAGATCGGGAGACTCGACGCCCGGCCGCCGCTCCGCCTCTCTCTCTCTCTCTCTCTCTCTGTGTGAGGCGTCGAGCCTACAGCTCCGCCTCGCCGGTGAGCCGTCGCCGCTCCGCCTGGAGGTGAGTGACCTTCGCCTCTTTCTCTCTCTCTCTCTCTCTCTCTCTCTCTCTCTGTGAGCCTGTGAGGAGTCGAGGACCACCTGAAGTCCTCCTCCGCCTCTCTCTCTCTCTCTCACTTCAGCCCCCCCCCTCTCTCTCTCTCACTGCAGCCCCCTCTCTCTCTCACTGCTCCCCCCCTCTCTCTCTCTCTCACTGCAGCCCCCCCCTCTCTGTCTCTCTCTCACTGCAGCCCCCCCCTCTCTCTCTCTCACTCTCTCTCACTGCAGCCCCCTCTCTCTCTCTCACTGCTCCCCCCCCCCTCTCTCTCTCACTGCTCCCCCCCCCCCTCTCTCTCTCTCACTGCAGCCCCCCCCCCTCTCTCTCTCTCTCACTGCTCCCCCACCCTCTCTCTCTCTCACTGCAGTCCCCCGGCCCCCGCGCTCTCTTTCTCTCCGTGTGTAGGTGGCCGCAATCCTGCAACAAGCTAATTGGTATGAGACATTGCAATGCATGAATCATGATATTAGTGAAACAAGATGAAGTAAAAATGCACATCATGCACTTTAAAAAAAAAATAGTAAATAAATGTATTTGAGTATTTTCTTTTCTTTGTTATTTACTATTTGATGGTCTTTTTTAGTTGCTTTTGAATGTTAATTAATAGTCATTTTTTCTTCTATGAACAGATTGCAGGTAGTTGAAGGATGGTCATATTTCTTTTTTTTCATAAAATATATCTTTTTTATGAATTTTAGAATTTTTTTGACAATTATTATTAATTTTTAAAGAAAAATATATATTTTTGCGCCTTATACACTAAGGCGCGCGCCTTATTTGCGCCTTGCGCCTCAGGCTCCAGCAGCCCCTTGCGCCTCAGGCGCGCCTCGTCGCCTTGACAACACTGATTTATTTATTTATTTTTTGAGGAATTCCTCTCCAAGGAGAAGAGGAAGGGGTTAAGCCATACCCCAAGCTATATTATTAAAAGGAAAGAAAAAGTTACAAATTACAAATGAAAGAGATAATCTTCTTGGAGTGCTTAAGAGAGAAAGAAGTGGACCAGCTATGGATCATCCTCGTAAACTTCGCCCAGACTGTCTCTATAAGAAGTTCAATACCCGAGAAAACTCTAGAATTCCTCTCCCTCCAAATGCACCTGCACAGCCCAATAACTAACATGTCCCATGCCGGTCTCAAGATACATTTGATGCGTTTCGATCTCCACAGAGTCCACAGTGATCGAATAGATCCTGGATGTCCTTGATTTGGAACCGGTGTTTCAGCATACGCCACAACTTTTTCGAGAAGGAGCAACGGAGGAATAAGTGGTCGACATCTTCCCGATGCGAGTGACAGAGGGTGCAGGCGATATCCGGGATATTAGGATTGTTACGCTGCCGAAGATTGACTATGGTTAGAAGTCTCTCTACTCACCAGCCACATGAAGATTCTAGTCCTGAGGGGTGCTGGGGAATTCCAGAGATGCTTAGCGATTGGGCAAATAATCCCTCCTGCATTGAAGAAGCGATAAAACGATTTGACAGAGAAGACTCCGGACGCTTCCCATTTCCAAGCTGAGGAATCTCTACTAGGACCAAGGGAGAAAGAAGATAAGATATGATAAAGAGCATCCAGCTGGTCTTGCAATGCTGGATTAACGGAGCTCCTGAACTTGACGGCCCAAGAGAAATTACCTTGAGATCCAGAAACCTAAGAACGAACCGAAGCATTCTGGTACCAAGCTATTTCATAGAGATCAGCAAAAAGAGTAGCTAGATTGATGTTATTGACCCATTGGTCTCTCCAGAACTTTGTATTTCTCAGATCTTCTAGGATTAGCCTAGTGCCACACTTAAAAGAAGTTCCGACTTTGCAAATACCCTTCCAGAATGGAGAGATCTTACCAGATCGATGGCTTCTTGCTTGCAGGGGGATAACCGCCGAAAATACCGATCTTTGATGATATTTGACCAATAGTCTCTGTGGTCACTATTTAGAAAGCTAGTTTTCTTCCCAAAGGCATGATGATATATGATATCATTAGCTGATTTAAACTAAGAATCTTTGATGTCTAATGGTTATACAACGACTAATAGTCTCATATGAAAATGATTGTGATCAACATGGTGATCCAACAACCATATGCATTTGATCTTAACTTAGTTCGTGGTGCCTCAACTGTTACAAAGATAAATCATGAATTATGACTTGTATCCTGAACTTCCTATCAAGTAAGTTCTTTGATGTATGCATGCATGTATGTTGGTACAACCCTGTTTGTGCTAATGCGATCCTACAACCCTCTTTCTGATTTTATTGTTTAAATAGAGAATATGAACATTGTAGATCATGCAACACCTTCTTTACTTTCAGATTTATGTAGCCCTTGTTTAACTAGTTCTTAGCCAGCGTTAATAGTTCTTTGCAAGCATTCAAGAGAGTAGAGATTATGAATAGAACACTATTCAATTATCAAAAACTGAATATAAAATAAAATCGCACCAAAGAGACATTCACCAAACATATATATAAAGGAACAAGATCTAATAGGGAAGCAATTACGGATCAAACCAACAAGGGTCAAAGAACATGATAATCTAACCAACCTACTGATGCAGCAATATCGTGGCGACAACGTAGGGGAGGGGATGGAAGGGCGAAGGGGGTTGTCGGCCTCGCACCGACGATACTCCGACCTCATGCCGGCGAGCCTCTCGCTCTTCGATCCTCTCTCAGGAACGCAGTACGAAACCTCTCACATGAATCAAAAGCAAAAGATTGTCATTTTTATTCATCATTCAATCAATACCATTACAATGGAGGCTTTCATGCCTTTTTAAAGAGAAAACAAAAAGATAAAGATTACAAGTTATAAAGAGATAAAGATCTCTCCTAACAACTTCCTAAAATAAAGAGATAAAGATGATAACCACTGATGAGATAAAGATCTTACCTAATTAACTTCCTAATCCGTCATATCCCTATCTTTAAAATTACCCATAAATAAAGATAACTACTACCAAATTTAAAAGACCTAAATCTATCCAAATCTTTCCTAAAAGATATTTTAAAAACTATCATATTTAATAACTCCGAAAATAACCTATTTTCGGATTAAAATAATAATTTTGAAATAAAATAATTATTTTATTCCGAAAATACTATTTTCAAGAATTATTAAATCCGAAAATGATTATATTATTCTTATTCAAGCCTCGAGATGCGTGCAAGCCTCGAGATGCATGCAAGTCTCGAGATGCGTGCTTGTCAAATCTGCTCCCGCATCATCTACTATAGCCAAAAAAGAAAGAATTACAACCCAGGAAAATATGTTACTGACTTACTACCAAGATCGTGCCTCGGACAATAACCATGTAGCTTTCGGAATCCTCGATCGATGTAATAATACTCCTCGGTGTGAAGCGATGAATAAGAGAAAGGTAGATTGGAAGGTCAGGATAAGTAGGGAGTAGCTCTCGAAAGAGGGATAGACTAAGTCCAAAGTCTTCACTTTTGGTGAAGGAGGGAATGGTGGAGGGTTTAGAAGGTGGATCCATTGAGAAGCAAGGTTGGAAGTCAGAGGAATAAGTCCCTGTTTGGTTGGGAGGAGTTGCAACTGCTTGCTAAGTTCTAACTCATATAATTGGAAAAGCATGATTTACAACTCATGCACTTGGAAAATCATGAGTTGCAACTACCATGCAGTTGCTCCCCCACTGTTTTGTTGTTTTATGACAATGGGATGTGGTGGCCGGCGATGGTGATCAACGATGGGTGTTGGTGGCCAGCGGGCAGCTGTAATTTTCTCCATAATCGTTGATAACCCAACTCGTGCAGACATATTATTAAATTCTTCTATACAGTATGATAGTATCTACACTCAAGGTGCTTTATCTCAAGATGTGGAATTTTTCATGAAGTGACATCATGTAAACGACAGGTAAAAACATCTTACGTAGCTTTTGTTTCATGTACTCCTATAGTCCTTTGTTGCAAGTTTAGATTTGTCTTGGTATAGTTGTTGCTCTTCCACCCGTTTTTACCATGCGAGAGCACTTCCCTTGAGCTTCCTCATTATGAAGAGGATTTTTCATGTATCTGCAAGGGATTCCACTTGAAATAATATTCTTGATATGGATCTCAATCTAGATAGTATTCATGGTATATCCGATCGGTTAAGTCTCGCACATCGATCTACACTCCGACATTGGTGGACTCCAATGCATGGACAAGTCTATCCACTATACCACCTTGTTCAGGTTAATCAACCACATGGAAAGTATTTTTGATCTTTCCTTTCTTGGACTCCCCTTGTGGACCAATCAGAGAAGAGGAGTGGATGAATCTAAAGTCGGAGCCTTGGCCTCCCTCTAATTGGTCACAACTCACAACACAGATTTTGCATCTTGCGGATGCACTCTTTAATTTGTCTCATGATCATGAATTCTTCTTCTTGGAGTTCATTGTTGCAAGGGGCTTGTTCCCTCAGCATCTGACCGCACCTTCTGGCATTTAGTATCTTCTTAATTTTAGGATAAGCTCATTTTGATACCAAGTTTGATGCTGCAGATCGTTTGATCTTCAAAGAAGCACCCCAACACAATACAATTGAGTATGAAAAATAGGACATGGAGAAGAGAAAAAGGTAAATACTAAATAACTCTCCTTTGCACAAAATTCGGCAAACTGAAATTTCATCACAAAAAATTTGGGTGATTACAATGAAGGGCATCCTCTGTTTATAAACCAGGAACAACGAGGTTATTACGACTCAAATACTTCACCCAGTGCAAATCCCTTACATTTTCTTTTCTCCAAATATTTTCAGCAAATACTAATTAGCAAAGGAGTAAAAAAGGCTTGCAAATGGTGCCCCCTTTGATGCTCCAAAAGAAAACTTGCGTGAAGGAGAGTTTTTGAGAGAGAAACCATGAAGGATAAGTCATTATGAAATAGAAATCTGGAGCAGGTTATTTCGTGAGAGGGACTCACATAAAACCTTAGATTTCTTCAAATGGACCTTGCACCTGAGGTGTAGTTTTGTTGCTATACCGCTTCCATTGTTTACCACCCTAGAAGTTTTAAAATTTGGTGATTTTTGGTGGATGTGTTTTCTAGGCTAAGGTGATCATCCTTAACAAAAATCAGCAAATTCTAAAACTTCTAAGCTCATCAAATGTGCTAAGCAATATTAACGGTTACAATGACCGGTTGATAAAGCTTTGAACATTTGATGACCCTAGAAGTTTTAGAATTTGCTGATTTTTGGTGAGGATGATCACCTTACCCTAGAGAACACATTCATCAAAAATCACCAAATTCTAAAGCTTCTAGGGTGGTAAACTACACCTGAGGTGTAGCAACGAAGCTATATATATATATATATATATATATATATATATAGAGAGAGAGAGAGAGAGAATACGGGGTATAAGCTGACAGCCCAATTGCTCAAATGAGCTGTCAGCGGCAACCGTCCGATTGCCTTGATCAGACCGTCCACCAAAAAATAAAAAAAAAAACAAACTGTGAGCTGTTAACACAGCTGTCTGTCGTCTCTCTCTCTCGAGCAGCAGCAGCAGCAGCGCCACCACCCCGTCCGGCTCCGGCTCCGGCTCCCTTCCTCCGGCCCCGGCTCCGGCTCCCTTCCTCCGGCCCGCACCGTGTCTGGCTCCCTTCCTCCGTCAGCACCCCGTTCGGCTGCAGCCCCGGCTCCGGCTCTCTCTCTCGCTCCGGCTCCGGTCCCGTCCGGCAGCACCTCCGTCTCCGGCAGCACCCTCCGGCTCCGGCTCCAGCAGCAGCAGCAGCAGCAGCAGCCCGTCCGATTGCAGCTGCCGGCCGGAGTGCGATCAGGACTGGCGGAGGGGAAGGAGATGGGCTGAGTGCAGCGCCCCTTTCCGGCGGGCGTGACCGCGCCGGTGGTCGGGCTTCAGTGCGAGTGCCGGTGGGGGCTGAGTGCAGCACCAGAGATGGGCGCCGGACCGCAGGACCGGGGTCGGAGGGGCGCAGGACCGGGGTCGGAGGGGGCCGGGCCGGAGGCGGGCGCCGGAGGGGACCGGGGTCGGAGGGGACCATCGGCGCAGGGGTCAGGGTAAGGGGTCGGCCTTCAGCGAAGGAGAGAGAGAGAGATTCTCTCTCTCTCTCTATATATATATATATATATATATATATATATATATATAGAGAGAGAGAGAGAGAGAGAAAGAAATTCTATAATGCGGCATGCGGTAAGTGTGGCACTGCACCGCAGCCGTCTGATGCACTGCTGCGTGCATGCGATGCACGCAGCACTTGCATCAGATGGCTGCGGTGCAGTGCCGCACGTACCGCATGCCGCATTATAGCATGCCTCTATATATATATATATATATATATGGGGTGGGATCCGTTGACAACCCAAAATGGGAGGTAAATTTACCTCCCATTTACAACTCGCCATAATCGTTGGTTAGAGGTTTCCGAATTTGCTGATTTTTTGTGAGGATGATCAACATGGCATGTTGATCATCCTCACAAAAAATCAGCAAATTCGGAAACTTATACGGGCGTCAAATGTGTTATTCAAATTAACGGTTCAAATAGACGGTTCAGAAATATTTGATTCAATCGGCATCCTTAGAGGTTTCAGATTTTGTTGATTTTTTGTGAGGATGATCATTATGGCAAGTTGATCATCCTCACAAAAAATTAACAAAATCTAAAACTTCTAAGGGCGCCGATTGAATCAAACGTTTTTGAACCGTCTATTTGAACCGTTAATTTGAATAACACATTTGACGCCCTTATAAGTTTCCGAATTTGCTGATTTTTTGTGAGGATGATCAACTTGCCATGTTGATCATCCTCACAAAAAATCAGCAAATTCGGAAACCTCTATCAACCGATTGAATCAAGTTAAAAATGGGAGGTAAATTTACCTCCCATTTTGGGTTGTCAACGGATCCCAGCCCATATATATATATATATATATATATATATATATATATATATATATATATATATATATATATATATATATATATATAGGGTTAGGTTCAATGGACACTGTTTTTGCACTTAAATTTTTACACCGATTTTCAAATCAACTAGATAGAGGTTTCAGAATTTCTTGATTTGTTGTGAGCATAATCACATAGACTTAGATAGCACGTCCACAAAAAATCAGCACATTCTAAAGCCTCCAAGTACATCAAAACTAAAAGGCTTTATCAACCGTCCATTTTAATCGTTAATTTGAAGAGCACATTTAATAAGTCTAGAGGCTTTAGAATGTGCTGATTTTTTGTAGATGTGTTATCTAAGACAAGATGATTATGCTCACAAAAAATCAAGAAATTCTGAAACCTCTATCTAATGGTTTGAAAATAGGTGTAAAAAATTGAGTGCAAAAACAGTGTCCATTGAACCTGACCCTATATATCTATATATATATATATATATATATATATATATATATATATATATATATATATATATATATATATATATATATATATATATATATATATAGAAAGAGAGAGAGGGCTATTACAGTGAGCTGTGGGCTGCCGGGGGGGGAAAGTGAGCTGCGAGTATTTTGACCCACCAAGAAGTTATGGAATTTGATGAAATTTGGTGAGGTTGTTGCCTAGGATAAGATGATCATCCTCACCAATTTTCATCAAATTCCAAAACTTCTAGGGGGGTCAAATGGTCGAAGCAATTTCTACCGTCCGCAATCACCGTTAAAATTGCTTCGACCATTTGATCCCCCTAGAAGTTTTGGAATTTGATGAAAATTGGTGAGGATGATCATCTTATCCTAGGCAACAACCTCACCAAATTTCATCAAATTCCATAACTTCTTGGGGGGTCAAAATACCCGCAGCTCACTTTCCCCCCGACAGCCCACAGCTCACTGTAACAGCCCTCTCTCTCTCTCTCTATATATATATATATATATATATATATATATATATATATATATATATAGGGTCGAGATCGGCTGACCCAGGCTCCCAGCAAATTTTGACCCAGCAATAATGATGCAGACGAGCCCTACGTGCAGATTTTCATAGCTGATGGCGTATTTTAATTCCTTACGGAGATCTAGGAAGCCGATCCGTGATAGCGAGCAGAAATCTAGCAGCTCCACTCAATCACGACCGCCTCCCAGGCAGGTTCCTTCTTCTGCATCAGTGGAAAGCTCGTTCGATTATCTATGACTTTGGTTTTTATTTTCTGTCGATCCGACTGACGGATCTTGAGTTATTTATGTTTTATTTTCTGGTTTAGGTAGGTGCGAGTCATGTTCGCATCCGATTCGAGCCACTGATGCCGAACTGACTCATTTCTTTGCTTAGGGTTTAGCCGTAGGATCTTAAGATGACTTAAATCTCAATGGATGAGATTCAAAGGGAGCCAAACCCTAGCCGAACACCCCCCCTCACCTGTCCGGTTCCCTCTTCCCGTGGAAAGACCCGCGCGGGCACGCCTTGGGAAGCGTGCCCGTATCCTCCTTTCTCTCTTCCCGCGCGGGTGTCTCTCTCTCTTTCTTTCCTTTTTTTTTCTTTTGTTGTTTCATCCTCTATAAAGTCTACAAACCCGAAATTGAAGAGGACGATGAATATTGAATTGAAACCCTAGAACGGAGAAGCGGGATCGCTTGTTCGACGTCTCATCCGAAGAATCATCTTGCTTCTCGTCTTCTTCTTCCCTCCACAAACTTCTACCTTGTCACCACGCATTCGTCTACGACTTCGCGGGAGATCGACGCGGAGATCATCCATCCTCCAAAGATCAAATCGTCTCGGCTTCTCATCCTTTTCTTCCGGACCACGCCTCCTCTTCTGCCCCTTCATCTGCAACAACGGAGCCTTTGATAGCGGCCGGCATTGACCAAAGCACGATTTGAATCGTCCTTTGATATTTTCATGTGATAAATCTTCCCTTTCAATCCGGCCTATTGCGATTTTCAGTTAGGGTTTCAAAACACTTGGCTTCTGAAGAATCTCATCCATTAGGTTTTATCGCTTGGATCTATGCTTGTTCCTTGAGACTTTGGCTTTATTATTTGAGATTGTGTTAGTCTTTATTGCTGGAATTGTTTATTAAATCTGAAATTAATCATTATCATGTCAGTTTTATTACTTCATTAAATTAAATCTGTTTGGGCATGATTGAATGATGATCCGTGGCGATAGTCTTTGCTGAAATTTGATTCAATACATGCAGAATTTTATCTTTAATTGTTTTTGTTAATGTATATACCGGGTCGGGTTCTATGTACAGTCGGGTCGGATTCTATGTGTATACATGTACTTCTATATTGGGCTTTAGTCCCTCAATGAGAACTACTCCATTCTCTCCAAACCCTAGCCGTCATCCTCTAACATGGTATCAGAGCTCTAGGGTTTCTCCGCGGTGAAGGCGACTCCTCCGGCAGCCCCTCCAGCACCCTCCGGCAGCCCCTCCAGCACTCGGCAGCCCCTCCAGCACTTCGGCAGCCCCTCCAGCACCCGATTATCCCCTCCGGCAGCCCCTCCAGCACCCGATTACCCCCTCCGGCAGCCCCTCCAGCACCCTCCTGTACCCGATTCCCCCTTCCGGCAGCCCCTCCAGCACTCCGGAAGCCCCCGTCGCCCTCTCCTGCACCTCCTGCATCCCCCGCCGCCCCTCCAGCACCCGATTCCCCACTCCGGCAGCCCCTCTAGCACTCCGGCAGCCCCTCCAACCCCCTCCTGCACCCGATTCTCCCTCCGGCAGCCCCTCCAGTACCCTCCTACACCCGATTCCCCCCTCCGGCAGCCCCTCCAGCACTCCGGAAGCCCCCGCCGCCCCCTCCTGCAGCCCCCGCCGCCCCCTCCTGCACCTCCTGCAACTACCGCCACCCCCCTTCTGCACCTCCTGAAGTCCCGCCGCCCCCCTTCTGCACCTCCTGCAGCACCCCGCGCCCATCCTCTTCCAACAGAACCCCCCTGCAGCCCCTTCGACCCCCCCGCCATCCCCTGAAGCACCCGCCGCCCCCTCCTGCACCCCCTGACGCCCCGCCGTCCCCCCTTATGCACCTCCTGCAGCCCACACCGCCCCCCTCCTGCACCCCCTACTGCCCCCCATCGCCCCACCGCTCCTCCCCTGGCCCTCCTCCTCCGGTCCGTCTCCTCTATACCGGACTGCCCGGGACCTCCCTTGTGCCGGCTCGCCCCCGTACTTCAGAGGTATGGCTTCCTACAGTATCTCTCGGCTCCCATACTGCCTGCACACAGTCGCTGCTCGTCGAGTCCCTCCGTCTCCTCGTTTTGACGGTATTCTCGGGCTACGTCCCTCCACCACGTCAGTCGACTGTGGACGTCGTCAGGATCCCCTTCGCCATGATAGCGAGACTGCTGCTGCTGTTGATCTCCCTATTCCAGCACCGCCTGCCACCACTCCTGCTCCGTCTCGGTCTTACTCCGACCGCCTCCAGCGCTTTGAGGAGTTACTGTTGCGATACCTCACCTCCACCAGCTCTTCGACAGATCACAGTCTCTCTGCCACTCTGGGTACTTCTGCTCAGTCTCGGTCCTACTCCGACCGCCTCCAGCGCTTTGAGGAGTTACTGTTTCGATACCTCGCCTCCACCAGCTCTTCGACAGCTCACAGTCTCTCTGCCACTCCGGGTACTACTGCTCCATGGATCTTCGACTCGGGTGACTCCTGCCACCTTACCTCCGATCATTCTGCCCTCACGGACTGTAGCCCTGCTCCTACCCACATGGGGATCCACACTGCTGACGGGACTCGTCTACCCATTTCGCAGTATGGATCCATCACCCTTGCCTCCGATCCCACTGGTCGCCTACCCTTACCTCGTGTTCACCTATCTCCCCGTTTAAACATTAACTTAATATCTGTTAGTTCTCTTTGTGACTCGGGCCTGATCGTTACATTTACTTCTTCTTCTTATTCTGTGCAGGATCCGCGAACGGGTCAGAGAGTTGGGCTGGGTTGTCGAGCAGGGGGACTATATCAGTTGAATCACCTTCAGGTTCCCACTTCCACTCCGTCGGCTCTGTTTGTTACCTCTGATGCCGATTTGTGGCACAGAAGGTTAGGTCACATATCCAGTGATCGACTCCAAAGCGTTTTTCGCTCTGGCGCTTTGGGTCGGGTGTCCTTCTCCCCTCTCTCTGTCTGCACTGGGTGTCGATTAGCAAAGCACCTTGCTCTTCCTTTTTCTACTAGTGTTTCCCGTTCCAGCGCCCTTTTTGATCTCGTGCACTCTGACATGTGGGGTCCTGCTCCAGTTGCCTCTTTTACTGGTTTTTTGTATTATGTGAGCTTCATAGATGATTACTCCCGCTGCACCTGGGTTTATCTCATGCGTCGCCGCTCCGAGATTCCTCATATTTACAGGACCTTCACTACTATGCTTCACACCCAGTTTGGTCGGCGCATTAAGACTTTTCGGTCTGATTGTGCCCAGGAGTATCTCTCCTCTGAGATGCGCGAGATCCTTCAGACTCACGGTACTCTTCACCAACAGTCGTGTCCCCACACCCATGAACAAAACGGAGTCGCCGAGCGCAAACATCGCCATGTCCTCGAGACAGCACGAGCTCTACTTCTGTCTGCTTCTGCTCCATATTCCTACTGGGCTGAAGTTGTCTTGACCGCTGTTCACCTCATCAACATCACTCCGTCCTCATCCCTCTCTGGTGTTTCCCCATACGAGCGGCTTTACTCCACATCTCCTGACTACTCTCTTCTTCGTACCTTTGGGTGCACGTGTTTCGTCCTCCTCCCTCCCCATGAGCGCACCAAACTCTCTGCTAGGTCTGTTAGGTGTGTTCACTTAGGACTCAGTCGGGAGCACAAGGGCTATCGGTGCTATGATCCCTTGGCTCGCCGGATCCGTGTCTCTCGCCGCGTCTCCTTTGTAGAGGATGTCCCGTACTTTTCCACTGAGTCCCGGGATCTTCCCTCACCACTTACGTCATCTTCTACGTCGTCACCCCCTCTCAACATCCCCTTCCTACCTCCGTATCCTACTCCTACGCCTACCTTCCCGGTTGAGCCTCCTCCACCACCTCCACCTCCCTCGTCTCCACCACCTCCCCCGCCACCTTCCTCTCCCCCGTCACCTCCACCACCACCACCTATTACTCGTGTCTATGTTCGTCGGTCTGCAACTCCTCCTCCAGAGTCGGTTCACACTGGTACTCCCTCGCCTGATGTTGTTGCTCCCTCCTCACCGGTCGCAGATCCTGCTCCTGTTCGGCGCTACCCGGCGCGCGAACATCACCCTCCTGACAGATATGACTACTCTCCGGACAGGTTTGGCTACTCTGCCTTTACCTCTGACTCTCCTGACTCCTCTGGCTACTCTGCCATTGCCTCCTATTCTCCAGCTTATCAGGCTTTTCTTACCGCACTTCACACCCACCGGGAGCCCCAGTCGTACCGTGAGGCAGCTTTACACCCAGAGTGGCGGCAGGCCATGTCAGTAGAGCTTGAGGCTTTTCAGCGGACCCAGACATGGGATTTGGTGCCTTGTCCCTCAGGCGTGGTGCCTGTTAGCTGCAAGTGGATCTTCAAGGTCAAGACTCGCCCTGACGGATCCATTGAGCGACACAAGGCCCGTCCCGTTGCTCGTGGCTTCTCTCAGGAGTATGAGATTGATTATGAGGAGACATTTGCTCCAGTTGCTCGGATGACTACTGTGCGCACCCTCTTAGCTGTGGCAGCTGCTCGAGGGTGGCCTCTCCATCAGATGGATGTCACCAATGCGTTCCTTCACGGTGACCTCTCCGAGGAAGTATATATGGCTCCTCCTCCGGGCATTTCAGTTCCTCCAGAGCACGTTTGTCGTTTACGCCGTGCTATCTACGGGCTCAAACAAGCACCTCGGGCATGGTTTGAGCGTTTCCGCAGTGCAGTTCTGGCAGCTGGGTTTGTCGAGAGATACTCTGACTACGCTCTGTTCACCCGCTCCTCCAGTCAGGGTATCGCTGTGCTACTTCTGTATGTGGATGATATGATCATCACCGGGGATGACAGTGCTACCATAGCTTCCCTTCAGCGTCACCTTCAGAGCCAGTTTGAGATGAAGGATCTAGGCCCTCTCCGGTACTTTCTTGGCCTTGAAATTGCCCGGTCAGCTCGAGGATTGTTGATCTCCCAGCAGAAATACATCTCTGATATTTTTGCCGAGGCTGCTCTTACTGATTCTCGTACTGCTGACACGCCTATGGAGCTCAACTTGAAGCTCCTCTCTACCGATGGTGAGCCTCTCCAGGATATCTCTCGTTATCAGCGGCTGGTTGGGATGCTCGTTTATCTCACCATGACGAGGCCTGACATTGCCCATGCCGTTGGTATTGTCAGTCAGTTCGTTCAGTCTCCTCGCTCGGTTCACTATGCAGCAGTCCTTTGGATTATTCGGTATCTCCGTGGCACTATCACTCGATCGCTGTTGTTTCCCTCCACATCTCCACTGGTTCTGCGTGCTTACTCCGATGCAGATTGGGCTGGAGATATTGCTACTCGTCGATCCACCACCGGCTACTGCGTGTTCCTTGGTGATTCCCTCATTTCTTGGCGCAGCAAGAAACAGGAGTCTGTTGCATGCTCCAGCACCGAAGCCGAATACCGAGCTATGGCTTCCACCACTGCAGAGATTGTCTGACTTCGACGTCTTCTACTCAACTTGGGAGTCCGAATTTCTGGGGCCACACCTCTATTCTGTGACAACCGGAGTGCCATTCAAATTGCTAGCAATCCGGTTTTTCATGAACGGACCAAACACATCGAGGTCGACTGTCATTATGTTCGGCAGGAGTTTCTTGCCAGCATCATCTCCTTGCCGTTCATTCCCTCGACAGAGCAGACTGCTGATTTTCTCACCATGCCCCTGACGATTGCTAGATTTCGTCATTTTATAAGCAAACTCTCGATACATGATCCACCGTGAGTTTGAAGGGGAGTGTTAATGTATATACCGGGTCGGGTTCTATGTACAGTCGGGTCAGATTCTATGTGTATACATGTACTTATATATTGGGCTTTAGTCCCTCAATGAGAACTACTCCATTCTCTCCAAACCCTAGCCGTCATCCTCTAACAGTTTTAAATTCAGCACTTGGGTTTCTTTAAGCATCCGCATCCATCAAATAACCCAGCACCCTTTGATGCACCTAGAGGTTTTAGTATGGGCTGAATTTTTGTAGACATGTTATCTATGGTATGTTGATCATCCTCACAAAAAATCAGCCCATTCGAAAACCTCTAGCAAATGCGCTCTTCAAATCAACGGTTTTTGACTGTCAATTTTAACCGTTGATTTGAAGAGCGCATTTAATGCACCTAGAGGTTTTAGAATGTGCTGATTTTTTGTGAGGATGATCAACATACCATAGACAACATATACAAAAACTCAGCCCATTCTAAAACCTCTAGATGCATCAAAGGGTGCTGGGTTATTTGCTGGGTCATCCGATCCTGACCCATATATATATATATATATATATATATATATATATATATATATATATATATATAGAGAGAGAGAGAGAGAGAGAGAGAGAGGAATGGTTAGGTGCGGTCCGCAGTCGTCCGATGCACCACTCCGTGCATCCGATGCATGCGGTGGGTGCATTGGATGGCTGCGGACCGCAGACCGCACCTAAGCATTCCTCTCTCTCTCTCTCTCTCTCTCTCTCTCTCTATATATATATATATATATATATATATATATATATATATATATATATATATATAGAGAGAGAGAGAGAGAGAGAGAGAGAGACAGAGAGACAGAGGAATGCTTAGGTGCGGTCTACGGTCCGCAGCCGTCCGATGCACAACTCCATGCATCCACACCTAAGCATCCCTCTCTCTCTCTTTCTCTCTCTCTCTCTCTCTCTATATATATATATATATATATATATATATATATATATATATATCGTCATATTATTGTCGTATCTGTATCTGAGTTTCCAAGATTTGTCGTGTCCTATGTCCGTGTCCGTGCTTCCTGGGTGAATACTTTTATGTCAACTTTTAATACGAAGAAGAAAGAGATGAATATATTTTCCTTTCAATTATTTGGTTTATTATTTGTGCCATAGTGTTGAATGCAATTCCCTTTATAAACATTGCCTTCTAACTTCTTCGTCTAGACTCTTTCGCAATCGAGGGATCCACTGGAGCATTGCTCCTTGATTGCATGAGCACTGTGTGCCAACTAGTAGGCCTTCCTACCCGCCAACTAGACTTTTATGTTTCTTGCAATGCCCATCTCTGCCAAGTTGCTTTTTGGTCAGGTTCTGACACCTATCTTAGAGAGGGTTGATGTCAGGTTGGCAATCGATCAGCAAAATTTTGTTCATTTTTCTTATAGTTGACCCTATCTTCATGGGGTAATATTTAGATGATGTGAACAAAGAGACAAAATATAATAACACTGAGGCTCTAATGAAATATGTATTAACTATGAATTTAAAATGTAACTATAATAAAAAAAAAATGTAACTATAATAAGTTCTAATGGAATTCTTCTTTTAGAGGATGAACTCTCTTAGCAGTGGAATGAGTGAATTAATATTTTTTTTGTGACTAATATAGTAATATGTCAAGGTCTGAGAGGTAAGAGTATATATATCCTGTACGAAGAAATGTCAATGGAAGGTGTGATGGGAAATAGGATTTTGTTTTGATTCTAGAGCTCATTTTATATTTATCAAGATTTAGAAGATTCCGCATGATGTGAAATTTCTAAGCTAAAGGCATCCAAGAAAAAATTTTGTTACGGAACCAGCACGTATGATTTCCTTTAACTGATGTTACGAAATCACTTCAATACTTCTTTGTAAATGTTTTGTCAGCCTAAAATTTCTGGTGCTTTTCAGAGATCAACTTACTATCTATGTTGATTAAACAAAAATTTATGAACAATGTGCTTCATTAGTATTACTACTTGCTACCTTTTTATTGGTGCTGCTGTCATTACGGAGGTTGTGCTAGTATAGACTAGGAAATGCTAAGCTTTGTTTATTATACCATATACAAAATATTTTAGTAATAATTTAGAAATATACTTTAGTTTTGTAAATGTTATCTTGATGGCTTTATTCTCTTGTTAAGTAAAACTATATATGTATGCATGCATATATACACCATATATAAATATCCATGCATGCAAAGATACCTCCATTAATATATATACATGCATACAGTTTGAAGTTTTGTTAGCATAAAATATTATTATCTTTGTAAAATTTTTATCATTCGCAGCATCCCAATAACAGTTGGCGTCTCCATCCCTATGAAAGCAACATTCTTCATCACTTATATAATGGTTGATGGTTGGGCTGGTGTTGCTGCAGAAATTCTTAGATTGAAACCTTTGATCTTTTTCCATCTCAAGAATACACTCTTAGTGAAAACCGACCAAGACAGGGAGCAAGCTATGGATCCTGGGAGCCTAGAATTTGCCTCGTCTGAACCTCGAATACAGTTGTATTTCTTGCTTGGGCTTGTTTACTCAGTGGTCACACCTATTCTTCTTCCTTTCATAGTTGTCTTCTTCGCTTTGTCATTTGTTGTTTTTCGTCACCAGGTATGTTTTATTTATGTTATTTCACAAGTCCACATTCGCACTCTCATGATTGCAAATATCTGCTATATATTCCAATTGAGAAGGCTGCAGTGTTCGACTCAGTTGCTTCTTATACTATAGTTCCGTTTAGCTATGTTAACTACCTAAACTTTCTCATACATTTTATAGATCAACTTACTGTCTATACTCATTAAATGAAATTTGAAATTCTTTTTGAATGACCTGCTTCATAAATATTACTTCTTGCTAACAAAAGTCTCGGTAATCATGTCTGTTACAACTTATTATTGAACATCTTTTTTATTGTCGAAGTTTGTGAGCACAAACCGACTCGGTGAGGTGTGTGTAACATGTGAGTTAGGATAGTGTGCGCATTCACAACCCATAGAGGACATTGAAGTGCTCTACAATATCAAGATGAGATCAGACTTTGAAGACATTGAAGTGCTGCACATTATCGAGGTGAGATTAGACTGCCTAGCTCACACATCCCCACAAAGTACCATGATATAATCCTCTGGGGTGTAAAAGGGTTTTTATGTTAGGTGATGAGTGTGAAACCGTTTTCCTAGATTTGCGTGCTTTTTTTAATCAATTTGTCACTTTCACGCTTTTTGGAGTCCGAGCCTATGTAAAATGGTTTTATACTCTTGGATTAGATGTTCATAGCCGGCCTCTTCTGTTGGGAACCTGACACTTCCATCTCTTTTTGCAACTGCTCTGCAAGTCTCTCATCAACTCATTGTTGAGCTTGCTTTTCAAACTCCTTACTCGGAGGAGGAGTTGTTCCTTTGCCTTCAGCAGATTTCTCACGATGAGTAGAAGCAGAGGGTGTCTTCCCAATGGTGATTCTGGGTTATTGTCTTGAGGTTTGCATTGAGTCATCTGCTTTTATTTTCCTTGAATTTGACTCTGCCACTGAACTTGGGACTGTCTGCATCTAACATCTCTCTCACTATGATGGAAAAGATCTAAAGAAAAGAAAGGTCATAAGAACCCACAAACACACACAGGAGGCTAGGGTCAGCTTGGAGTGATAAACCCTAAGTCATCACTAGGTCACACCTAGACCTAGGTCAAGAGAGTTCAAGCCCTAGGCATAGGAATCCCAAAAGACAACAAAGAATAAGACAAATAAATCAAAGAGTCCAAGGAAAATCATAGAAATTTACCTTGATGAAGAAGAGGTCTCGAAAGAAGACCAGACGAAAAGACTACAACGGAACAAGGGTGCTAAGTGTAGGTCTAGAGATGTAAAAATCCTAACCAATGCACACCATAAAGATCCAGATTCTAAACAAGGGGAAAGAGTCGGAGCAACGCTAAGATACAAGAAAAACGACAAAAACTCAACCCGGTCCGAACTGGAAAGAATGAAATTTCTGAAGTTCGGAGGGGTATTTAATGCCACACCTCCAAAAGCCTAATGCATTTGGTCTGTGTTAATGCTCTCCGATAGTGTGGCGAAGGCTTAGCAGACCTAGAAGCCTTCAACCATGTTAGCCTTGAGTTCAAGTTACTTTACCATAGAGGGCCTGTGAATGACGATGGGTAAGGGGAAGCAAGGTGGGGAGCATGTCTGCCTCTTACCATGTTGGACTTAGTGTGGCACAATGGGGACAGGAGCGACGATCGTGACTGCACTTCCCACAGTGGGAGCAAAGCAAAGAGTTCCTACAAGACGATGCAATATGTTCTACCTCTCCACCCTTGATCCAGACTATCTTTAATGGGGTGACAAAGAACAAAGGGGTCACTCTTTTGGAGGTAACGGAGTATGGGTCTTCATTAAAAAGGTAGGGGGGACGAGCGGTGCAAAGGTGAGGACCTAAGAGATTGGAGTTATGGAGCGATCAAGAGGTTGGGATGAAACCATCTCACCCCCTGGAGATATCATAATGACTATCTCTTGGGAGTTGGGAGACGTGATACGGGGGGATTTGTTGCAATCTCTTCTCATGAAAGGAGGTCCTCCCAAAATGGGACCCCCTCCAACTGCAACCGTCGGATATTTCTTTGTCTTCAGCCGTTTTCTGTTTAACTCTACCCCAAGTGTTGTCAGCCCTCCGCCTTCTGTCTTGTCATCATGCTTGTCGTCCCATCGTCGGCCAGTCATCGTCCTGAATTTGGCTGCTCACAACCATTTGTGTCTATATTCTCCTCTTACCTTTGAGGTATATTTTTGAATACATGAACACATGGTGTGATTTGATCCATAAATTAGACTTCCGATGGGATAACTCTTACTGATTGAGGTATATTTCTGTATTTGAGGTTGCTTTTGAGATATTGCAACCTACTTATATAGCTGCCAAATAGCTTCAACTATTCACATTATTTTCTTCTTTTTTTTTTACCAAAATTCTTTCTTTTTTGTTCAGCAAGTGTATTATTCTTCTTTTATATTTTGGTCAACCATTTGAATTCAAGAACATAGATTCCATCTTTACATAATCCATGCAAACACATACTAATAACAAGTAAGTTTGCTCATGTTTTGTCTACAAATTCTTAGAATTTCGATGAAGACATCCTTAATCCCTTGTAGTTCTCTTCTTCAACTCAAGCCTCCTGTTTCTTGGTGCCAGATCATAAACGTGTACAACCAAGAATACGAGAGTGGAGCAGCATTCTGGCCAGATGTGCAGAGACGTTTGATCACCGCGATGATAATATCTCAACTTCTTCTTATGGGGCTGATGAGCACGAAGGATGCCTCCCAGTCTACGCCATTGCTCATTGCTCTTCCTGTCTTGACGATATGGTTCCACAAATACTGCAAGAGTCGGTTTGAACCAGCGTTCATGAAATTCCCCTTACAGGTAGGCAAATTTTATTCACCATCTTCACTTTGGAGCGAATAGACCTAACATATATAGTCTATGCTTTTGACTGGGTCTCGAGTTTGCGAACAAGCTCGATAAGGGATCATTTGAGTTTGTTCGATCTCTGATTGAGACAACCGCCAACCCTTGCCTGAAGTTTAGGCTCGGGCTCGGCTCGAGTATTAAACAAGACAGCCCAAGCCTGAAGTTTACGCTCGTTTATCAGACTTCCACTTTATTTCTCAGTGTACTTCCTCTTTCAGGATGCGATGGTGAAAGACACATTGGAGCGAGCAACGGAGCCAAACTTGAACTTGAAGGGCTACCTCCAGGATGCGTACATTCACCCAGTCTTCCAGAAAGGAGACATTGATCGGTTGGTAGCCATCGACGATGAAGAGAATAACCCACTTGTGCCCACCAAGCGGACTTCGTATCGGGGTACGCCTGTTGGAAGCAAATTCGGTTCTGAAGCTGGCTCGGAGATCGATTCATAAGAATCCAACTCCGCGCTTTCCTTGTTAAGTTGTATTCATTCTCTGCTCGAATTGCTAATTTGTTTTCATGGCTCCGCGGAATGGCAAAACTTTCATAGCCTCTTGGCTTTGCTTCTCGAATGTAATGTAGATTCAGTGCTAGCCTCTAGTGAGATTTGGTTCAGCCATGGTCGAGGTCTGGTCAAGTTGTGCTTGGTCAGCGAGAAACACCAATCGGTTGCAATCAAAGCCCTTTATTTCGGTGTTATTTTATTCACACCCAAAATTACTTAACATACCCCACTTCACACACGCTTCCCCTTGCTCTAGCCCATAAATTTTTTGGATGGCATGTATCCCCACCTTTACAACCCACCTCCCTCCTCTCTTGCTGGAGCCGCCACCGCCTCCCCTCCTCGTTCCACATTGCTGGAGTTGTCGTTCTCCCTTTCCCCTCCTATCCCATCACCTCCTTCCCCATCTTTCCCACCGTCACTTCTTTTTTTCTTCTACAAGAGGTGATGGGGAAGGAGGATGGCAAAGGGAAGGAGTAGGACAAGCGAGTGACTGGCAGCTCCAGTTAGTGAATTAAACATGGGTTTGTTTTTCATCTACCGATTATATATATATATATATATATATATATATATATATATATATATATATATATATATATATATATATATAGAGAGAGAGAGAGAGAGAGAGAGAGAGAGAGAGAGGAATGATAAAATACGGCGTGCGGTGCGTTCAGTGTTGCACCACAGCCGTCTGATTCACCTGCTGCGTGCGTGCGATGCACTCAGCGGTGCATCAGACGGCTACGATGCGGCATCGCACGCCGCATCCTAACACGCCCCTATATATATATATATATATATATATATATATATATATATATATATATATATATATATATATATATATATATATATATAGAGAGAGAGAGAGAGAGAGAGAGAGAGAGAGAGAGAGAGAGAGAGAGAGCAATGGGATGCTGCCTATCAAAGCAGCGTTTTTGCTGCTTTGAGACATTGTTTGACCATCCTAGAAGTTTTGGAATTTGATGAAATTTGGTGAGGGTGTTGTCTAGGGTAAGATGATCATCCTCACAAATTTTCATCAAATTCCAAAACTTCTAAGAGGGTCAAATGGTCGAAGCAAAATGCTGCAGATTTTAACGGCGACTGTAGACGACTGATTTTGCTTCGACCATTTGAACCCCCTAGAAGTTTTGGAATTTAATGAAAATTTGTGAGGATGATCATCTTACCCTAGACAACACCCTCACTAAATTTCATCAAATTCCAAAACTTCTAGGATGGTCAAACAATGTCTCAAAGCAGCAAAAAATGCTGCTTTGATAGGCAGCATCCCATTCCTCATATATATATATATATATATATATATATATATATATATATATATATATATATATATATATATATATATATATATATATATATATATATATATATATATATATATATATATATATATATATATATATATATATATATATATATATATATAAAGGAGGGATACTTTCACTAATGACCTCTTACTAATGGGGCTTACAAATGATCCCAACCATCCATCGGATTCATGGATGGTTGGGATTAATCAATCCCTATCTCTCTCTCTCTCTCTCTCTCTCTCTCTCTCTCTCTCTCAATCAACTAACCCCCCCCCCCCCCGACCCCGACCTTCCCCCCCTTCCCCTCCGGCTTCGGCCACCCTGACCAACACCCCAACCCCTCTGACCAGCCCCAACCCCCCCGACCAGCGCCGACCACCCCCTCCCGTCCGGCAGCCCCGACCCCCTCCCCTTCCGGCGACGCCGACCTCCAGATCCGGCAGCCCCCTCCCCCTACGGCCTCCTGTGGGTGCAAATTTTGGCAAGAAGTCTGCAAACAGCGGGACCCACCGGCCCTGCCTGGTGGGCCCCTGAAGACAACAGCGGGACCCACCGGCCCTGCCTGGTGGGCCCCGAAGACAACAGCGGGACCCACCGGCCCTATCCGGTGGGCCCCCGAAGACAACAGCGGGACCCACCGGCCCTGCCCGGTGGGCCCCCGAAGACAACAGCGGGACCCACAGGCCCTGCCCGGTGGGCCCCCAAAGACAACAGCGGGACCCACCGGCCCTGCCCGGTGGGCCCCCGAAGACTACAGCGGGACCCACCAGCCCAGCCTGGTGGCCCCCCAAAGACTACAGCGGGACCCACCGGCCCTGCCCGGTGGGCCCCCGAAGACTATCGCAGGACCCACCGGCCATGCCTGGTGGGCCCAAGAGCCTGTGGAATCCCCCAGGAGACGGTAGCGGGACCCACCAGCTTTACCTGGAGGATCCCCAGATACGACAGCAGAAACCGCCATTTGCCACCAGAAAATCCCATAAATAGCAGCCCTTCTAATGTAAATGGGGCCGATTTCCAGTTCTGAGATCTGATTTTCAGATACCAGAGCTTTGGATTTTCTATCTTTCCATCCCTCCTCCTCCTCTCTTCGATCTTCTTCTTGTCTTCAAAGAGATTAGAGTGGTTTTGGTGATACTCGGCCTGTCGAGATCACATCGATACAAGTTTTAGTAAATTCGGGTTGCACCAGAAAATCCTATAAATAATAGCCCTTCGAATGTAAATGGGGCCGATTTCCAGTTCTGAGATCTGATTTTTAGAAACCAGAGCTCTGGATTTTCTATCTTTCCATCCCTCCTCCTCCTCTCTTCGATCTTGTTCTTGTCTTCAAAGAGATCAGAGTGGTTTTGGTGATACTCGGCCTGTCGAGATCACATCGATACAAGTTTTAGTAAATTCGGGTTGCTCCCTATAGCACGGAGACGTAGGCTTCGGCTGAACTCCGATATCACATCTCTCGTGTCAAATTCTCTCTGTTTGCATTGAAAACGGTAACTCCAATCAACAGATCGAACAACGATCTTCGACTCAAACTTCAATTGACTGGTGCGGCGAAGTCTTCGGGTCGGCATGAAGATTTCCCCCCACAGTGATCGGTCAAATTCAACCGATCGATGAAAATTGACCGATCGGTCAAGTTTGACCGATCAGTCAGAAATTGACCGATCAGTCTTACTTCGACGTTAACACTCGACAAGCTCCTTTGCATTTGTGACAGGGGGTCGTTAGCTTTGCACCAAGAATCCAAGCCAGCCAAGGTGGCCTCTTAGCTAACTTGGAGGGGGTAACTGTGGGTGCAAATTTTGGCAAGAAGTCTGCAAACAGCGGGACCCACCGGCCCTGCCTGGTGGGCCCCCGAAGACAACAGCGGGACCCACCGGCCCTGCCCGGTGGGCCCCCGAAGACAACAGCGAGACCCACCGGCCCTGCCCGGTGGACCCCCGAAGACTACAGCGGGACCCACCGACCCTGCCTGGTGGGCCCCCGAAGACTACAGCGGAACCCACCGGCCCTGCCTGGTGGGCCCCCGAAGACTATAGCAGGACCCACCGGCCCTGCTTGGTGGGCCCCCGAAAACTACAGCAGGACCCACCGGCCCTGCCCGGTGGGCCCCCGAAGACTATCGCAGGACCCACCGGCCCTGCCTGGTGGGCCCAAGAGCCTGTGGAATCCCCCAGGAGACGGTAGCGGGATCTACCAGCTTTACCTGGAGGATCCCCAGATACGACAGTAGAAACCGCCATTTGCCACCAGAAAATCCTATAAATAGCAGCCCTTCGAATGTAAATGGGGCCGATTTCCAGTTCTGAGATCTGATTTTCAGAAACCAGAGCTCTGGATTTTCTATCTTTCCATCCCTCATCCTCCTCTCTTCGATCTTCTTCTTGTCTTCAAAGAGATCAGAGTGGTTTTGGCGATACTCGGCCTGTCGAGATCACTTTGATACAAGTTTTAGTAAATTCGGGTTGCTCCCTATAGCACGGAGACGTAGGCTTCGGCTGAACTCCGAGATCACATCTCTCGTGTCAAATTCTCTCTGTTTGCATTGAAAACGGTAACTCCAATCAATAGATCGAACAACGATCTTCGACTCGAACTTCAATTGACTGGTGCGGCGAAGTCTTCGGGTCGGCATGAAGATTTCCCCCCACAGTGATCGGTCAAATTCAACCGATCGGTCAAAATTGACCGATCGGTCAAGTTTGACCGATCAGTCTTACTTCGACGTTAACACTCGACAAGCTCCTTTGCATTTGTGACAGGGGGTCGTTAGCTTTGCACCAAGAATCCAAGCCAGCCAAGGTGTCCTCTTAGCTAACTTGGAGGGGGTAACTGTGGGTGCAAATTTTGGCAAGAAGTCTGCAAACAGCGAGACCCACCGGCCCTGCCAGGTGGGGCCCCGAAGACAACAGCGGGACCCACCGGCCCTGCCCGGTGGGCCCCCAAAGACAACAGCGAGACCCACCGGCCCTGCCCGGTGGACCCCCGAAGACTACAGCGGGACCCACCGGCCCTGCCTGGTGGGCCCCCGAAGACTACAGCGTAACCCACCGGCCCTGCCTGGTGGGCCCCCGAAGACTACAGCGGGACCCACCGGTACTGCCTGGTGGACCCCCGAAAACTATAGCAGGACCCATCGGCCCTGCCCGGTGGGCCCCCGAAGACTATCGCCGGACCCACCGGCCCTGCCTGGTGGACCTAAGAGCCTATGGAATCCCCCAGGAGACGGTAGCGGGACCCACCAGCTTTACCTGGAGGATCCCCAGATACGACAGCAGAAACCGCCATTTGCCACCAGAAAATCCTATAAATAGCAGCCCTTCGAATGTAAATGGGGCCGATTTCCAGTTCTGAGATCTGATTTTTAGAAACCAGAGCTCTTGATTTTCTATCTTTCCATCCCTCCTCCTCCTCTCTTCGATCTTCTTCTTGTCTTCAAAGAGATCAGAGTGGTTTTGGTGATACTCGGCCTGTCGATATCACTTTGATACAAGTTTTAGTAAATTCGGGTTGCTTCCTATAGCACGGAGACGTAGGCTTCGGCTGAACTCCGAGATCACATCGGTCGTGTCAAATTCTCTCTGTTTGCATTGAAAACAGTAACTCCAATCAACAGATCGAACAACGATCTTCGACTCGAACTTCAATTGACTGGTGCGGCGAAGTCTTCGGGTCGGCACGAAGATTTTCCCCCACACCTCCAGATTTGGTCGCTCCATGCCTCACACCGGCCCGCCGCTCCGCACCCCGCGCCGGCCCGCCATCGAATG
>OX393552.1:76671129-76723629 GCA_947650365.1 Chamaelirium japonicum | reverse complement strand
GTTGCGGCGAGTTTTGATCAGGGGATTGTGGGAAAGATCTTCTGGGGGATCCCTTTGATCCGCGTCTCCATGTGGTGTTCGTGCGAGAGCGCTGAAGGGGCTGCCCAGGACAGGGGTCTTTACAGGGAGAGGGTTTTGGAGAGGCTAAGGAATGTCCACCGTTGCTTTGTCCCTTCCGTGCTTCGTGCTTTCTCGGCTAGGGGGTTTTCGGCTTCGTTCCTCGGTCTTCGCGTCTTCCTCGTTCCTTGCTTGACCTTGGTGTCCTTGATCGTCGGTTCGCGGCGTCGATCGAGCTTTTGGCGTTGGCTTTGGCTTTGGCTTTTTGGCTTTGGCTTGGCTCCGGCGTGGCTCTGGCTTTTGCTTTGCTTCGGCGCTTGCACTTGGACGTAGCTGGGAGAGACTTGCGATGCTTTCGTTCTTCCGGACTTCGCATCGTATCGGCTAGAACGTGCGATGCTTTTGCTCGTGTCCTGCGTAGTCGCTTGGCTTTGGCACTTGCGTTGCTTTGGCGCGGGCTTTACTGGGGCTTTGCTTTGTCTTCTTGCGTTGGCTTTAGCTTCAGCGTCAACTCGATCTTCTTCTTCGAACGACGTGGGCTACTTCTTCGGTGCTTCGACGGTTTGCGTGTCGACTGGACTTCTCTTCTTCTCCGGGCTTCTTTGGCGTGATCGGAGTCGAAGAATGCTTTCGAAGATGGTGGGGGTAGCACCGATCTCCGTGCGATGGTTGTGGCGTCGGCTTTTGTTTGATGAAGATGACGAGGGTAGCGACGGTCTCCGTGCGACGGTTGTAGCGTCGGCTTTTGTTGATGAAGACGACGGGGTAGCGACGCTTCAGACGATCTGCTCCAGGCTTTCTTATTCGTGGATGGGGCAGGCGTTTGTCGAAGACGAAGGGGTGATGACGCTTCGCTTCTCTCCTCCGGGCTTTGGGGCTTGATCGGGATCGAGGATTTGTTGGAGACGATGGGGTAGTGCCGCTCCTCTTCTTCTCCGGGCTTTTGGGCTTGATCGGAGTCGAAGGCTTGTTGGAGACGACGGGGTAGTGCCGCTTCTCTTCTTCTCCGGGCTTTTGGGCTTGATCGGAGTCGAAGGCTTGTTGGAGACGACGGGGTAGTGCCGCTCCTCTTCTTCTCCGGGATTTTGGGCTTGATCGGAGTCGAAGGCTTGTTGGAGACGACGGGGTAGTGCCGCTCCGATCTTCTTCTCCGGCCTTTGCTTCTGGCGTCTTCGGAGTCGAAGGGTTCTTCTTCTCCGAGCTTTCTTCTTCGTGCACGGTGTCGAAGGGATGATCTTCGTGTGCAAGGGTCTTCACGTTGATGAGGACTTTCAGTAAGCCGATCCCTCGGGACAGGCTTGACTGTGCCTTGTGAAGCCTTGGGTCGATGAAGAAGCATTTCCTCTTCTGCAGAGCTCCGGCATTTCGTCTTCAATTTTTTGACCTCTTCTTCATTCCCCCACCCCCTCTATTTATAGGCAAAGGGGTGGGGAGAGAGATATGGGAACTTTTTAATTTCAAATCCCTTTTGTATCTCTCTCATAATTACCCTGGATTTATTCATCCATTGATGAGGGGAATAACGTTTATTTGTTTTCCTTTTCTGGCGAGGCAATTATGGCTGGATTTCGCACACGAAATCGATGGCGATCGGGCGCTTCGTCTTGTGCGTCGGATCGAGAGATCGGCGCAGATCCGCGTGTGTGCAGACGTCATACGCAACCTCCCCCCGCGCATGGCGGTATTTCCTTCCTTTTCTTTCTTTTCTTTCCTTTTCTTTTCTTTCCTTTTCTTTTCTTTCCTTTCTTTTCTTTCCTTTTTCTTTTCTTTCTTTTCTTTTCTTTCCTTTTCTTCCCTTTCCTTGCAGGACCGGCCGGCCCCTCCATGGGGTTCGGGTCCCAACAGGGCCGGCCCCCATGGGGTTCGGGTCCTAGTAGGGGCCGGCCCCATGGGGTTCGGATCCTAGTAGGGGCCGGCCCCTCTTGAAGTGGGGTCTGCTCCTCTCTTGCTAGGCGCGAGTCGGGTCTGAGTCGTCGGGTTTGCATCCACGCCGGCATGCGTTAGTCGGGTCCGGGTCCGAGCGCGTCGGGTTTGCGTCCACGTCGGCACACGTAAGTCGGGTCCGGGTCCGATGAAATTCGTGTGTCTACAAACACCCTCACCAAATTTCATCAAATTCCAAAACTCCTAAGGGGATCAAAATGAGGGCAGCTCATTTTCTCCACCCGTAGCTCACAGCTCAACATAACAGCCCCCTATATATATATATATATATATATATATATATATATATATATATATATATATATATATATATATATATATATATATATATATATATATATATATATATATATATATATATATATATATATATATATATATATATATATATATATATATATATATATATATATATATATATATATATATATATATATAGAGAGAGAGAGAGAGAGAGAGAGTTCTGCTCTCCTGCGTGACGTCCCGGAAAAAACAATCTGCGACACTGTGCTGACTGTCCGATTCGTTTCCATCGGACGGTTGAAAAATCAGACGAATCCGATCACGGGCTGTCGCGGGAAAAAAATCAGGCGCTGACCGTCCAATTGTTTTCGATCGAATGGCTGGAATTCATTCCGACCAAACCCGGTTGTTACTGTGGCTGCCATAGTAACAGCGGATTTTTGGTCCGGGTGAATCCCAATCGTTCGATCGATGGATCAAACGGCCCAAACCAATTTTTGTTGTTACTGTAGCGGTTACAGTAACATCGAAAATTGGTCTAAACCGTTCGATCCATCAATCGGACGGATGAGATTCACCCGGACCAATTTCTGCTGTTACTGTAGCCGCTATAGTAACAACGAAAATTGGTTTGAGCCGTTCCATGGAAGCGAATCGGACGGTCAGTGCCTGATTTTTTTCCCGCGACAGCCCGTGACTGGATTTGCCTGATTTTTCAGCCGTCCGATGGAAGCGAATCGGACGGTTAGCACCTGTTTTTTTCCCGCGACAACCCATGACCGGATTCGCCTGATTTTTCAGCCGTCCGATGGAATCGAATCGGACGGTCAGCACAGTGTGCGGGTCCTGAAGGAGGCGGCGGCCGGGTCGGGTTCGGGGCCAAGAAGGGCGGCGCGCGGAGCCCGATCGGGTCGGGGTCGCGCCAGGGGCGGCCCTGAGCCGCAGGCGAAGAAGAAGGAGAAGGAAGGGGGCTGCGGGCCCCCCTTCCCTTCTTGCTGTCGGTCTCCAATTGGAAGGGGGCCGCGGGCCCCCCCTTCCCTTCTTACTGTCGGTCTCCAATTGGAAGAGGGCCGCGGGCCCTAGCGGCTGCTGTGTGGCGCGCGTGGCTTTTTTTTTTTTTGGACTCCGAAGGCTTCGATGGTAGCTGTAGATTTGCGGAGCATAGGTGGTGTGTGCGCCCGCGGGGGCGCATTGCGAAGGCTCGGGCGCCGACGGTGGCATGACCACAAGTCGGGTGGTCCTCTGGACTGGGGTGCAGGCCCGCTTAAATTTTTTTTTTTTTTTTGCACGCACTTGTCTTGACTTGCCTCCCTTCATGGTCCTCCAGGGATCGCGTTTTCGAGAGTTTGACTTCCCCGGGATGGATAGCCGAGGATTTCTTCGACGGGAGGAGATGCCTTTGCTTTCCTTACACTCGTGTGCGCCGTCACCGCAACTCAAGGCGAGAAGACCTTCTGTCGTTGCTCCGTGTCTTTGTGCACGAGCGCATCACGGAAGATGGAGTCGCAGATGCGACTTGTGGGATGCCGAAATTAAGCGAGAAGATTCATACTGACAAAGGGATCTCCATGAAGCTTCTGCGGCCGAGTTTGAGTCTTCCGTTCCACCATTGTGATGAAGATTTCGTGCCTACGCCAGTCGTTGCCTCGAAGATATGCGCTAGGCTGACCCGATGGGGCACCGATTCTTGGCCTCGGGGAGATGTCCAGTACCTTTGTGGCTTTCGCGAATGGATGGACGAGCTCTACGAGGTCTTTGGCGCAGAACCTGAGATGAACTTATTGGCCAAATTTCTGGCGCCGGCTCGTCGACAGTACAGTCGTCCTGAGGGGATGTACCGCGTGCTTTGTGAGCTTTGGTGTCCGGAAACTAACACCTTCCTTACTGGGGCGGGGGAGATAGGCATCTCGCTTCGCGACGTCCATATCGTTTCCGGGTGCCCCGAGGTACGGAATTACTACCAAGAGGAGGTGCCAGCCTTGAAGGACCTGTTGGACAGCAGCTACGCTCTGAGCTCTTGCCTTCTTCTGTTCAAGGCACATGCTATCATTGCGGCGCGAGATCAATCAGATCGAGTGCGTCCCTCTTCTTGGGTCGACTTTTGGTTCAGAGGCGAGTATAGGTCTCCAGCGCCTTCAGCTCACCCAATGTGGAAGATCGATCAGATGCAGAGGCCTCCGCTTCGCTCTTTTGTGAGGCCTATCGACTCCTTGGCCCGAGAGAAGCATTCAATGGAGGGGAAGCCGTGCCCCTGGGAAATCCTTGGCTTGAAACGCGACAGCGAGGAGTGGCGTTCGGTTTACCGAGCTGCCGGGCTGGTCATCTTCCTCTGCCGGTTCGTGCTTCCGTGTTCCGGGGAGGTTATTCATCCAGGGACCTTCCTTGCTGCTTCCAGGATGGAGAGGGGCGAGCTCTTCAATCTAGCCCCGGCCATATTATGCGTCTTGTATCGGGCTCTCAGCGGGACTTACTGGGACTTGTCTGGCTCAGATAAGGCCAAGGAGGAGCTTGGCCGGTCGACTGCGTTCGGACCCTTGCATTATTTGTACGGCTGGATAGCTCTGCATTTCCCAAAGGGGATCTTTGCCAGACGCGGGCATCCAGCCGAGCTGCCTTTCCTGCCCGGGGTAGGAGGGATCTTAAACGCCTTTATCAGTTGGGAGCGTCCGAGAGAGTGTGCTCGCACCCTTTTGAGGAGGATGGGGAGCGTCGATTTTGAATTTCTGTCGGAGCATTCGGTGCTGCCCTTGGAGAGGTCGACTGTGTATGATAACGAGGAGCTCCCGGACAGCCTTTACTGGAACATGGTCAGCTGCCATCCTGGCTACTTGGTCTGGCGCAAAGGGGATGTGGTGGAGGTGGAGCAGTACTCCCCCCATCGCTTTGCTCGCCAACAAGGGTTTCGACAGGAAGTGCCTGGCATGCCTCAGCAGTTACAGGGGCGCATCAGTCCGCAGGAGGGTTACCGTTTGTGGGCTTCTCTCTACGCTCGCTTGACTGGCAGCAGTTTCTTTCCTGGGGCCAAATCCGGGTTTCGGGATGCCGCCACTCCGGAATACTGCAAGTGGGTTGAAGGGCGAGTTTCCCCTTTACTTGCGAATTTTCCGGTCGACGTATTGGCGAGTAGCGGGTTCAGGAATTTCTGCTTCAATCATTCTGCGGGAGTGGAGGACAGCCGCCTCCAACTGGGGCTTCAAAGAGCGCAGAGGAGCTGTAGTCGCCTTTCCAGTGCTCGTCGCGTCCCTTCTTCCGTTCCGGTGTTGGATGCGAGCTTACTAGTGTCCCTGGGGCATCTTGCTTCCCGAAGGCCGAAGTTGAGGGCGCCCCTCCCAAGACAAGACAAGTTTGCATTCCCCGCGGGATGGTCCCAAGGGTCCCTTGTCTGGTGGAAGATGCCGAGGAGCCTGGACTTCTGAAGGATGAAGTGATTCCCCCGTCTAGGGCCGCTTCATCTGACCACACAGGTATGGAGTTCTCTTTATTTTATTTGCCCTCTATGTTTAGGAAGTTTTATCATGCTGAGTATCGGATCTTCCTTTTGACCAGATTCCGTTGTAGTGGTAGAGCACAAGGCGAACTCTCCAGAGGCGCCTCTTGGGCACTCGTCCACTGGCGCTGCGCAGGAAGTGCCTGAAGCCTGTGGGCTAGACATCCCTCCGGATGATCTGGATCTCCTTGGGCTTTGCGGGGAGAATTTCCCCAGTGGTGACATTGACCTGGACGACATTGACGTTGATGCCTTGTCTTTTGGCGAGGAGGCTGAAGTCTCGAGCGTCGATAAGCGGCATTCCCCGATGATTGTGCCCTCGTGCCCTTTGGTGGAGACGGTTGTTGCAGCGGTAGCGGCGGTTTCTCCGGTTCCGTCACCCTCGTTGGCGCAGGCGGCTCCTGTTGCGGCTGCAGTGGGAGGGAAGGTCTTGCCTACCTACTCCGAGGCACCTCGCCCGGATTTGAGACCGAGGAGCAGAGTCTCAGAGTTCCTTCTCGCGAGCTGCCGGTAGTATATCAAGTCGACGTTGGAGCCTTTCCAAACTACTGGCCTTGGCGCCCTCTAGGACTGGTGGTCGACGGACGGTGCGGAGTTTTGCACGAGCCTGGCAGAGTTCAAAGTTGACAGCTCTCTTTTCGTCGCTCAGATGAACCTGCTTGTGACTGATAGCGAGGCTTATCGATCCCGGCGAGCTTTGCTGGAGGGGAGCTCCCTTTCTGAGCTGGAGGCTGCTGAGGCGAGTCTAAGTCAGTCCGAGCATCAACTTGCGGAGGCTACGTCCAGCCTATCGAAGGCCCAGAGGAAGATAGAGTCTGTGCGCGCCTCACTTCGAAAGGCGGAGTCTCGTCTGGAGCGGGCCGAGGCCGCGGAGAGCGCTTTGAAGGCGAGTTTCTTAAAGCAGCAGTCGGACTTGGCGACCCGTCGTGAGCTTCTACCCGCTCGTCCCGAGGAGCTTCAGCGGGTGGAGGCGACTAGGGAGGAGTTGCTGCGCCACCTTCAAGCTCTGGACACCTTCTTTTAGTTGTTCCTTGTTTCATTGTGGCTTTCTTTCCGGGACTTATGCAATGTACTACCTTTTCTTCATTATCTAATAATATCGCCTTGTTTTGCCATATCCTTTTCATGGAACTTTGTTGACTTTTTCTTTTGGTCGGACTGAACCTGAAGTAACTTCTCAGGCTGCCTACGTACCCCCCTAAGGGGGATCAAGTCGCATGTAGTTCATCATTTTTTTTTTTTTTTTTTTGGACAAGGGGTGTGGCCTTGCTTTAGACATAGTACCTTTTGAGGTAGTTGCCATTGATAGGGCCGAGTGTCTGCCCTTCTGGCGTGGTGAGGAGATAGGCACCGTTGGAGTAGACTTCCTTGACGGAATGCGGGCCATCCCACTTGGCATCAAATTTCTTCCCTCCTCGATGCGAGAGAATGATGGGGCATTCGACCGCCAGTACCAGTTCTCCTATCTGGAATGATCGAGGACGAATCTTCTTGTTGAAGGCGCGAGAGAGCCTGGCCTGATAACACTCCAGACGCTGTTGAGCTTCGAGGCGTCTTTCATCCAGTGCTTCCAATTCTGCTAGACGGAGCTGGGCGTTGTCGTCGCTGGTGAGGCCTTCCTGGACGGCTATCCTGAGTGACGGGATCTGGAGCTCGAGCGGAAGAACGGCTTCCACACCATAGACGAGGGAATACGGCGTTGCTTGTGTCGGCGTACGGAAGGACGTCCGGTAAGCCCATAGTGCTTCGCCCATGCGTTCGTGCTAATCTTTCTTTGTTTTCGAGACAGTTTTCTCCAGCAGCTTGCACAGAGTCTTGTTGAAGGCTTCTGCTAGGCCGTTGGCCGGAGCGTTGTACATCGTCGAACAATTCTGCTTAATGTTGTACAATGCGCAGAATTGGCTGACGGCAGCATTTTTGAACTGCTTCCCGTTATCTGTTACGATGTAGCGGGGGACTCCATAGCGGAAGATGATGTCATTCTGGATAAAGTTGATGACGGAGTACTTTGTAACTTCCCGCAACGGTATTGCTTCAGCCCACTTGGAGAAGTAGTCCGTTGCCGCCAAAATGTAGAGATGTTGTGATGTTGCTTGGATGACTTGGGCAGAGGGCCGACAATATCGAGACCCCATCCGTCGAAGGGCCAAGACGCTATTATTGGGTGTAAAGGCTCTGGAGGTTGACGGATGTAGTCCCCGTGCATCTGGCAAGCTTGACATCTTCTCGCGTAATCCAAGCTGTCTTTGATCATGGTAGGCTAGTAGTATCCCATCCTCCTGACGCGGAAGTGAAGCTTCGGACTAGACTGGTGCGATCCACAGATTCCAGCGTGTACTTCTTCGAGCGCAGTTTCTGCTTCCTCTTTCGCAAGGCACCTCAGGAGTGTGCCGTCATAGCTTCGGCGGTACAGCTCGCCATTGAAGTGGTAGAACCTCAGAGATCTTCGACGGATGTCACTTTTGCGCTTTGGATCTTCGGGGAGTTTACCATGAACGAGATACTCCACAAACGGTTGTCTCCAGTCTTGTTCTTTAATCTCGAGGACATGCACCGCGTTGGTTTGAACTGGTACTTCGGGCGGACCCTCTTCTTCGGTGATCACGAATCTCCTGCAGACGGGGACGACGAGTGAACGTTCATGTGGGAACGGGAGTGTAGCCGCCAGATTTGCGAGTGCGTCAGCCTGCTGGTTGAGGTTTCGGGAAACGTGTTGGATGGAAGCAGCCTTGAGTTTTTCGAGAAGCTTCACAGCTCGCGCGTGCAAAGGCACCAGGCCTTCTTTGTTGACTTCGTATGCCCCCAGGACTTGCTGGATCACGAGTTGAGAGTCGCCAAAGATCTCTAGTCCTTGAAGCTTCATTTCGTCGGCTAGCTCGAGACCGATGAGTAGGGCTTGATATTCTGCCACGTTGTTGGAACATGATTCCGAGAGCAGGAATAAGAAGGGGAGTATTTCGTTGTCCGGAGTGACGAAGATGACTCCGGCTCTCGCTATGTCTTGCCTAGCTGCGCCGTCAAAGAACATTTTCCAGGATGGGGCGACGTCGACGGAGAACACTTCTTCATCTGGGAGATCTTCTGATAACTCCCATTCTGCCGGGAGAGGGTACTCTGCGAGGAAGTCAGCGAGGGCCTGCCCTTTAACCGCTTTTTGTGGCACGAAGGTGATGTCGAATTCAAGTAGCAGCAGGGCCCACTTGGCCAGACGTCCGGAAAGCACTGGTCTCGACATGATGTACTTGAGTGGGTCAGCCTTCGAGACGAGTCTGATGGTGTGAGCGAGCATGTAGTGTCGCAGCTTTTTCATGGCGAAGATGAGCGCTAAGCAGACCTTCTCGATTGGGGAGTAATTCAGCTCTGCGCCAACGAGAGTGCGACTTAAGTAGTAGCAAGCTGTTTCCACACCAAGTTCATTGTTCTGGGCCAGGAGTGCCCCCAAGGATTGCTCCTGGGCGGCGATGTAGAGGATGAGCGGCCTCCCTTGAACCGGTACAGATAGGACTGGCGGCTTTAGTAGATATGCTTTGATGTTTTGGAGTGCTTCTTGGCATGCTTCATCCCATTTGAACGGCGCTCCTTTCTTCATGAGGCGACTAAAAGGGTGGCACTTTCCGGCCAGGTTGGCGATGAATCTTCGGATATACGCCAAGTGCCCCTGGAGGCCTCTGAGGTCTCGCACTGTCTTTGGTGCGGGCATATTGACGATAGCATCAATTTTGGATTGATCTATCTCAATGCCACGATGTCGGACGACGAAGCCGAGGAATTTGCCCGAGGAGACTCCGAACGCGCACTTGAGCGGATTCATACGGAGTTGGTACCTTCGAAGTCGTTTGAAGATTAGCTCGAGATCTTGTAGATGTGCCGACCTCTTCTTGGATTTCACCACGAGGTCGTCGACATAACACTCCACGTTTTGATGAAGAATATCGTCGAAGATTTTCTGCATAGCTCGCTGGTAGGTGGCTCCCGCGTTCTTCATGCCGAACGACATTACCTTATAGCAGTAGATTCCTTTCGGTGTGCGGAATGCCGTGAGCTCCTCGTCCTTGGGTGCCATCCGAATCTGGTTGTAGCCCGATGATCCGTTCATGAAAGTGAGCACCTCGTGACCTGTCGTCGCATCGACCATTAGCTCCGTGATTGGCAAGGGGAAGTCGTCCTTTGGACATGCGTTGTTCAAGTCTCTGAAGTCCACGCACACTCGGATTTGGCCGTTCTTCTTTTTGACGGGGACGACGCTAGAGATCCATGTCGGGTACTTGACCTCTCGAATGAAGCCGGCTTCGATCAACTTGTTAACTTCGCCTTCTATTTGGGGTACCAGTTCTGGCCGGTAGCGCCTTTGTCCTTGCTTGATGGCGCTGGCTCCGTGTTTGACGCTGAGCTGGTGCACTACGATTTTTGGATCGAGGCCCGGCATCTCTTTGTAGGACCATGCGAAGACGTCTCTGTATTCTTTAAGCAGTTTGATGTATGCGGCTTCTTCCTCCGGGGTCAAGAGTGTGCTGACGAATGTAGGCCGAGGCTCCGTCTCTGTGCCCAAGTTGATTTCCTTCAAGTCATCAACGGTGGACTGCCCCCCTTCTTCGAGGACTGGCGGGGTGTCGGGCAACTCGTCGTCCGAAGTAGAAGTGTCACCGTTGCTGGGATCCGTAATGGTGATATGATGGACGGCCGCCCTGGGTGGGTGGGTGGGTGTTGAGACGAAGTCCTCGATTGGCATCCCCAGACGATCGAACGCCGACTTCTTCTTTGATTATTTGACTGGCCCGAGCCTCTCGAACACGGATGTGCGTTTTCGATTCGACCAGTCTTTACCACCTCTGGTTTGCTTCCGGAACAAGGCTTGGCATCGAGCCCGTCATCGTCTTCTCCTGCTGTCTGGATGGCTGAGGTAGGTAGAGAGTGCATCGGAGATTGTCGATCCTTCAGCTGCTTCATCTACCATCCTTGCCTCGATGTAGTTTGAGGTGAAGGTCTTCTTTGCTGTGGTTCTGGTGACCAACGGAGCTTGATTGGAGCCGATGCCTCGGCGGTTCGGGGGAATTTGTTCTCCGTTTTGAAACAGCCGAGCTTGAGTTCTCGTCATCCCATGTGGAGTTGCTGTCGGTGGGAGTGTGCCCATGGTGCTTTCCTCATTGTAGCCGGCTCTGAACAGCAACTGGGCAGCATTTTTCCCCCAACTCCCTTCTGGCTTGAATCCCAGTTGCTCGAGGTCTGCCGATTCGACGGGTCTACTTGGGTTCGGAGCTTGCATCAGACTAGGTAGTGGCACCGTCATTTCTTGCAGAGTGATGACATTGGCCTGAGATAACGACGGGGCCAGCTTCCTTGTCGGAGTAGAAGGCGATCGCTCAGATTTTCGGAGCCACTGAGGCGCGAGACGCAGGATAGGCGCCGTTTGGATTGGCAACGGGGTATGTTGCATTGCTCTTGGCTCGAAGCTGATGCGCATCCTTTGCCCAGGTTTCGGCGTTCCTTGGACCTTGAGTCTTGCTTCGTCAGAGGGTGTCACCGGATTCACGGGAAGAGGAGCCTTGTCCTTCTTTACTTCTTCAATCTTTTGGGTTCGAGGGGCTTTAGCTGGCAGAACTTCCACGACCAGGCCCTTTGCTTGGTAGAACTTAGCGTCGGCCAAGTGTGCCTCAGCCTCGTTGAATGGCTTGTCGTCCGCAACTATGCACCTCTCCACGCCTTTTTCGTAGTACTTGAGGCACTGGTGCCAGGTGGATACCACGATGCCGTTCTCGTGCAGCCATGGTCTTCCTAATAGGAGACGATATGATGTCTGGCAGTCGATGATGTGGAAGAGGACCGTTGTATCCAGCGGGCCGATGGAAAGCTTCAAACGAATGATTCCGACGGTGGACTGTCCGCCCTGGTTGAAGCCTTGAATGACCAACTGACTTGGCGAGAGCTGGTCGTCGGTGATGCCGAGTTGCCGCATCGTCTGGATAGGCATGATGTTGACAGCGGAGCCACAGTCTAACAAGATTCGGTTCACTGGCTTCTCCTTGATGTATCCCGAGACGTAAAGAGGCTGGTTATGCAGTCGCGTTCTGAGTTGCAGGTCCTCATCCGAAAAGGTTATCGTTGCATCACACGAGGCCACAGCTTTGTGCCTTTGATCGTCCTTCCTCTTCCTTTTGTAGCTATCCGGATCAGCCAAGGCCGCAGCCATTGCCAGGCGAGCCTTTTTTGGGAGATGCAAAGCTTCTACGAGAGGCATGTGCAAGATTGCTTCGTCGTGAGAGGCGGTGCCCCCTTCATCGGAATCGTCTCCCTCATCGGTGGAATCGCCTTCTTCAGAAGTTTCACTTTCGTTCTTTCCTTCCGACGCCTCGTGAACTTCGACCATGCAGCAAGACACCTTGATGTGTTGGTCCGCTGGGACGAAGTGATCTGGGAAGAACTCTTGCAAAGTTGTCGGCCCTGGAAGACTTTGCTGAAGGAGATCGTCTTGGCTTGCAGGCGGCACCTTGAACGCTTTCCTCCTTGGAGTCTTGGTTTTCTTCTTGTAGGTCTTTCGCTTGGTGAATCCCCTCATCACACGGTCTTGCTTGAGCTTCTTTTCTTGCCACGGCTTTCGCCGCCGTGGTAGCATGACCCATGCCTCTTCGTCGGTGGATTCCCCTTCGCTAGGATGACGGTTGACAGCAGCAACTGGTTCCCTCGAAGGTACTTGTTCTTCTGGAGGCTCTACTGGCTCGTCTTCCGATTCCTAACCAGTGGGCTTGATTTCGTCGATTGAAACGGACGGAAGCCTTGAGTAGAGGATGTAATAGTCGAACTTCCCCGAAGGCTGGCCCAGCAGACCGACTTCTGGATCTCCCTGCTCGTATCTTTTCCGGAGAGCATATTGGGACGTAGCTTGACTGGAAGGTACTTGCCCTTCTCGAGGCTCTACTGGCATATCTTCCGATTCCCAGCCGGTGGGCTTGATTTCGTCGATCGAAACGGACAGAGGCCTTGAGTAGAGGACGTAATAGTCGAACTTTCCCGAAGGCTGGCCCAGCAGACCGACTTCTGGATCTCCTTGCTCGTATCTCCTTTGGAGTGCTCGTTGGGATGCAGCATTGCTTGGAAGAGGTGCTGGCATGAGCAATGGTTGCCCCCAGGGCAGCGGCGTTTCTTCCTCGGAGAACGCAGGAGTACGTTGACGTCGCTTCGAGACTTTTGGCTGGGAAGTTGACTTAGCGATTGGCGCTTGGCGGTTGATGCGCAATTTGGGCATGCTTCGCCGAGCAGCAACGAGCACTGGCGAGAAGGAGCCGAAGGTGATGGACGTCATGTTGGCCGTAGCAACTTCTCCGGAGTCGATCTCTATCTTCCCTTGCTTAGCGAGCGCCATGATTCTTTCCTTGAAGACGAAGCATCTTTCAATGGGATGACTCACCACCCGGTGGTATTTGCAGAAGAGAGGGTCGTCGACACGATGCATCTGCTCGGGCCTCTTCGAAGGAGGGAGCTCTATCATCTTCTCTTGCAGCAGTTGGTCGAACATGGAGGAGACTTCCGAGTCTGGGAAAGGGTACTCCTTGGCTTCGAGCTCCTCGAGAGTCATCCTTTGTCTTGGCGGCGGAGGCGGCGGTATGGCGGCTCCCTTCCTTTGATCTGACTTGCCACCGATCTTGAGCGGCTTGGAGGTTGAAGCTATGTCAGCCACATTGACTTGCTTTGGTTTCGGTGCCGGTGGCTTGTCCTTCTTCTCTATCTTCATGAAGTCCTTGTTTTTTGAGTCCCCGCGGTTTGCTAGGCTGAGTTCCATGTCATGAGCCCGAGTTGCGAGTTCTTCGAAAGACCGAGGCTTGATACCTTTGAGGATGTAGAGCAGGCCCCAATGCATGCCTTGGGTGCACATCTCGATGGCCGAGTCTTCAGACAAGCGGTCTCGTGAATTCAGTGCGAGGTTCCTCCACCTGTCGATGTAGTCGATCACTGGCTCATCTTTCCTTTGTTTGACGGCGATGAGTTCGGTCATGCTGACGGTTCGTCTGGTGCTGTAGAAGCGATTGAGGAACTCCCTCTCCATCTGATCCCAGCTGTCGATGGTCCCTGCAGGAAGATTAACATACCAGTCGAACGCGTTACCTTTGAGGGTGCGAACGAATTGCTTCACCATCTCGTCGCCATATGTGCCGGCATTATTGCATGTCTCGATGAAGTGGGCGACGTGCTGTCTTGGATTCCCCTTTCCGTCGAAGTGCTGGAACTTCGGTGGCTGGAATCCGACTGGGAAGCGTAGCTGCTGGATCCTTGTGGTGTAGGGCTTCGAGTATGCTGCCGTGATCAGAGGAAGGCTACTGCCATGGGAACGCATCATGTCGGCTATCAACGCTTGGACTTGCTGAGCATTCATCGTTGCCGTTGCCGGAGGTTGTGTGGCCACTGAGGCTGGCGTCGGGGAGACGACTTCCAATGGGACGGGAGCCGAGGAGAGCGCTGGAGTAACTGCTTGAATCGTCGAAACAACCTCTGCAGGAGCGGGAGTTGAAGACGGAGCTGAAGCAGCTACCGGAGAAGCAACGGACTGCTGCAGCGTCCTTCGCGCTTAGCTTTTGAAGTAGAGTATTGATGTGACGATCCTTCTCCTCCATCAGCCGAGTAATTTGCGCCATATGCTCGTTCATCTGCATGACTTGGAGCTGAAGAGCGAACGGAGGGTGGTGACGGAGAATGTCTCGGTGTTGCATGTTCGTATCCTCGCCGTCATCATCAGAGATGTAATTACGCCGACTTGCTTCTGGCTGATGATTGATGTTTGCCCCCTGCAGAGGAGATGCAACGTCTGCTGGAGAACCCGAACGGGTTCAGGGTTGGGGCTGGTCCTCCCCAAACTTCTGGGCATGGACTCCAGGATCGAGGCTCGTTTCTTCAAGCGCCAGGGTCTCGTCGGCGCTTTGGCGAGCATCTTCGGTAGTAGCTTCCGGCATGAAGACGTCCGCAAGAGTCCGAGTACGCCGAGTATAGACGCGCACCATTGGAGGAGCATCACTCTCCGGATTTACTGGATCACCGTGTCGGAGTAGAGGAGACTCGGCGATTGGTGAGAGGCTTGGAGCAAACGCATCGTTGTTTGTTCCGGCCATTGCAAACTACAAGCAGCTTCTTCAACCGTACGGATGAAAGGAGAAGACGTCCCACCGGGCGTGCCAGAAATCTGTGGACGCGGAAAAAAGCGCGGGTCGTCTTTATTGCGAATCATACGAGATTACAAGTGTGGCCGGGACCCGGGTGGCTCGGATGTAGCGAGTCCGGGTTGCGGCGAGTTTTGATCAGGGGATTGTGGGAAAGATCTTCTGGGGGATCCCTTTGATCCGCGTCTCCACGTGGTGTTCGTGTGAGAGCGCTGAAGGGGCTGCCCAGGACAGGGGTCTTTACAGGGAGAGGGTTTTGGAGAGGCTAAGAAATGTCCACCGTTGCTTTGTCCCTTCCGTGCTTCGCGCTTTCTCGGCTAGGGGGTTTTCGGCTTCGTTCCTCGGTCTTCGCGTCTTCCTCGTTCCTTGCTTGACCTTGGTGTCCTTGATCGTCGGTTTGCGGCGTCGATCGAGCTTTTGGCGTTGGCTTTGGCTTTGGCTTTGGCTTGGCTCCGGCGTGGCTCTGGCTTTTGATTTGCTTCGGCGCTTGCACTTGGACGTAGCTGGGAGAGACTTGCGATGCTTTCGTTCTTCCGGACTTCGCATCGTATCGGCTAGAACGTGCGATGCTTTTGCTCGTGTCCGGCGTAGTCGCTTGGCTTTGGCACTTGCGTTGCTTTGGCGCGGGCTTTACTGGGGCTTTGCTTTGGCTTCTTGCGTTGGCTTTAGCTTCAGCGTCAACTCGATCTTCTTCTTCGAACGACGTGGGCTACTTCTTCGGTGCTTCGACGGTTTGCGTGTCGACTGGACTTCTCTTCTTCTCCGGGCTTCTTTGGTGTGATCGGAGTCGAAGAATGCTTTCGAAGATGGTGGGGGTAGCACCGATCTCTGTGCGACGGTTGTGGCATCGGCTTTTGTTTGATGAAGACGACGAGGGTAGCGATGGTCTCCGTGCGACGGTTGTAGCGTCGGCTTTTGTTGATGAAGACGACGGGGTAGCGACGCTTCAGACGATCTGCTCCAGGCTTTCTTCTTCGTGGATGGGGCAGGCGTTTGTCGAAGACGACGGGGTGATGACGCTTCGCTTCTCTCCTCCGGGCTTTGGGGCTTGATCGGGATCGAGGATTTGTTGGAGACGACGGGGTAGTGCCGCTCCTCTTCTTCTCCGGGCTTTTGGGCTTGATCGGAGTCGAAGGCTTGTTGGAGACGACGGGGTAGTGCCGCTCCTCTTCTTCTCCGGGATTTTGGGCTTGATCGGAGTCGAAGGCTTGTTGGAGACGACGGGGTAGTGCCAATCCGATCTTCTTCTCCGGCCTTTGCTTCTGGCGTCTTCGGAGTCGAAGGGTTCTTCTTCTCCGAGCTTTCTTCTTCGTGCACGGAGTCGAAGGGATGATCTTCGTGTGCAAGGGTCTTCACGTTGATGAGGACTTTCAGTAAGCCGATCCCTCGGGACAGGCTTGACTGTGCCTCGTGAAGCCTTGGGTCGATGAAGAAGCGTCTCCTCTTCTGCAGAGCTCCGGCGTTTCGTCTTCAATTTTTCGACCTCTTCTTCATTCCCCCACCCCCTCTATTTATAGGCAAAGGGGTGGGGAGAGAGATATGGGAACTTTTTAATTTCAAATCCCGTTTGTATCTCTCTCATAATTACCCTGGATTTATTCATCCATTGATGAGGGGAATAACGTTTATTTGTTTTCCTTTTCTGGCGAGACAATTATGGCTGGATTTCGCACACGAAATTGATGGCGATCGGGCGCTTCGTCTTGTGCGTCGGATCGAGGGATCGGCGCAGATCCGCGTGTGTGCAGACGTCATACGCAACCTCCCCCCGCGCATGGCGGTATTTCCTTCCTTTTCTTTCTTTTCTTTCCTTTTCTTTTCTTTCCTTTTCTTTTCTTTCCTTTCTTTTCTTTCCTTTTTCTTTTCTTTCTTTTCTTTTCTTTCCTTTTCTTCCCTTTCCTTGCAGGACCGGCCGGCCCCTCCATGGGGTTCGGGTCCCAACAGGGCCGGCCCCCATGGGGTTCGGGTCCTAGTAGGGGCCGGCCCCATGGGGTTCGGATCCTAGTACGGGCCGGCCCCTCTTGAAGTGGGGTCCGCTCATCTCTTGCTAGGCGCGAGTTGGGTCCGAGTCGTCGGGTTTGCATCCACGCCGGCATGCGTTAGTCGGGTCCGGGTCCGAGCGCGTCGGGTTTGCGTCCACGTCGGCACACGTAAGTCGGGTCCGGGTCCGATGAAATTCGTGTGTCTACAAACACCCTCACCAAATTTCATCAAATTCCAAAACTCCTAAGGGGATCAAAATGAGGGCAGCTCATTTTCTCCACCCGTAGCTCACAGCTCAACGTAACAGCCCCCTATATATATATATATATATATATATATATATATATATATATATATATATATATATATATATATATATATATATATATATATATATATATATATATATATATATATATATATATATATATATATATATATATATATATATATATATATATATATATATATATATAGAGAGAGAGAGAGAGAGAGAGAGTTCTGCTCTCCTGCGTGACGTCCCGAAAAAAACAATCTGCGACACTGTGTTGACTGTCCGATTCGTTTCCATCGGACGGTTGAAAAATCAGGCGAATCCGATCACGGGCTGTCCCGGGAAAAAAATCAGGCGCTGACCGTCCGATTGTTTTCGATCGAATGGCTGGAATTCATTCCGACCAAACCCGGCTGTTACTGTGGCTGCCATAGTAACAGCGGATTTTTGGTCCGGGTGAATCCCAATCGTTCGATCGATGGATCAAACGGCCCAAACCAATTTTCGTTGTTACTGTAGCGGTTACAGTAACATCGAAAATTGGTCTAAACCGTTCGATCCATCGATCGGACGGATGAGATTCACCCGGACCAATTTCTGCTGTTACTGTAGCCGCTACAGTAATAGCGAAAATTGGTTTGAGCCGTTCGATGGAAGCGAATCGGACGGTCAGCGCCTGATTTTTTTCCAGCGACAGCCCGTGACTGGATTTGCCTGATTTTTCAGCCGTCCGATGGAAGCGAATCGGACGGTTAGCACCTATTTTTTTCCCGCGACAACCCATGACCGGATTCGCCTGATTTTTCAGCCGTCCGATGGAATCGAATCGGACGGTCAGCACAGTGTGCGGGTCCCGAAGGAGGCGGCGGCCGGGTCGGGTTCGGGGCCGAGAAGGGCGACGCACGGAGCCCGATCGGGTCGGGGTCGCGCAGGGGGCGGCCCTGAGCCGCAGGCGAAGAAGAAGGAGAAGGAAGGGGGCTGCGGGCTCCCCTTCCCTTCTTGCTGTCGGTCTCCAATTGGAAGGGGGCCGCGGGCCCCCCCTTCCTTTCTTGCTGTCGGTCTCCAATTGGAAGAGGGCCGCGGGCCCCAGCGGCTGCTGTGTGGCGCGCGTGGCTTTTTTTTTTTTTGGACTCCGAAGGCTCCGATGGTAGCTGTAGATTTGCGGAGCATAGGTGGTGTGTGCGCCCGCGGGGGCGCATTGCGACGGCTCGGGCGCCGACGGTGGCGTGACCACAAGTCGGGTGTTCCTCTGGACAGGGGTGCAGGCCCCCTTAAATTTTTTTTTTTTTTTTCTTTTTTTTTTTTTTTTTTTTTTGCACACACTTGTCTTGACTTGCCTCCCTTCATGGTCCTCCAGGGCTCGCGTTTTCGAGAGTTTGACTTCCCCGGGATGGATAGCCGAGGATTTCTTCGATGGGAGGAGATGCCTTTGCTTTCCTTACACTCGTGTGCGCCGTCACCGCAACTCAAGGCGAGAAGACCTTCTGTCGTTGCTCCGTGTCTTTGTGCACGAGCGTATCACGGAAGATGGAGTCACGGATGCGACTTGTGGGATGCCGAAATTAAGCGAGAAGATTTATACTGACGAAAGGATCTCCATGAAGCTTCTGCGGCCGAGTTTGAGTCTTCCGTTCCACCATTGTGATGAAGATTTCGTGCCTACGCCAGTCGTTGCCTCGAAGATATGCGCTAGGCTGACCCGATGGGGCACCGATTCTTGGCCTCGGGGAGATGTCCAGTACCTTTGTGGCTTTCGCGAATGGATGGACGAGCTCTACGAGGTCTTTGGCGCAGAACCTGAGATGAACTTATTGGCCAAATTTCTGGCGCCGGCTCGTCGAGAGTACAGTCGTCCTGAGGGGATGTACCGCGCGCTTTGTGAGCTTTGGTGTCCGGAAACTAACACCTTTCTTACTGGGGCGGGGGAGATAGGCATCTCGCTTCGCGACGTCCATATTGTTTCCGGGTGCCCCGAGGTACGGAATTACTACCAATAGGAGGTGCCAGCCTTGAAGGACCTGTTGGACAGCAGCTACGCTCTGAGCTCTTGCCTTCTTCTGTTCAAGGCACATGCTATCATTGCGGCGCGAGATCAATCAGATCGAGTGCGTCCCTCTTCTTGGGTCGACTTTTGGTTCAGAGGCGAGTATAGGTCTCCAGCGCCTTCAGCTCACCCAATGTGGAAGATCGCTCAGATGCAGAGGCCTCCGCTTCGCTCTTTTGTGAGGCCTATCGACTCCTTGGCCCGAGAGAAGCATTCAATGGAGGGAAAGCCGTGCCCCTGGAAAATCCTTGGCTTGAAACACGACAGCGAGGAGTGGCGTTCGGTTTACCGAGCTGCCGGGCTGGTCATCTTCCTCTGCCGGTTCGTGCTTCCGTGTTCCGGGGAGGTTATTCGTCCGGGGACCTTCCTTGCTGCTTCCAGGATAGAGAGGGACGAGCTCTTCAATCTAGCCCCGGCCATACTATGCGCCTTGTATCGGGCTCTCAACGGGACTTACTGGGACTTGTCTGGCTCAGATAAGGCCAAGGAGGAGCTTGGCCGGTCGACTGCGTTCGGACCCTTGCATTATTTGTACGGCTGGATAGCTCTGCATTTCCCAAAGGGGATCTTTGCCAGACGCGGGCATCCAGCTGAGCTGCCTTTCCTGCCCGGGGTAGGAGGGATCTTAAACACCTTTATCAGTTGGGAGCGTCCGAGAGAGTGTGCTCGCACCCTTTTGAGGAGGATGGGGAGCATCGATTTTGAATTTCTGTCGGAGCATTCGGTGATGCCCTTGGAGAGGTCGATTGTGTATGATAACGAGGAGCTCCCGGACAGCCTTTACTGGAACATGGTCAGCTGCCGTCATGGCTACTTGGTCTGGCGCAAAGGGGACGTGGTGGAGGTGGAGCAGTACTCCCCCCATCGCTTTGCTCGCCAACAAGGGTTTCGACATGAAGTGCCTGGCATGCCTCAGCAGTTATAGGGGCGCATCAGTCCGCAGGAGGGTTACCGTTTGTGGGCTTCTCTCTACGCTCGCTTGACTGGCAGCAGTTTCTTTCCTGGGGCCAAATCCGGGTTTCGGGACGCCACCACTCCGGAATACTGCAAGTGGGTTGAAGGGCGAGTTTCCCCTTTACTTGCGAATTTTCCGGTCGACGTATTGGCGAGTAGCGGGTTCAGGAATTTCTGCTTCAATCAATCTGCGGGAGTGGAGGACCGCCACCTCCGACTGGGGCTTCAAAGAGCGCAGAGGAGCTGTAGTCGCCTTTCCAGTGCTCGTCGCGTCCCTTCTTCCGTTCCGGTATTGGATGCCGAGCTTACTAGTGTCCCTGGGGCATCTTGCTTCCCGAAGGCCGAAGTTGAGGGTGCCCCTCCCAAGAAAAGAAAAGTTTGCATTCCCCGCGGGATGGTCCCAAGGGTCCCTTGTCTGGTGGAAGATGCCGAGGAGCCTGGACTTCTGAAGAATGAAGTGATTCCCCCGTCTAGGGCCGCTTCTTCTGACCACACAGGTATGGAGTTCTCTTTATTTTATTTGCCCTCTATGTTTAGGAAGTTTTATCATGCTGAGTATCGGATCTTCCTTTTGACCAGATTCTGCTGTAGTGGTAGAGCACAAGGCGAACTCTCCAGAGGCGCCTCTTGGGCACTCGTCCACTGGCGCTGCGCAGGAAGTGCCTAAAGCCTGTGGGCTAGACATCCCTCCGGATGATCTGGATCTCCTTGGGCTTTGCGGGGAGAATTTCCCCAGTGGTGACATTGACCTGGATGACATTAACGTTGATGCCTTGTCTTTTGGCGAGGAGGCTGAAGTCTCGAGCGTCGATAAGCGGCATTCCCCGATGATTGTGCCCTAGTGCCCTTTGGTGGAGACGGTTGTTGCAGCGGTAGCGGCGGTTTCTCCGGTTCCGTCACCCTCGTTGGCGCAGGCGGCTCCTGTTGCGGCTGCAGTGGGAGGGAAGGTCTTGCCTACCTACTCCGAGGCACCTCGCCCGGATTTGAGGTCGAGGAGCAGAGTCTCAGAGTTCCTTCTCGCGAGCTGCCGGTAGTATATCAAGTCGACGTTGGAGCCTATCCAAACTGCCGGCCTTGGCGCCCTCCAGGACTGGTGGTCGACGGACGGTGCGGAGTTTTGCGCGAGCCTGGCAGAGTTCAAAGTTGACAGCTCTCTTTTCGTCGCTCAGATGAACCTGCTTGTGACTGATAGCGAGGCTTATCGATCCCGGCGGGCTTTGCTGGAGGGGAGCTCCCTTTCTGAGCTGGAGGCTGCTGAGGCGAGTCTAAGTCAGTCCGAGCATCAACTTGCGGAGGCTACGTCCAGCCTGTCGAAGGCCCAGAGGAAGATAGAGTCTATGCGCGCCTCACTTCGAAAGGCGGAGTCTCGTCTGGAGTGGGCTGAGGCCGCGGAGAGCGCTTTGAAGGCGAGTTTCTTAAAGCAACAGTCGGACTTGGCGACCCGTCGTGAGCTTCTGCCCGCTCGTCCCGAGGAGCTTCAGCGGGTGGAGGCGACTAGGGAGGAGTTGCTGCGCCGCCTTCAAGCTCTGGACACCTTCTTTTAGTTATTCCTTGTTTCATTGTGGCTTTCTTTCCGGGACTTATGCAATGTACTACCTTTTCTTCATTATCTAATAATATCACCTTATTTTGCCATATCCTTTTCATGGAACTTTGTTGACTTTTTCTTTTGGTCGGACTGAACCTGAAGTAACTTCTCAGGCTGCCTACGTACCCCCCTAAGGGGGATCAAGTCGCATGTAGTTTATCATTTTTTTTTTTTGGACTAGGGGTGTGGCCTTGCTTTAGGCATAGTACCTTTTGAGGTACTTGCCATTGATAGGGCCGAGTGTCAGCCCTTCTGGCGTGGTGAGGAGATAGGCACCGTTGGAGTAGACTTCCTTGACGGAATGCGGGCCATCCCACTTGGCCTCAAATTTCTTCCCTCCTCGATGCGAGAGAATGATGGGGCATTTGACCGCCAGTACCAGTTCTCCTATCTGGAATGATCGAGGATGAATCTTCTTGTTGAAGGCGCGAGAGAGCCTGGCCTGATAACACTCATGACGCTGTTGAGCTTCGAGGCGTCTTTCATCCAGTGCTTCTAATTCTGCTAGACGGAGCTGGGCGTTGTCGTCGCTGGTGAGGCCTTCCTGGACGGCTATCCTGAGTAACGGGATCTGGAGCTCGAGCGGTGTGGGTGCAAATTTTGGCATAAATCTACCACGGGACCCACGAGGAATACAGCGGGACCCACCGGCCCTGCCTGGTGGGCCCACGAGGAATACAACGGGACCCACCGGCCCTGCCTGGTGGGCCCACGAGGACTACAGCGGGACCCACCGGCCCTGCCTGGTGGACCCACGAGGACTACAGCGGGACCCACCGGCCCTGCCTGGTGGGCCCACGAGGAATACAGCGGGACCCACCGGCCCTGCCTGGTGGGCCCACGAGGACTACAACGGGACCCACCAGCCCTGCCTGGTGGACCCCCGAAGACAACCGCAGGGTCCACAACTTTACCTGGAGAATCCCCAGATACTACAGCGGAAATCGCCATTCGCCACCCGGAGTGCCTATAAATAGCAGTGCCTTCGAATGTAAAAGGATCGAGATCGAGATCCACAAATCTGATTTCCACTCTGAGATCTGACTTTCAGAACCAGAGCTCTGGGATTTCACACTTCCGATCTACCATCTCCCTTTGATCTTCTTTTAGAAAGATCAGTGTTTACAGTGATACTCGGCCTGTCGAGATCACTTCAATATAAGTGTTAGTGAATTCGGGTTGCACCCTATAGCACGGAGACGTAGGCTTCGGCTGAACTCCGAGATCACTTCTCGTGTCAAACTCTCTCTGATTGCATCTCTCTGTTTACAAATCAAAAGCTTCAACTTCGATCAACAGTCGATCAACAGATCGACCAACGATCTTCGACGTCAACACGAACATTCAATTGACTGGTGCTGCGAGAGTCTTCGGTTCGGCACGAAGATTTTCCGCCACAGTTTGGCGCCGTCTGTGGGATCCGAGCGAGAAGCCGTGTCCTCTCTACTTCGACTACCAGATCAATAGCCAAACTTCCTCGCCCCCTCGGTTGATCAGACAACTGATCGGACATCGGCAATCTCGTTGTACCTTTCGCATTCTGAATGGCGAGAACCAAACATCAGGGTCAACCAGAAGGAAGTAACACTCAACATCAACCTCGTCCTGAGACTCGTTCAATGAGTCAAAGGCTCAACTTCGGGCAGCCCCTTGCTGTCCCCGAGATGGGGGTTCACTCAGGAAGCGGAAGATCAGTCGATCGACCGATCGCCCCTCATCCTCATCAATCAATTGGGCAGACTGTCCCTGCTCCTGCTGAAGATCCTCCATCGACTTACCAGATCTCTGCAATCGATTTCCAACTACTCCAATTGGCGAAACAAAACGCCACCCTCACTGCTGAGAGGGATGCTCTGAAGAAGGCAGCTTCCGAAGCTGGAATTGCTATTCCGATCCCCTCCGCAAGTGGGAGGGTTGATCCTCCTCGACATTCAATTTACTCCGAACAACGGAGGTCAATGGGCACTGATGCTCTCGAGAGGATTCGACGCGACCCAACTCCCTCTGCTGCTCCTTGGAAGCAGAGTGTCTGGGATCGTCTTGAAGACGAGTCCTCCCAATCTTCATCTGGTCGTAACTGCGACAAAAGAGCACCATCGAAGCTCAACCCGCCAAGGAAGCACCAAATGAAAGGCGCTCCTTCAAAGAGTAGAGTCTCCCCTTCCCTTCCACTCCAACGTGGACTTGGATCGGACCTTCGACACCGACTCCGACCAGCAAACACTTCAATGCCAGAGCAAGACCTTGCGATCTTGCCTCTTGACCCACCTCTAGGTCGAGGACATGGTCGTAGGGATGGCTACTCTTCTGCCGGGCCACTACATCGAAGCCTTTTCGAATCAGTATTTCCAAGAGGATGGAGAACTCCTACCCTCCCCAAATTCAACTGCATCCGAGGAGATCCAAGCCTCCATATACTTGCCTTCAAGCAAGCTCTAACGCCACACGAAGAGGAAAACAACGTGCTCTGCCGCACCTTCGCGGGAAGTCTCGACGAGCCTTCACTCGACTGGTATCACAATCTCCGAGCTGGGTCCATTACCCAGTTCGGTGTTTTGGCTAACCTCTTTGTGCAGCATTACCAGCTCAACCTGAAACCCGAGAAGAAGCTCGACTCTCTATATCGACTAAGGATGGGTGCAGATGAGACTCTCCGCAGCTTCACGAGGAGGTTTCGCAACGAGCATGCTGCTCTCTCTGGAAGGCATCTGGATGATGAAGCCATCATGTTGGCTTTCCAGAACGCTCTCCGCTTTGATCTACACATCTACAACGACTTCATCCGCAATCCCCCTCCTTCTCTGGGAGCTATGTTCGATCGAATTCAGAGGGAGATTGAGGTGGAAGACGATCAAGTCGCTCGAAAAGGGCGAGAAACTAAGAGAAGGCCTGCTGAAAAAGAAGCACCTAAATATGCTGCAAAGGCTCACAACACTGAAGCAGCAGCCCCTCCGGCCAACAAAAGATCAAAGAATGATGGGCGTCGGTCTCCAACGAAGACCACTTTCACCGACTGGAACATGCCAGTCGAGCAGATACTCGACCGTATTCAACACGACGAGTATCTTCGGAGGCCCAATCCTCTTCAACCAAATTCCAAATTCATAGCAGACAAAACAGTCTACTGTGAATTCCATCGAAGTCACAGCCATTCCACCGATCGGTGTTTTCGGCTGAAATTCCATCTTGAAGACTTACTACGAGAAGGCCACCTTCAAGAATTCGTCAACAACGGGCACGATCAACGTCGAACCTCTGCCAAGGGGAAAGAAGTATGTTGGATACATCTAATCTCTTCCAACCGGCAACCAATTTCTGTGAATGCCAATGTCTTTGGCATTCATGGAACCTTGCACAATCAAGCATTGACCGGGAAGGAAGTCGATCGGCAGGTTCGACGCATCTTCCATGTTCGATCTACTGCAAACAAAGAAGATACCTGGATCGAGAAGCCCATCGAAGGTCTGGCTTGGCCATCCATAGTCTTCAATGACACCGATCTTCAAGGAGTTCACACTCCCCATCGAGACCCCCTGGTCTTGAAACTCATCATCGACGGAAGCACCGTCAATCGAATCCTCATAGACACTGGAAGCTCCATTGACATTATGTTCTCCGACTGTTTCAAACGTCTGGGACATAAGTATCAAAGTCTCGACGTCGTCCCCACTGTGATCACCGGCTTCAATGGTGAACAAAGCATCACAGTGGGCGAATCCAGATTCACCATCGACCTCAGCCGAGAGACTCGAGTCTCGGTGAGGTTTGCGATCGTCGAAGGAATGTCTAGCTACAACGCCATTCTTGGGCGACCATTCCTCCATCAGATCAATGCCATCTCCTCCTCTTACCATCAACTACTCAAGTTTGCAACTAGAGAAGGCATCGTCTGCATTCGAGGCGATCAGCAAGCTGGAAGATCTTGTGAAGCTGCTGCTGCTAAAACAGATCGAAAGATCAATATTGCTCCTCCAAAGCGGCCACGAGATGAAGCTGGTCCCTCTTCCAAATAGCAATCAAAGGAGATTCCGCTGACCAAACCTCCACCAATCGAATGGGAAGCATCACCTTCAATTGAAGAAATCATCCCGATCAACATAGGCAGCGGAGATCTCCCTCAACAAACATTTATTGGTACCGGTCTTAGCGACGCAGAAGCGCAAGACATGGTATCCTTCCTCCAGTCCAATATCGACGTCTTCGCATGGTGCTTCGAAGACATGCCTGGGATCAATCCAGATGACGCTTGTCACCGACTTGCGATCAAAGAAGAGGTGAAGCCCGTCAAGCAAAAGCCTCGCACCATTCGACCAGAGCTACAAGTTGCTGTTCAAGAAGAAATTACCAAGCTACTCGCAGCCGGATTCATCCGAGAAGTAGAGTATCCAACTTGGATCTCTAACATAGTGGCTGTTCCAAAGAAGAATGGGAAAGTCAGAGTCTGCATCGACTTTACCAATCTCAACAAGGCTTGCCCCAAAGATCCTTTTCCCATGCCAAGGATAGATAGACTCGTCGACGCCACTGCTGGCCACGAGCTGTTGTCTTTCATGGATGGGTATTCTGGATACAATCAAATTCCACTCCACGCTGATGATCAAGAGAAGACATGTTTTGTGACTAGCCGAGGCCTTTATTGCTACAATGTCATGCCATTCGGCCTCAAAAATGCTGGTTCCACCTATCAAAGGCTAGTCACCAAAATGTTCGAAGATCAGATCGGTCGCAACGTCGAAGTCTATGTCGATGATCTCCTCACCAAGAGTTCCGTTCGGAGCAAACATCTATCTGATCTGGCTGAAACCTTCCAAGTCCTTCGAAAGTATCGAATGAAGCTCAATCCAGCCAAGTGCGCCTTCGGAGTTCAATCTGGCAAATTCCTGGGTCATCTTGTGACCAGGAGAGGTATTGAAGCCAATCCTGATCAAATTCGAGCCATCATCGATATGCCTTCACCTACAAATCGAAAAGAAGTTCAACGTCTCACTGGAAGGTTAGCAGCACTCAATCGATTCATTTCAAAATCTTCAGACAAGTGCAAGCCACTCTTCGACAAATTACGAAAGGCGGATACATCTGGCTGGAGTCCAATCTGTGAAGAGGCATTTCAAAGTATCAAGAAATATCTGGTGCAAGCTCCTATCCTGACTGCTCCACTTCCAAAAGAAGACTTGTATCTCTACCTTGCCGTGACCGATCAAGCAATCAGCGCGGTCTTAGTCAGTAGAAGAGAAGGCATCGAACATCCAGTCTACTACATCAGCCACACTCTTCTTACGGCTGAGACTCGCTACTCAAAAACTGAGAAGGTCATATTGGCCTTGCTCACTGCATCGCGTCGTCTTCAACCGTACTTCGTCTCCCACCAGATTACTGTCATTTCAGAACACTCACTCAAAGATATCATTGACAAAGCTGGTCGAGCTGGTCGAATGACCAAATGGGTGATCGAAATGAGTGCTCTGGGGATTCAATTCGAATCTCGCACTTCTATCAAAGGTCAAGCAATTGCTGATTTTCTAGCTGACTTTCCAGTTGAAGACCCCATCACTTGGGAAGAAGATGTCGATATGCGCTTGGAAGATGAGGATAAGCCTCCGATCAATCCTACAACGAAAATTGATCTAAGTCTTGAAGTTATTGCTGCAACTCCTCCTTGGAAGCTATATACTGATGGAGCATCAAGTTCGATCGGTTCGGGAACTGGGATAGTCTTAATATCCCCCGAACTTGATCATCTCCAGAAGGCCACTCTCCTTGGGTTTAATGCCACCAACAACGAAGCTGAATATGAAGCACTCATTTCCGGACTCGAAATGGCAGAATCTCTGGGGGTAGATCAAATCATCATATACAGCGACTCCCAATTGATCATAAGGCAAATCAATGGAGAGTACACAGCTCGAGAAGAAAGAATGCAACTCTACTTGGCCTTGGTACGACGTCTTCAACAACGTTTTACTAGCGCTGAATTCATTCAAATCCCCAGAGCAGAGAACCGAGAAGCAGATGCCTTAGCTAATGCTGCCTCAGTTCTTGGAGACTCACTCGGAGAAAGGCAAATACAAATTGATTATCAGGAAGTGCCCAAGACCATCCCCGATCAACAGATTCTTACCACTACAGAAGGATCTGGGGGTGGAGATCAGCTTGAAGATTGGAGACGACAAATTCTTGACTTCTTCAAACATGGCAAAATGCCAGAAGATCCAAATCAAGCCCGAAGGCTCCAAAGGAAGCTCCCTTGCTACACTTTACAAGGTGAAGATTTATATTTCAAATCTCACAGCGGGATGTTACTCAAGTGCCTTGGTCCTGAACAAGCACAGGCAATCCTGATTGATATCCACTCCGGAGCTTGTGGAAATCATTCGGGAGGAAGATCCCTTGAAGACAAGACGAAGCTACAAGGGTACTACTGGCCAACAATGGCAAGGGATGCTCAACAAGTCGTTCAAAGGTGCGAACCTTGTCAACGGCACGCTCGAGCTATTCATCTCCCTGCAGATGAACTCCATCAATTATCAAGTCCCTGGCCCTTCCATCAATGGGGTTTAGACTTCTTGGGTCCTTTCCCTCCAACTCCAAGCAAGAAGAAGTACCTACTGCTGGCCACAGATTACTTCACCAAATGGGTTGAAGCTGTGCCCCTCTTCCGAGAGACTGATAACGAAGTGATCAAATTCATTCGGCACAACATCTTCTCAAGATTTGGTACACCTCAAGTTCTCATTGCAGACAATGGAGCTCAGTTTGACTCCGACAAGTTTCGAGAGTTCTGTCTGAACCATGGTATCAAGCTATTCTATTCAACTCCAAGATATCCTCAATGCAATGGCCAAGCAGAAGCCTCCAACAGAGCTATTCTTGGTATACTCAAGAAGAAACTCAATGATAAGAAAGGATTGTGGGAGCAAGTCCTACCTGAAGTTCTTTGGGGGTATCGCACAACTCCGAGAAGATCAACTGGGTTCTCGCCTTTTCGCCTAACATATGGATCAGAGGCAGTACTCCCAACAGAAAACATATCAAGTACTTTGAAGACTAAAGCTGTTGAAGAAGGAGTCAATGAAGAACTTCGGATCAATGATCTAGACTTCTCTGAAGAACTACGAGATCTAGCATCACTTCGTGTGGCCAAATATCAACAGAAGATCAAAAGAGCCTATGACAAGAAAGTCCACAAGAGACAATTCCCAGTGGGTAGTTTAGTTCTTAGAGCAGTTTTCTACAATACCAAAGAACACAGCAGTGGAAAGCTTGCTCCCAACTGGGAAGGTCCATATATCATTGAGTCAGTTGGAGGCAAAGGTTCTTACAGACTGATTACACCAGAAGGAGATAGATTGCCTCGAGCTTGGAATTCTAGACACCTCAAGTTGTTCTATCCATAATGTAAATTCTGTGATGAATAAAGCTCTCTTTCAAATGTTCAAGTGTACAAGTGTTCTGATTTTCAATCCAAGTTCTGAAGCAATTACAAGTTATCCATATTCAAATTACCAGGTCTTTTAACAAGTTTGGGTGTTAGGGTTGCGACCCAACCCCTTACTAGCAAATGTTAAAAACTGACCATTTTCAAGTTACCAGGTCTTAACATGTTTGGGTGTTAGAGTTGCGACTCGACCCCTTACTAGCGAATGTTAAACTGACCTTCGAAATTCAATATCCAATTTCAATCAATTCGATATCGTCTAACAGGTTTGGGAGTTTGAGTTGCGACTCGACCCCTTACATTCAAATGTTATTCGAATTCAAATTCAATTTTCAAAGTTACAAAGTTTGGGTGATTGAGTAGCGATTCAACCCCTTACATTCAAGTATATGCGTATTCAATTTACATTCAAATGTATGAATACTCAATCATGTCAAATAGCATTCCAGAACTCAACATTCAAAGACATTCAACTCAAAAGAAGTGCAAGTTTCAAATACAAAAAGATGTCTTCTATTATCATCAAAATATGTCAGATACAAGGAGCTGTTACATTTCAAAAATTTACAAGTACAACAACAAAGAAGAAGAAAAGTCTCAGGGCTTGGCCACACTCTTCGCATGCGACTTCTCCCCTTCAGATCCAGGACGAGCTTTACTCGCCACTGATGCCTTGGAGGATCGGACGCTAGCTACATGAGTCCTGAGCGCTTCTGCCGCCTTCTCTGCTGTCTCCTTGTAAACCTTGCACTCAGACAACGCGTGCTCCAGTGCCTTTTTCGAAGTCTCTTCTCTGGCAGCAAAGGCAGCGTGCTGGGTAGCAAGTTGTTGCTTCAGCTCTTGGATCTCGATGGTACGGCCACAGGACACATCCTCAACCTTTGAGAGTCGAGTCTTCAAAGATTCGAGTTCGTGACTCTGTGCCTCACATCGATCCTTCAGCCCTTTGATCTCCAGCTTTCCCTCCCGAAGTTCCTTAATCTTGGTTTTGAGAGAAGCTTTCTTCGAAGTCAGTAGATCTCTTAGCTCATCTCTCTCCGCGGTCAACTGATTTATTTCAGCCACAGCTTCTTTTGCTCCCGCCCTCAAAGAGAGTTTGGTTGCAACATTCATAAGTGCTGAGTTCTGCAAAAGAACAAAAGAGTTGAATTATTCTGAAGAAAGATACGATTCAAATGATCGATCAAGCAGATGCACCTACCACCAGGTTAATTCTATCAAAAGCTTCATCCAAAGTGGCACTCGGAAGGTTGATGAGTTTTCTGATCGCAGCAGTGGGGCGGTTGATATCAACGTCACCCAAGTTTTTTATTGTCGGAGTCAATCCAGCAGGCGTACCTGCAATCAAAGGGAATCAAAGTGTTAGATTATTTTCTAACTTCAAAGACAAGACATTCAAAACAAGTTAAGTTCAATTACCTGATGTTTCGACCTTCGGCTCTTTGCCTTTACGACGATCAGAGCCACTCTTAGGAGTTGATTTCTCCTGAGTCGGGGTTGGCGCTGGTTGAGGTTGAGGAGCCCCATCCCCCACTCGACTTCCCCTCTCCAAATTAGCAGGGGGGGAAGCATTCCTGGGAGGTGAGGCTCTCTCTTCTTGCGACCCGCCTGGCTGGATAAGCCCGGCCAGCATGGCCTCCACCTCGTTGAGCAGAGAGTGAGAGGGGGGAGGGGGTTGCTCAACCTCTACACCCCCACTCATTGTTGCTCCCTCAATGCGAGGAGCGTCGGGGGGGATTTGATCCAGAGGCGTGGGGTTGCTTCCAACCCCAGCACTCTTCGACAGCTTTATCTTGAAGCGCATCGGCTTCTTCAATTCGTCGAACTTGTAGGTGGGAACCGCTTTTGGGCCATCACCTTCCATGTCAAGCACTTCTTCCATTTGACGGGCTTTGACCTCGTCAATGGGAATTGGAATCGAATCCTCCCCTGTTGCACCACCAGTGGGGGTGGGAGGAATTTCTTCCTCACCACCCCCGTTTTCATTCTCACCATCCCCATTGGAGGAGGTAGTAGACGTATCATCCTCGCCGTCCTCGTCTTCATCATTGCCACTGATGTCGTGGCTGATATTCTCTGTCTCTTCTTCTTCTTCATTTTTCTTCCTTTCTTCTTCCTCTTCGTTCTTCTTCTTTTCTTCTTCTTCATCTTCCTTAGGCTTGACGAGTGTTTTTCGCTTCTTCTTCGCGGGGCCTCTTTGGATAACCAACTTCTCATCCATAGTGGGCAATCGGCGCCTCGCGTTGTAGATTTTCTTCTCGACCCTAATCTTCCGGATGATCTTGCCCGAGCTGGGATCCTCTTCATAATCAGAGTATAGGACTTCGTTGTCCTCATACCTGTCCTTCGATCTGTGGAGGAGATTGGCCTTGCCATATCTCACAGGACAGTTAGAAAACTGTTTCCACGACCTGGTTCCACAGGTCAGCTCGAGGAACAAATTATCTATGGCTCCCGCCCTCTCAGAACTCCAGGCGAAGATGCCTCCAGCGCTGTACATCTTAACTGCGTCGTGTACGCTGTCTCGGGGGGTGTCTGGCACTGACATGGATGTCCACGCACCGGAGACAGAGATTGGCCAGTCAGTATACAATTTGTCCGAAGGGACTGTATCGGTGAGTGGGCGCAGTGGAGATATTCCAGTCAAATTATAGAAAGGGCTGTCCTTCCTGTAGCTCCATCGATAGTGAAAGAAGAAATATCCAAGCTCGATCCGGGCAGGTTCTCCTACCGGGATACTGGAGTAGCAGGCCCTCAAGTCCTCTTGAAAATCTGACTCCACTCGGCAGAAGGCGTAAATGATTCGCCATGCGTTCCCAGTGACCTGCCCCGGGCAAAGGCCAGAAGTATTCAGCAATCTGGCAGCGAAGGGTGGCAGAGGCAGACGTAGACCGCAGTTGAGTTGGCCAACGGTCACTATAGTTCCCATGACCTGCTCTTTGCTAGCAAAGTTGGTGAAGACTGTCTTCTTGTCGATGCCGAATGCAGTCTGAATGCTGGGGAGCGAAGGCTGCGCCCCCTTCCCTTCTGTGAAGAAAGAGAGCAATGCTTGCCACTTCTTTCTCTTCGTATCCGTGAGCTCGCTACCTACATTATACATGTACTCCGTCTCCTCTGTCAGGGGCATGAGAGGGCCCAGAACAAACTTCACCTTGGGGATGAACTCTGGCCTTGATGGCGCCGAAGCAAACCCAACCCCTTGGTGCCTTTTGCCAAGCTGGCCAAATTCAGCGAGAGCAGCCTTGCCTTTGCCACGGCCCCTCGGAGGAGATTGGACCTCGACGATTTCCTTTCCCTTTCTCTTCGAGGGAGTCGTACCGGACTTCTTCGAACTGCCCGAGGAAGCCATTTCACCGATCAGACAAGCGCAGAGAACAGAGAGCAAAAATCAAGAGAGCAAGAGTCTGGACTTCGAAAAATTTTGGAAGCGTGAGGCAAAATGACAGCCGGTGAAAGCTTTTTGTACCCAGGGTAAAACAGGTGCGCAAATCGAGAAGACACGTGTCTTCACCATATCAAATCGCGTGTTTTTGTAGGTACACGTGGCATCCATCCGTAGCAAGCGCAAAACCAGGCGAACAGTCGCGACCAGGCGAAACGTCGGACCTACCGGTCCACATGAACCAACGGTCTAATCAAGCCACCGGTCCAGGTAAACCGGACCGCCGGTTCAAAGCAACCATCAAGCCAATCAAGGATTCAAAACAAGAAGAATCAAGCTCCATCAATGTTCAAAACTCTGCCAAAATATCGAAGAACAAAGCAGCAAACTCCCTGAAGGGCAGGTTCGAAACTTTACCTTGACCGGATATTTTTCACCGATCGGACAAACATGTCCGATCGGCGAAAGTTATCTGATCGGTCAAATTTCTACTGGATCTGGCAAAAAACCAAGGTTTTTTGCCGATCACTCGAACCTTGACCGGATATTTTTCACCGATCGGACAAACATGTCCGATCGGCGAAAGTTATCTGATCGGTCAAATTTCTACTGGATCTGGCAAAAACCAAGGTTTTTTGCCAATCACTCGAACCTTGACCGGATATTTTTCACCGATCGGACAAACATGTCCGATCGGCGAAAGTTATCTGATCGGTCAAATTTCTACTAGATCTGGCAAAAAACCAAGGTTTTTTGCCGATCACTCGAACCTTAACCGGATATTTTTCACCGATCGGACAAACATGTCCGATCGGCGAAAGTTATCTGATCGGTCAAATTTCTACTGGATCTGGCAAAAACCAAGGTTTTTTGCCAATCACTCGAACCTTGACCGGATATTTTTCACCGATCGGACAAACATGTCCGATCGGCGAAAGTTATCTGATCGGTCAAATTTCTACTAGATCTGGCAAAAAACCAAGGTTTTTTGCCGATCACTCGAACCTTGACCGGATATTTTTCACCGATCGGACAAACATGTCCGATCGGCGAAAGTTATCTGATCGGTCAAATTTCTACTAGATCTGGCAAAAAACCAAGGTTTTTGCCGATCACTCGAACCTTGACCGGATATTTTTCACCGATCGGACAAACATGCCCGATCGGCGAAAGTTATCTGATCGGTCAAATTTCTACTGGATCTGGCAAAAAACCAAGGTTTTTTGCCGATCACTCGAACCTTGACCGGATATTTTTCACCGATCGGACAAACATGTCCGATCGGCGAAAGTTATCTGATCGGTCAAATTTCTACTGGATCTGGCAAAAAACCAAGGTTTTTTGCCGATCACTCGAACCTTGACCGGATAATTTTCACCGATCGGACAAACATGTCCGATCGGCGAAAGTTATCTGATCGGTCAAATTTCTACTGGATCTGGCAAAAAACCAAGGTTTTTTGCCGATCACTCGAACCTTGACCGGATATTTTTTACCGATCGGACAAACATGTCCGATCGGCGAAAGTTATTTGATCGGTCAAATTTACTACTGGATCGGTCAAAAAACTCTGGTTTTTGACTGATCACTCGACTCTTGACCGGTTGAATTTTGCCCGATCGGTCAAAATTTGACCGATCGGTCAAAAGTGACCGATCGGTCAAAATTTAACCGATCGGCCAAATTTCAGCTGATCGGTCAAAAATACTACTGGATCGGTCAAAAAACCCTGTTTTTTGACCGATCACCCGATTCTTGACCGGTTGAATTTTGACCGATCGGTCAAAATTTGACCGATCGGTCAAAATTTGACCGATCGGTCAAAATTGACCGATCGGTCCAAATTGACCGATCAGTCACTTTTTTCTCTAAACATGCGGCAAGTTTCTTCGTGTCCGTTTTTCTAAACAGGAAGTTGCTATTTTTTGCACCAAGTCCAAGCCAGCTAGAATGCACTCTAGCTAACTTGGAGGGGGTAACTGTGGGTGCAAATTTTGGCATAAATCTACCACGGGACCCACGAGGAATACAGCGGGACCCACCGGCCCTGCCTGGTGGGCCCACGAGGAATACAACGGGACCCACCGGCCCTGCCTGGTGGGCCCACGAGGACTACAGCGGGACCCACCGGCCCTGCCTGGTGGACCCACGAGGACTACAGCGGGACCCACCGGCCCTGCCTGGTGGGCCCACGAGGAATACAGCGGGACCCACCGGCCCTGCCTGGTGGGCCCACGAGGACTACAACGGGACCCACCAGCCCTGCCTGGTGGACCCCCGAAGACAACCGCAGGGTCCACAACTTTACCTGGAGAATCCCCAGATACTACAGCGGAAACCGCCATTCGCCACCCGGAGTGCCTATAAATAGCAGTGCCTTCGAATGTAAAAGGATCGAGATCGAGATCCACAAATCTGATTTCCACTCTGAGATCTGACTTTCAGAACCAGAGCTCTGGGATTTCACACTTCCGATCTACCATCTCCCTTTGATCTTCTTTTAGAAAGATCAGTGTTTACAGTGATACTCGGCCTGTCGAGATCACTTCAATATAAGTGTTAGTGAATTCGGGTTGCACCCTATAGCACGGAGACGTAGGCTTCGGCTGAACTCCGAGATCACTTCTCGTGTCAAACTCTCTCTGATTGCATCTCTCTGTTTACAAATCAAAAGCTTCAACTTCGATCAACAGTCGATCAACAGATCGACCAACGATCTTCGACGTCAACACGAACATTCAATTGACTGGTGCTGCGAGAGTCTTCGGTTCGGCACGAAGATTTTCCGCCACAAGCGGAAGAACGGCTTCCACACCATAGACGAGGGAATACGGTTTTGCTTGCGTCGGCGTACGGAAGGACGTCCGGTAAGCCCATAGTGCTTCGCCCATGCGTTCGTGCCAATCTTTCTTTGTTTTTGAGACGGTTTTCTCCTGCAGCTTGCACAGAGTCTTGTTGAAGGCTTCTGCTAGGCCGTTGGCCGAAGCGTTGTACATCGTCGAACAATTCTGCTTAATGTTGTACAATGCGTAAAATTGACTGACGGCAGAATTTTTGAACTGCTTCCCGTTATCTGTTACGATGTAGCGGGGGACTCCATAGCGGAAGATGATGTCATTCTGGATAAAGTTGATGACGGAGTACTTTGTAACTTCCCGCAACGGTATTGCTTCAGCCCACTTGGAGAAGTAGTCCGTTGCCGCCAAAATGTAGAGATGTTGCTTGGATGACTTGGGCAGAGGGCCGACGATATCGAGACCCCATCCGTCGAAGGGCCAAGACGCGATTGTTGGGTGTAAAGGCTCTGGAGGTTGACGGATGTAGTCCCCGTGCATCTGGCAAGCTTGACATCTTCTCGCGTAATCCAAGCTGTCTTTGATCATGGTAGGCCAGTAGTATCCCATCCTCCTGACGCGGAAGTGAAGCTTCGGACCAGACTGGTGCGATCCACAGATTCCAGCGTGTACTTCTTCGAGCGCGGTTTCTGCTTCCTCTTTCGCGAGGCACCTCAGGAGTGTGCCGTCATAGCTTCATCGGTACAGCTCACCATTGAAGTGGTAGAACCTCAGAGATCTTCGACGGATGTCACTTTTGCGCTTCGGATCTTCGGGGAGTCTACCATGAACGAGATACTCCACAAACGGTTGTCTCCAGTCTTGTTCTTTAATCTCGAGGACATGCACCGCGTTGGTTTGAACTGGTACTTCGGGCGGACCCTCTTCTTTGGTGATCACGAATCTCCAGCAGACGGGGACGACGAGCGAATGTTCATCTGGGAACGGGAGTGTAGCCGCCAGATTTGCGAGTGCGTCAGCCTGCTGGTTGAGGTTTCGGGAAACGTGTTGGATGGAAGCAGCCTTGAGTTTTTCGAGGAGCTTCACAGCTCGCGCGTGCAACGGCACCAGGCCTTCTTTGTTGACTTCGTATGCCCCCAGGACTTGCTGGATCACGAGTTGAGAGTCGCCAAAGATCTCTAGTCCTTGAAGCTTCATTTCGTCGGCTAGCTCGAGACCGATGAGTAGGGCTTGATATTCTGCCACGTTGTTGGAACATGATTCCGAGAGCAGGAATGAGAAGGGGAGTATTTCGTTGTTCGGAGTGACGAAGATGACTCTGGCTCCCGCTATGTCTTGCCTAGCTGCGCCGTCAAAGAACATTTTCCAGGATGGGGCGACGTCGACGAAGAACACTTCTTCATCTGGGAGATCTTCAGATAACTCCCATTCTGCCGGGAGAGGGTACTCTGCGAGGAAGTCAGCGAGGGCCTGCCCTTTAACCGCTTTCTGTGGCACGAAGGTGATGTCGAATTCAAGTAGCAGCAGGGCCCACTTGGCCAGACGTCCGGAAAGCACTGGTCTCGACATGATGTACTTGAGTGGGTCAGCCTTCGAGACGAGTCTGATGGTGTGAGCGAGCATGTAGTGTCGCAGCTTTTTCATGGCGAAGATGAGCGCTAAGCAGACCTTCTCGATTGGGGAGTAATTCAGCTCTGCGCCAACGAGAGTGCGACTTAAGTAGTAGCAAGCTGTTTCCACGCCAAGTTCATTGTTCTGGGCCAGGAGTGCCCCCAAGGATTGCTCCTGGGCGGCGATGTAGAGGATGAGCGACCTCCCTTGAACCGGTGCAGATAGGACTGGCGGCTTTAGTAGATATGCTTTGATATTTTGGAGTGCTTCTTGGCATGCTTCATCCCATTTGAACGGCGCTCCTTTCTTCATGAGGCGACTAAAAGGGTGGCACTTTCCGGCCAGGTTGGCGATGAATCTTCGGATATACGCCAAGTGCCCCTGGAGGCCTCTGAGGTCTCGCACTGTCTTTGGTGCGGGCATATTGACGATAGCATCAATTTTGGATTGATCTATCTCAATGCCACGATGTCGGACGACGAAGCCGAGGAATTTGCACGAGGAGACTCCGAACGCGCACTTGAGCGGATTCATGCGGAGTTGGTACCTTCGAAGTCGTTTGAAGATTAGCTCGAGATCTTGTAGATGTGCCGACCTCTTCTTGGATTTCACCACGAGATCGTCGACATAACACTCCACGTTTTGATGAAGAATGTCGTCGAAGATTTTCTGCATAGCTCGCTGGTAGGTGGCTCCCGCGTTCTTCAAGCCGAACTGCATTACCTTATAGCAGTAGATTCCTTTCGGTGTGCGGAATGCCGTGAGCTCCTCGTCCTTGGGTGCCATCCGAATCTGGTTGTAGCCCGATGATCCGTTCATGAAAGTGAGCACCTCGTGACCTGTCGTCGCATCGACCATTAGCTCCGTGATTGGCAAGGGGAAGTCGTCCTTTGGACATGCGTTGTTCAAGTCTCTGAAGTCCACGCACACTCGGATTTGGCCGTTCTTCTTTTTGATGGGGACGACGCTAGAGATCCATGTCAGGTACTTGACCTCTCGAATGAAGCCGGCTTCGATCAACTTGTTAACTTCGCCTTCTATTTGGGGTACCAATTCTGGCCGGTAGCGCCTTTGTCCTTGCTTGATGGCGCTGGCTCCGTGTTTGACGCTGAGCTGGTGCACTGCGATTTTTGGATCAAGGCCCGGCATCTCTTTGTAGGACCATGCGAAGATGTCTCTGTATTCTTTAAGCAGTTGATGTATGCGGCTTCTTCCTCCGGGGTCAAGAGTGTGCTGATGAATGTAGGCCGAGGCTCCGTCTCTGTGCCCAAGTTGATTTCCTTCAAGTCATCAACGGTGGACTGCCCCCCTTCTTCGAGGACTGGCGGGGTGTCGGGCAACTCGTCGTCCGAAGTAGAAGTGTCACCGTTGCTGGGATCCGTAATGGTGATATGATGGACGGCCGCCATGGGTGGGTGGGTGGGTGTTGAGACGAAGTCCTCGATTGGCATCCCCAGACGATCGAACGCCGACTTCTTCTTTGATTATTTGACTGGCCCGAGCCTCTCGAACACGGATGTGCGTTTTCGATTCGACCAGTCTTTACCACCTCTGGTTTGCTTCCTGAACAAGGCTTGGCATCGAGCCCGTCTTCGTCTTCTCCTGCTGTCTGGATGGCTGAGGTAGGTAGAGAGTGCATCGGAGATTGTCGATCCTTCAGCTGCTTCATCTACCATCCTCGCCTCGATGTAGTTTGAGGTGAAGGTCTTCTTTGCTGTGGTTCTGGTGACCAACGGAGCTTGACTGGAGCCGATGCCTCGGCGGTTCGGGGGAATTTGTTCTCCATTTTGAAACAACCGAGCTTGAGTTCTCGTCATCCCATGTGGAGTTGCTACCGGTGGGAGTGTGCCCATGGTGCTTTCCTCATTGTAGCCGGCTCTGAACAGCAACTGGGCAGTATTTTGCCCCCAACTCCCTTCTGGCTTGAATCCCAGTTGCTCGAGGTCTGCTGATTCGACGGGTCTACTTGGGTTCGGAGCTTGCATCAGACTAGGTAGTGGCACCGTCATTTCTTGCAGAGTGATGACATTGGCCTGAGATAACGACGGGGCCAGTTTCCTTGTCGGAGTAGAAGGCGATCGCTCAGATTTTCGGAGCCACTGAGGCGCGAGACGCAGGACAGGCGCCGTTTGGATTGGCAACGGGGTATGTTGCATTGCTCTTGGCTCGAAGCTGATGCGCATCCTTTGCCCAGGTTTTGGCGTTCCTTGGACCTTGAGTCTTGCTTCGTCAGAGGGTGTCACCGGATTCACGGGAAGAGGAGCCTTGTCCTTCTTTACTTCTTCAATCTTTTGGGTTCGAGGGGCTTTAGCTGGCAGAACTTCCGTGACCAGGCCCTTTGCTTGGTAGAACTTAGCGTCGGCCCTCGGGACAGGCTTGACTGTGCCTCGTGAAGCCTTGGGTCGATGAAGAAGCGTCTCCTCTTCTGCAGAGCTCCGGCGTTTCGTCTTCAATTTTTCGACCTCTTCTTCATTCCCCCACCCCCTCTATTTATAGGCAAAGTGGTGGGGAGAGAGATATGGGAACTTTTTAATTTCAAATCCCTTTTGTATCTCTCTCATAATTACCCTGGATTTATTCATCCATTGATGAGGGGAATAACGTTTATTTGTTTTCCTTTTCTGGCGAGGCAATTATGGCTGGATTTCGCACATGAAATCGATGGCGATCGGGCGCTTCGTCTTGTGCGTCGGATCGAGGGATCGGCGCAGATCCGCGTGTGTGTAGACGTCATACGCAACCTCCCCCCGCGCATGGCGGTATTTCCTTCCTTTTCTTTCTTTTCTTTCCTTTTCTTTTCTTTCCTTTTCTTTTCTTTCCTTTCTTTTCTTTCCTTTTTCTTTTCTTTCTTTTCTTTTCTTTCCTTTTCTTCCCTTTCCTTGCAGGACCGGCCGGCCCCTCCATGGGGTTCGGGTCCCAACAGGGCCGGCCCCCATGGGGTTCGGGTCCTAGTAGGGGCCGGCCCCATGGGGTTCGGATCCTAGTAGGGGCCGGCCCCTCTTGAAGTGGGGTCCGCTCCTCTCTTGCTAGGCGCGAGTTGGGTCCGAGTCGTCGGGTTTGCATCCACTCCGGCATGCGTTAGTCGGGTCCGGGTCCGAGCGCGTCGGGTTTGCGTCCACGTCGGCACACATAAGTCGGGTCCGGGTCCGATGAAATTCGTGTGTCTACAAACACCCTCACCAAATTTCATCAAATTCCAAAACTCCTAAGGGGATCAAAATGAGGGCAGCTCATTTTCTCCACCCGTAGCTCACAGCTCAACGTAACAGCCCCCTATATATATATATATATATATATATATATATATATATATATATATATATATATAGAGAGAGAGAGAGAGAGAGAGTTCTGCTCTCCTGCGTGACGTCCCGGAAAAAACAATCTGCGACACTGTGTTGACTGTCCGATTCGTTTCCATCGGACGGTTGAAAAATCAGGCGAATCCGATCACGAGCTGTCCCGGGAAAAAAATCAGGCGCTGACCGTCCGATTGTTTTCGATCGAATGGCTGGAATTCATTCCGACCAAACCCGGCTGTTACTGTGGCTGCCATAGTAACAGCGGATTTTTGGTCCGGGTGAATCCCAATCGTTCGATCGATGGATCAAACGGCCCAAACCAATTTTCGTTGTTACTGTAGCGGTTACAGTAACATCGAAAATTGGTCTAAACCGTTCGATCCATCGATCGGACGGATGAGATTCACCCGGACCAATTTCTGCTGTTACTGTAGCCGCTACAGTAATAGCGAAAATTGGTTTGAGCCGTTCGATGGAAGCGAATTGGACGGTCAGCGCCTGATTTTTTTCCCGCGACAGCCCGTGACTGGATTTGCCTGATTTTTCAGCCGTCCGATGGAAGCGAATCGGACGGTTAGCACCTGTTTTTTTCCCGCGACAACCCATGACCGGATTCGCTTGATTTTTCAGCCGTCCGATGGAATCGAATCGGACGGTCAGTACAGTGTGCGGGTCCCGAAGGAGGCGGCGGCCGGGTCGGGTTCGGGGCCGAGAAGGGCGACGCACGGAGCCCGATCGGGTCGGGGTCGCGCAGGGGGCGGCCCTGAGCCGTAGGCGAAGAAGAAGGAGAAGGAAGGGGGCTGCGGGCCCCCCTTCCCTTCTTGCTGTCGGTCTCCAATTGGAAGGGGGCCACGGGCCCCCCCTTCCCTTCTTGCTGTCGGTCTCCAATTGGAAGAGGGCCGCGGGCCCCAGCGGCTGCTGTGTGGCGCGCGTGGCTTTTTTTTTTTTTGGACTCCGAAGGCTCCGATGGTAGCTGTAGATTTGCGGAGCATAGGTGGTGTGTGCGCCCGCGGGGGCGCATTGCGACGGCTCGGGCGCCGACGGTGGTGTGACCACAAGTCGGGTGGTCCTCTGGACAGGGGTGCAGGCCCCCTTAAAATTTTTTTTTCTTTTTTTCTTTTTTTTTTTTTTTGCACACACTTGTCTTGACTTGCCTCCCTTCATGGTCCTCCAGGGCTCGTGTTTTCGAGAGTTTGACTTCCCCGGGATGGATAGCCGAGGATTTCTTCGACGGGAGGAGATGCCTTTGCTTTCCTTACACTCGTGTGCGCCGTCACCGCAACTCAAGGCGAGAAGACCTTCTGTCGTTGCTCCGTGTCTTTGTGCACGAGCGCATCACGGAAGATGGAGTCGCGGATGCGACTTGTGGGATGCCGAAATTAAGCGAGAAGATTCATACTGACGAAGGGATCTCCATGAAGCTTCTGCGGCCGAGTTTGAGTCTTCCGTTCCACCATTGTGATGAAGATTTCGTGCCTACGCCAGTCGTTGCCTCGAAGATATGCGCTAGGCTGACCCGATGGGGCACCGATTCTTGGCCTCGGGGAGATGTCCAGTACCTTTGTAGCTTTCGCGAATGGATGGACGAGCTCTACGAGGTCTTTGGCGCAGAACCTGAGATGAACTTATTGGCCAAATTTCTGGCGCCGGCTCGTCGAGAGTACAGTCGTCCTGAGGGGATGTACCGCGCGCTTTGTGAGCTTTGGTGTCCGGAAACTAACACCTTCCTTACTGGGGCGGGGGAGATAGGCATCTCGCTTCGCGACGTCCATATCGTTTCCGGGTGCCCCGAGGTACGGAATTACTACCAATAGGAGGTGCCAGCCTTGAAGGACCTATTGGACAGCAGCTACGCTCTGAGCTCTTGCCTTCTTCTGTTCAAGGCACATGCTATCATTGCGGCGCGAGATCAATCAGATCGAGTGCGTCCCTCTTCTTCGGTCGACTTTTGGTTCAGAGGCGAGTATAGGTCTCCAGCGCCTTCAGCTCACCCAATATGGAAGATCGCTCAGATGCAGAGGCCTCCGCTTCGCTCTTTTGTGAGGCCTATCGACTCCTTGGCCTGAGAGAAGCATTCAATGGAGGGGAAGCCGTGCCCCTGGGAAATCCTTGGCTTGAAACGCGACAGCGAGGAGTGGCGTTCGGTTTACCAAGCTGCCGGGCTGGTCATCTTCCTCTGCCGGTTCGTGCTTCCGTGTTCCGGGGAGGTTATTCGTCCGGGGACCTTCCTTGCTGCTTCCAGGATGGAGAGGGGCGAGCTCTTCAATCTAGCCTCGGCCATACTATGCGCCTTGTATCGGGCTCTCAGCGGGACTTATTGGGACTTGTCTGGCTCAGATAAGGCCAAGGAGGAGCTTGGCCGATCGACTGCGTTCGGACCCTTGCATTATTTGTACGGCTGGATAGCTCTGCATTTCCCAAAGGGGATCTTTGCCAGACGCGGGCATCCAGCCGAGCTGCCTTTCCTGCCCGGGGTAGGAGGGATCTTAAACGCCTTTTTCAGTTGGGAGCGTCCGAGAGAGTGTGCTCGCACCCTTTTGAGGAGGATGGGGAGCGTCGATTTTGAATTTCTGTCGGAGCATTCGGTGCTGCCCTTGGAGAGGTCGATTGTGTATGATAACGAGGAGCTCCCGGACAGCCTTTACTGGAACATGGTCAGCTGCCATCCTGGCTACTTGGTCTGGCGCAAAGGGGACGTGGTGGAGGTGGAGCAGTACTCCCCCCATCGCTTTGCTCGCCAACAAGGGTTTCGACAGGAAGTGCCTGGCATGCCTCAGTAGTTACAGGGGCGCATCAGTCCGCAGGAGGGTTACCGTTTGTGGGCTTCTCTCTACGCTCGCTTGACTGGCAGCAGTTTCTTTCCTAGGGCCAAATCCGGGTTTCGGGATGCCGCCACTCCGGAATACTGCAAGTGGGTTGAAGGGCGAGTTTCCCCTTTACTTGCGAATTTTCCGGTCGACGTATTGGCGAGTAGCGGGTTCAGGAATTTCTGCTTCAATCATTCTGTGGGAGTGGAGGACCGCCGCCTCCGACTGGGGCTTCAAAGAGCGCAGAGGAGCTGTAGTCGCCTTTCCAGTGCTCGTCGCGTCCCTTCTTCCGTTCCGGTGTTGGATGCCGAGCTTACTAGTGTCCCTGGGGCATCTTGCTTCCCGAAGGCCGAAGTTGAGGGCGCCCCTCCCAAGAGAAGAAAAGTTTGCATTCCCCGCGGGATGGTCCCAAGGGTCCCTTGTCTGGTGGAAGATGCCGAGGAGCCTGGACTTCTGAAGGATGAAGTGATTCCCTCGTCTAGGGCCGCTTCATCTGACCACACAGGTATGGAGTTCTCTTTATTTTATTTGCCCTCTATGTTTAGGAAGTTTTATCATGCTGAGTATCGGATCTTCCTTTTAACCAGATTCCGTTGTAGTGGTAGAGCACAAGGCGAACTCTCCAGAGGCGCCTCTTGGGCACTCGTCCACTGGCGCTGCGCAGGAAGTGCCTGAAGCCTGTGGGCTAGACATCCCTCCGGATGATCTGGATCTCCTTGGGCTTTGCGGGGAGAATTTCCCCAGTGGTGACATTGACCTGGATGACATTGACGTTGATGCCTTGTCTTTTGGCGAGGAGGCTAAAGTCTCGAGCGTCGATAAGCGGCATTCCTCGATGATTGTGCCCTCGTGCCCTTTGGTGGAGACGGTTGTTGCAGCGGTAGCGGCAGTTTCTCCGGTTCCGTCACCCTCGTTGGCGCAGGCGGCTCCTGTTGCGGCTGCAGTGGGAGGGACGGTGCTGCCGGCAGTATATCAAGTCGACGTTGGAGCCTTTCCAAACTACCGGCCTTGGCGCCCTCCAGGACTGGTGGTCGACGGACGGTGCAGAGTTTTGCGCGAGCCTGGCAGAGTTCAAAGTTGACAGCTCTCTTTTCGTCGCTCAGATGAACCTGCTTGTGACTGATAGCGAGGCTTATCGATCCCGGCGGGCTTTGCTGGAGGGGAGCTCCCTTTCTGAGCTGGAGGCTGCTGAGGCGAGTCTAAGTCAGTCCGAGCATTAACTTGCGGAGGCTACGTCCAGCCTGTCGAAGGCCCAGAGGAGGATAGAGTCTGTGCGCGCCTCACTTCAAAAGGCAGAGTCTCGTCTGGAGTGGGCCGGGGCCGCGGAGAGCGCTTTGAAGGCGAGTTTCTTAAAGCAGCAGTCGGACTTGGCGACCCGTCGTGAGCTTCTGCCCGCTCGTCCCGAGGAGCTTCAGCGGGTGGAGGCGACTAGGGAGGAGTTGCTGCGCCGCCTTCAAGCTCTGGACACCTTCTTTTAGTTGTTCCTTGTTTCATTGTGGCTTTCTTTCCGGGACTTATGCAATGTACTACCTTTTCTTCATTATCTAATAATATCGCCTTGTTTTGCCATATCCTTTTCATGGAACTTTGTTGACTTTTTCTTTTGGTCGGACTGAACCTGAAGTAACTTCTCAAGCTGCCTACGTACCCCCCTAAGGGGGATCAAGTCGCATGTAGTTCATCATTTTTTTTTTTTTTTGGACAAGGGGTGTGGCCTTGCTTTAGGCATAGTACCTTTTGAGGTACTTGCCGTTGATAGGGCCGAGTGTCAGCTCTTCTGGCGTGGTGAGGAGATAGGCACCGTTGGAGTAGACTTCCTTGACAGAATGCGGGCCATCCCACTTGGCATCAAATTTCTTCCCTCCTCGATGCGAGAGAATGATGGGGCATTTGACCGCCAGTACCAGTTCTCCTATCTGGAATGATCGAGGACGAATCTTCTTGTTGAAGGCGCGAGAGAGCCTGGCCTGATAACACTCCAGACGCTGTTGAGCTTCGAGGCGTCTTTCATCCAGTGCTTCCAATTCTGCTAGACGGAGCTGGGCATTGTCGTCGCTGGTGAGGCCTTCCTGGACGGCTATCCTGAGTGACGGGATCTGGAGCTCGAGCGGAAGAACGGCTTCCACACCATAGACGAGGGAATACGGCGTTGCTTGCGTCGGCGTACGGAAGGATATCCGGTAAGCCCATAGTGCTTCGCCCATGCGTTCGTGCCAATCTTTCTTTGTTTTCGAGACGGTTTTCTCCAGCAGCTTGCACAGAGTCTTGTTGAAGGCTTCTGCTAGGCCGTTGGCCGGAGCGTTGTACATCGTCGAACAATTCTGCTTAATGTTGTACAATGCGCAGAATTGGCTGACGGCAGCATTTTTGAACTGCTTCCCGTTATCTGTTACGATGTAGCGGGGGACTCCATAGCGGAAGATGATGTCATTCTGGATAAAGTTGATGACGGAGTACTTTGTAACTTCCCGCAACGGTATTGCTTCAGCCCACTTGGAGAAGTAGTCCGTTGCCGCCAAAATGTAGAGATGTTGCTTGGATGACTTGGGCAGAGGGCCGACGATATCGAGACCCCATCCGTCGAAGGGCCAAGACGCGATTGTTGGGTGTAAAGGCTCTGGAGGTTGACGGATGTAGTCCCCGTGCATCTGGCAAGCTTGACATCTTCTCGCGTAATCCAAACTGTCTTTGATCATGGTAGGCCAGTAGTATCCCATCCTCCTGACGCGGAAGTGAAGCTTCGGACCAGACTGGTGCGATCCACAGATTCCAGCGTGTACTTCTTCGAGCGTGGTTTCTGCTTCCTCTTTCGCGAGGCACCTCAGGAGTGTGTCGTCATAGCTTCGTCGGTACAGCTCGCCATTGAAGTGGTAGAACCTCAGAGATCTTCGACGGATGTCACTTTTGTGCTTCGGATCTTCGGAGAGTTTACCATGAACGAGATACTCCACAAACGGTTGTCTCCAGTCTTGTTCTTTAATCTCGAGGATATGCACCGCGTTGGTTTGAACTGGTACTTCGGGTGGACCCTCTTCTTCGGTGATCATGAATCTCCTGCAGACGGGTACGACGAGCGAACGTTCATCTGGGAACGAGAGTGTAGCCGCCAGATTTGCGAGTGCGTCAGCCTGCTGGTTGAGGTTTCGGGAAACGTGTTGGATGGAAGCAGCCTTAAGTTTTTCGAGGAGCTTCACAGCTCGCGTGTGCAACGGCACCAGGCCTTGTTTGTTGACTTCGTATGCCCCAGGACTTGCTAGATCACGAGTTGAGAGTCGCCAAAGATCTCTAGTCCTTGAAGCTTCATTTCGTCGGCTAGCTCGAGACCGATGAGTAGGGCTTGATATTCTGCCACGTTGTTGGAACATGATTCCGAGAGCAGGAATGAGAAGGGGAGTATTTCGTTGTCCGGAGTGATGAAGATGACTCCGGCTCCCGCTATGTCTTGCCTAGCTGCGCCGTCGAAGAACATTTTCCAGGATGGGGCGACGTCGACGGAGAACACTTCTTCATCTGGGAGATCTTCTGATAACTCCCATTCTGCCGGGAGAGGGTACTCTGCGAGGAAGTCAGCGAGGGCCTGCCCTTTAACCGCTTTCTGTGGCACGAAGGTGATGTCGAATTCAAGTAGCAGCAGGGCCCACTTGGCCAGACGTCCGGAAAGCACTGGTCTCGACATGATGTACTTGAGTGGGTCAGCCTTCGAGACGAGTCTGATGGTGTGAGCGAGCATGTAGTGTCGCAGCTTTTTCATGGCGAAGATGAGCGCTAAGCAGACCTTCTCGATTGGGGAGTAATTCAGCTCTGCGCCAACGAGAGTGCGACTTAAGTAGTAGCAAGCTGTTTCCACGCCAAGTTCATTGTTCTGGGCCAGGAGTGCCCCCAAGGATTGCTCCTGGGCGGCGATGTAGAGGATGAGCGACCTCCCTTGAACCGGTGCAGATAGGACTGGCGGCTTTAGTAGATATGCTTTGATATTTTGGAGTGCTTCTTGGCATGCTTCATCCCATTTGAACGGCGCTCCTTTCTTCATGAGGCGACTAAAAGGGTGGCACTTTCCGGCCAGGTTGGCGATGAATCTTCGGATATACGCCAAGTGCCCCTGGAGGCCTCTGAGGTCTCGCACTGTCTTTGGTGCGGGCATATTGACGATAGCATCAATTTTGGATTGATCTATCTCAATGCCACGATGTCGGACGACGAAGCCGAGGAATTTGCACGAGGAGACTCCGAACGCGCACTTGAGCGGATTCATGCGGAGTTGGTACCTTCGAAGTCGTTTGAAGATTAGCTCGAGATCTTGTAGATGTGCCGACCTCTTCTTGGATTTCACCACGAGGTCGTCGACATAACACTTCACGTTTTGATGAAGAATATCGTCGAAGATTTTCTGCATAGCTCGCTGGTAGGTGGCTCCCGCGTTCTTTAAGCCGAACGGCATTACCTTATAGCAATAGATTCCTTTCGGTGTGCGAAATACCATGAGCTCCTCGTCCTTGGGTGCCATCCGAATCTGGTTGTAGCCCAATGATCCGTCCATGAAAGTGAGCACCTCGTGACCTGTCATCGCATCGACCATTAGCTCCGTGATTGGCAAGGGGAAGTCGTCCTTTGGACATGTGTTGTTCAAGTCTCTGAAGTCCACGCATACTCGGATTTGGCCGTTCTTCTTTTTGACGGGGACGACGCTAGAGATCCATGTCGGGTACTTGACCTCTCGAATGAAGCCGGCTTCGATCAACTTGTTAACTTCACCTTCTATTTGGGGTACCAGTTCTGGCCGGTAGCGCCTTTGTCCTTGCTTGATGGCGCTGGCTCCGTGTTTGACGCTGAGCTGGTGCACTGCGATTTTTGGATCGAGGCCCGGTATCTCTTTGTAGGACCATGCGAAGACGTCTCTGTATTCTTTAAGCAGTTTGATGTATGCGGCTTCTTCCTCCGGGGTCAAGAGTGTGCTGACGAATGTTGGCCGAGGCTCCGTCTCTGTGCCCAAGTTGATTTCCTTCAAGTCATCAACGGTGGACTGCCCCCCTTCTTCGAGGACTGGCGGGGCGTCGGGCAACTCGTCGTCTGAAGTAGAAGTGTCACCGTTGCCGGGATCCGTAATGGTGATATGATGGACGGCCGCCATGGGTGGGTGGGTGGGTGTTGAGACGAAGTCCTCGATTGGCATCCCCAGACGATCGAACACCGACTTCTTCTTTGATTGTTTGACTGGCCCGAGCCTCTCGAACACGGATGTGTGTTTTCGATTCGACCAGTCTTTACCACCTCTGGTTTGCTTCCGGAACAAGGCTTGGCATCGAGCCCGTCGTCGTCTTCTCCTGCTGTCTGGATGGCTGAGGTAGGTAGAGAGTGCATCGGAGATTGTCGATCCTTCAGCTGCTTCATCTACCATCCTTGCCTCGATGTAGTTTGAGGTGAAGGTCTTCTTTGCTGTGGTTCTGGTGACCAACGGAGCTTGACTGGAGCCGATACCTCGGCGGTTCGGGGGAATTTGTTCTCTGTTTTGAAACAGCCGAGCTTGAGTTCTCATCATCCCATGTGGAGTTGCTGCCGGTGGGAGTGTGCCCATGGCGCTTTCCTCATTGTAGCCGGATCTGAACAGCAACTGGGCAGCATTTTGCCCCTAACTCCTTTCTGGCTTGAATCCGAGTTGCTCGAGGTCTGCCGATTCGACGGGTCTACTTGGGTTCGGAGCTTGCGTCAGACTAGGTAGTGGCACTGTCATTTCTTGCAGAGTGATGACATTAGCCTGAGATAACGACGGGGCCAGCTTCCTTGTCGGAGTAGAAGGCGATCGCTCGGATTTTCGGAGCCACTGAGGCGCGAGACGCAGGACAGGCGCCATTTGGATTGGCAACGGGGTATGTTGCATTGCTCTTGGCTCGAAGCTGATGCGCATCCTTTGCCCAGGTTTCGGCGTTCCTTGGACCTTGAGTTTTGCTTCGTCAGAGGGTGTCACCGGATTCACGGGAAGAGGAGCCTTGTCCTTCTTTACTTCTTCAATCTTTTGGGTTCGAGGGGCTTTAGCTGGCAGAACTTCCGCGACCAGGCCCTTTGCTTGGTAGAACTTAGCGTCGGCCAAGTGTGCCTCGGCCTCGTTGAATGGCTTGTCGTCCGCAACTATGCACCTCTCCACGCCTTCTTCGTAGTACTTGAGGCACTGGTGCCAGGTGGATACCACGATGCCGTTCTCGTGCAGCCATGGTCTTCCTAATAGGAGACGATATGATGTCTGGCAGTCGATGATGTGGAAGAGGACCGTTGTATCCAGCGGGCCGATGGAAAGCTTCAAACGAATGATTCCGACGGTGGACTGTCCGCCCTGGTTGAAGCCTTGAATAACCAACTGACTTGGCGAGAGCTGGTCGTCGGTGATGCCGAGTTGCCGCATCGTCTGGATAGGCATGATGTTGACAGCGGAGCCACAGTCTAACAAGATTCGGTTCACTGGCTTCTCCTTGATGTATCCCGAGACGTAAAGAGGCTGGTTATGCAGTCGCGTTCCGAGTTGCAGGTCCTCATCCGAAAAGGTTATCGTTGCATCACACGAGGCCACAGCTTTGTGCCTTTGATCGTCCTTCCTCTTCCTTTTGTAGCTATCCGGATCAGCCAAGGTCGTAGCCATTGCCAGGCGAGCCTTCTTCGGGAGATGCAAAGCTTCTACGAGAGGCATGTGCAAGATTGCTTCGTCGTGAGAGGCGGTGCCCCCTTCGTCGGAATCGTCTCCCTCATCGGTGGAATCACCTTCTTCAGAAGTTTCGCTTTCGTTCTTTCCTTCCGACGCCTCGTGAACTTCGACCATGCAGCAAGACACCTTGATGTGTTGGTCCGCTGGGAGGAAGTGATCTGGGAAGAACTCTTGCAAAGTTGTCGGCCCTGGAAGACTTTGCTGAAGGAGATCGTCTTGGCTTGCAGGCGGCACCTTGAACGCTTTCCTCCTTGGAGTCTTGGTTTTCTTCTTGTAGGTCTTTCGCTTGGTGAATCCCCTCATCACACGGTCTTGCTTGAGCTTCTTTTCTTGCCACGGCTTTCACCGCCGCGGTAGCATGACCCATGCCTCTTCGTCGGTGGATTCCCCTTCGCTAGGATGACGGTTGACAGCAGCAACTGGTTCCCTCGAAGGTACTTGTTCTTCTGGAGGCTCTACTGGCTCGTCTTCCGATTCCCAATCGGTGGGCTTGATTTCGTCGATTGAAACGGACGGAGGCCTTGAGTAGAGGACGTAATAGTCGAACTTCCCCGAAGGCTGGCCCAGCAGACCGACTTCTGGATCTCCCTGCTCGTATCTTTCCGGAGAGCGTATTGGAACGTAGCTTGACTGGAAGGGACTTGCCCTTCTCGAGGCTCTACTGGCATATCTTCTGATTCCCAGTCGGTGGGCTTGATTTCGTCGATCGAAACGGATGGAGGCCTTGAGTAGAGGACGTAATAGTCGAACTTTCCCGAAGGCTGGCCCAGCAGACCGACTTCTGGATCTCCTTGCTCGTATCTTCTTTGGAGTGCTCGTTGGGATGCAGCATTGCTTGGAAGAGGTGCTGGCATGAGCAATGGTTGCCCCCAGGGCAGCGACGTTTCTTCCTCGGAGAACGCAGGAGTACGTTGACGTCGCTTCGAGACTTTTGGCTGGGAAGTTGACTTAGCGATTGGCGCTTGGCGGTTGATGCGCAATTTGGGCATGCTTCGCCGAGCAGCAACGAGCACTAGCGAGAAGGAGCCGAAGGTGATGGACGTCATGTTGGCCGTAGTAACTTCTCCGGAGTCGATCTCTATCTTCCCTTGCTTAGCGAGCGCCATGATTCTTTCCTTGAAGACGAAGCATCTTTCAATGGGATGACTCACCACCCGGTGGTATTTGCAGAAGAGAGGGTCGTCGACGCGATGCATCTGCTCGGGCCTCTTCGAAGGAGGGAGCTCTATCATCTTCTCTTGCAGCAGTTGGTCAAACATGGAGGAGACTTCCGAGTCTGGGAAAGGGTACTCCTTGGCTTCGAGCTCCTCGAGAGTCATCCTTTGTCTTGGCGGCGGAGGCAGCGGTATGGCGGCTCCCTTCCTTTGATCTGACTTGCCACCGATCTTGAGCGGCTTGGAGGTTGAAGCTATGTCAGCCATATTGACTTGCTTTGGTTTCGGTGCCGGTGGCTTGTCCTTCTTCTCTATCTTCAAGAAGTCCTTGTTCTTTGAGTCCCCGCGGTTTGCTAGGCTGAGTTCCATGTCATGAGCCCGAGTTGCGAGTTCTTCGAAAGACCGAGGCTTGATACCTTTGAGGATGTAGAGCAGGCCCCAATGCATGCCTTGGGTGCACATCTCGATGGCCGAGTCTTCAGACAAGCGGTCTCGTGAATTCAGCGCGAGGTTCCTCCACCTGTCGATGTAGTCGATCACTGGCTCATCTTTCCTTTGTTTGACGGCGGTGAGTTCGGTCATGCTGACGGTTCGTCTGGTGCTGTAGAAGCGATTGAGGAACTCCCTCTCCATCTGATCCCAGCTGTCGATGGTCCCTGCAGGAAGATCAACGTACCAGTCGAACGCGTTACCTTTGAGGGTGCGAACGAATTGCTTCACCATCTCGTCGCCATATGTGCCGGCATTATTGCAGGTCTCGATGAAGTGGGCGACGTGCTGTCTTGAATTCCCCTTTAATCCGAACCGTACATCGGGATCTAATGGACGGCTCGGATCATAGGTAACTATATGAGTAAGAGGCCATGAGTAAGAGTATCCCTCCCTCCCCCCCCCCCCCCCCACACACACGTATATATATATATATATATATATATATATATATATATATAGGGGCCGGGGACCCTGCACCCGAGGTGTAGCATCGTTGCTACACCTCTCGCTTGTTTACCCCCCTACAAGTTTTGGAATTTGATGAAATTTGGTGAGGGTGTTGTTTAGGGTAAGATAATCATCCTCACAAATTTTCATCAAATTCAAAAACTTCTAGGGGGATCAAATGGTCGAAGCAAAATCTATAGATTTTAATGATGATTGCGGACGGTTGATTTTGCTTAGATAATTTGAACCCCCTAGAAGTTTTGGAATTTGATAAAAATTTGTAAGGATGATCATCTTACCCTAGACAACACCCTCACCAAATTTCATCAAATTCCAAAACTTCTAGGATGGTCAAACAATGCTTAAGGTGCAGCAACGACGCTGGACCTCATGTCCAGCATCCCTTTTCCCATATATATATATATATATATATATATATATATATATATATATATATATATATATATATATATATATATATATATATATATATATATATATATATATATATATATATATATATATATATATATATATATATATATATATATATATATATATATATATATATATATATAGGGGCATGCAGCCACCCCCTTTCGGGGTATTTTTGGAATTTTTTTTGGGGGATTGATCACCCACCCTTGGATAGCACACACAAAAAATT
>OX393552.1:76531129-76666129 GCA_947650365.1 Chamaelirium japonicum | reverse complement strand
TCAAAAAAATTCAGCACATTCTAAACATTCTAGCATTACTAATTCATCATATGTCACAGGGTACTCCCTATGACATGTCATAGGAACCCAGCCCTCATATATATATATATATATATATATATATATATATATATATATATATATATATATATATATATATATATATATATATATATATATATATATATATATATATATATATATATATATATATATATATATATATATATATATATATATATATATATATGGGTCAAGTTCAAGGGACACTGTTTTTGCACTCAATTTTTTACACCGATTTTAAAACCATTAGATAGAAGTTTCAGAATTTCTTGATTTTTTGTGAGCATAATCATCTTGTCTTAGATAACACATCTACAAAAAATCAGCACATTCTAAAGCCTCTAAACTTACTAAATGTGCTCTTCAAATTAACGATTAAAATAGACAATTGATAAAGCCTTTTAGTTTTGATGTACTTGGAGGCTTTAGAATGTGCTGTTTTTTGTGGACGTGCTATCTAAGTCAAGGTGATTATGCTCACAAAAAATCAAGAAATTATGAAACCTCTATCTAGTTGATTTGAAAATCGGCATAAAAATTTAAGTGCAAAAACAGTGTCCATTGAACCTGACCCTATATATATATATATATATATATATATATATATATATATATATATATATATATATATATATATATATATATATAGGGGCATGCTTCAATGCAGTCTGCGGTCTGTGCGGTCCGCATCCGCAGCCGTCCGATGCACGCGGCGCGGTGCGGTGCACCTCATCGGACAGCTGCGCGCGGGTGCGGACCACACGGACCGCATTTAAGCATTTATATATATATATATATATATATATATATATATATATATATATATATATATATATATATATATATATATATATATATATATATATATATATATATATATATATAGAGAGAGAGAGAGAGGGCTGTTACAGTGAGCTGTGGGCTACTGGGGGGGAAAGTGAGCTGCGGGTATTTTACCCCCCAAAGAAGTTATGGAATTTGATGAAATTTGGTGAGGTTGTTGCCTAGGATAAGATGATCATCCTCACCAATTTTCATCAAATTCCAAAACTTCTAGGGGGGTCAAATGGTCGAAGCAATTTTAACGGTGACTGCGGACGGCAGAAATTGCTTCGACCATTTGACCTCCCTAGAAGTTTTTGAATTTGATGAAAATTGGTGAGGATGATCATCTTATCCTAGGCAACAACCTCACCAAATTTCATCAAATTCCATAACTTCTTAGGGGGGTAAAATACCCGCAGCTCACTTTCCCCCCCGGCAGCCCACAGCTCACTGTAACAGCCCTCTCTCTCTCTCTCTCTCTCTCTCTCTCTCTCTCTATATATATATATATATATATATATATATATATATATATATATATATATATATATATATATATATATATATATATATGGGCATGCTAGTGCGGTCCTGCGGTCTGCATCCGCAGCCGTCTGATGCACGCGGCGCGGTGCATGCGATAGTGTGGCATGCGGTAAGTGCGGCACCGCATAGTAGCCGTCTGATGCACCGCTGCGTGCATCAAACGGCTGCGGTGTAGTGCCACACAAAGCGCATGACGCATTATAGCATGTCGATATATATATATATATATATATATATATATATATATATATATATATATATATATATATATATAGGGCCGGGACACTACCTCTCAAAGCAGCGTTTTTGCTGCTTTGACAACCCACCATGGTTGCGCCACATGTGATCTCCAGCCAAAATCAACATAAACAACTTTTGATCATCTCCACCAGTGATCTCCGTTGACACCACCTATCCGCTTCCACCGATAGAGGACTTTAGTGACTACTTCTATTATGAGCCGTCCATTCATCACCCCATCTCATTCGGTGACCTCCGAGGACATCCGTACCCGGCAACCACTTCCGTTGACTTCTAACACCTCCCGATTATGAGTTCGAATGACATTTGTCGTCATTCAAGGCTTTGATAGCCATCGGCGACCTATCAAAGCAGCGAAGAACACTGTTTTCAAAGGTAGCATCTTGTTTCTCATATATATATATATATATATATATATATATATATATATATATATATATATATATATATATATATATATATATATATATATATATATATATAGGGTAGTGATACATTGCGGCCGGTAACGTGCGGCCTTAACGCGCGGCACCCCCTTCGGGGGTATTTTTGGATTTTTTTTTTTTTTGGGGATTGATCACCTACCCTTGGATTGGACACACAAAAAATTTCAGCCCGATCCAAGACCTGTAGGCTGTCCAAATGTGTTGATAAAAATGGTGAAAAAAATGAACGACCGATAAAAGATCAATACATTTGGATGGCCTATAAGTCTTGGATCGGGCTGAAATTTTTTGTGTGTCCAATCCAAGGGTGAATGATCAATCCTCAAAAAAAAAAAATTCAAAAATACCCCCGAAGGGGGTGGCCGCACGTTAGCCGGCCGCAATGTATCACTATTATTTATATATATATATATATATATATATATATATGTATGTAGGGATTTGCTTGAATGCGGCATGCGGTGCGTGCGGCATCGCACCGCAGCCGTGTGATGCACGTGCTGCGTGCATGTGATGCACGCAGCAGTGCATCACACGGCTGCGGTGCGATGCCGCACGCACAGCATGCCGCAGCATAGCAGCCCCCTATGTATGTATATATATATATATATATATATGTATATATATGTATATATATATATACATATATATGTATATGTATATATATGTATATATATATACATATATATGTATATGTATATGTATATGTATATATATATATATATATATATATATATATATATATATATATGTATATATATATATGTATATATATATATATGTATACATATACATATATATATATATATGTATATATATACATACATATATATATATATATGTACATATATATGTATATATATACATATATACATATATATATATATATATATATATATATGTATATGTTAGAATTGGTGAGGTCTACAGCTCGTAAAACCTATAGTTTAGCTATGTATGGTTGATAGTATAGGAATGCATATTGGTACGTACCTTAGTACGTGTTCTGATTACAGAACAGAGAGCCATAGCTACATGGTAATCCACTTGAGTGGGAGACTCAAGGGACTGGTCCCATGTAACCTAAATACGTTCGCAGCTCTGATAAGGGTTGGTCGATATAACATCCGCCCCAAACACACAAGATTTTGTCCGCTTTGCCCGTGCCCGCACGAGAACTTACCAGGGTGGTCACCCATCCTGGTACTACTCTCGCTCGAGCACGCTTAACTACGGAGTTCTTACGAATTCCGTAGTGGCGCACGGTTTTAAAACGCGTCTTCTATATTTGGGAGGGGAAATTATATAAGTAGCTCAGGATCTCATTCTCTCCAGGCGATGTGGGGCTAACTCATGGCTTTGTACACCTCACCTCACCTCACCTCACCTCATCCATCTTGGCATTCCCGCCTCAGGAGTCTTGGCTCTTGGCTATTGGCCTATTGGATCTTGGTCGTCACAATCCACCCCCCTTAGGGCTACACGTCCTCGTGTAGGGTTAGACCCCCCCCATAGCGAGGAGAACCGGCTCTGATACCATTTTATAACATCTGCCCCAAACACACAAGATTTTGTCCGCTTTGCCCGTGCCCGCACGAGAACTTTCCAGGGTGGTCACCCATCCTGGTACTACTCTCGCTCGAGCATGCTTAACTATGGAGTTCTTACGAATTCCGTAGTGGCGCACGGTTTTAAAACGCGTCTTCTATGTTTGGGAGGGGAAATTATATAAGTAGCTCAGGATCTCATTCTCTCCAGACGATGTGGGGCTAACTCATGGCCTTGTACACCTCACCTCACCTCACCTCACCTCATCCATCTTGGCATTCCCGCCTCAGGAGTCTTGGCTCTTGGCTATTGGCCTATTGGATCTTGGTCGTCACAGTCGCCCTATCAGGATAAGCTGTTGGTATGACAGAGCGTGGGTGTCTCCACCACGATCATTACCAGGCACAGTGTCTGTGGCCGAACGGAAACAACACGGTGCACAGATCGGTGAGCAGACACCGGTGCACTAAACCGTGTTTCTGCTTAGGGTAAAACGGTCCTAAACCCTGAGGAGCCATGTCTGGTGGACTAACCAGTTGTGTGGTGCTTTGGCGCACCAATGTGTGAGGATCCGGATGCAGTGATCCAAAACCACGGTGTACTGGGTTACCCGGCTGGCGTTGCATCAGCGTGTCACTCCTGCAGGCTATCCACACCCCTAACGGGAGGTACGTTCCTTGGTCTGACCTACGTCGTATTAAACCCTGGCCAGGTGGTCATCAGTTGGACTGATGACGGATCCGGTTGCTCGTTAGAGTAATCGGAGGTACGATGTATGTGGTCAACCTGGAAGGAACCGAGTCATATGAGCACTCGAGTCTGACGGTATTCTCCACCGCTCGAGTTGCATCATGGCACCAAGTGGAGGGACATCGAGTTTACCATACTAAGCGGAGAGCAGGGGTATGAGAGAGAACATTGTAAGTCCGAGGGAATTGGAGTGCAGCCTGCGTCGCACCCTGGGTGGCTACGCAGGTTAACTCGGACTTAGAGGATCGATGGTACACTCGGGTAGTGTGTCGATCGAGTCTGAGTTGGAAGCCATGAACCCTGGTCCCTGAAGGTTCCATCTTATTGACATTATGTACGGTTCTTATACCATCTCCTCGAAACACAGAACGTAGTTAGAGGAAGCGAGAAGTCCAAGCATACGCTCCATGAGTGCTTCGTACTAGTGCACGGTAGATGCGTAGCTACGTGTGTGCACTAAGGGGAAACCCTAGGTTAGTGCAGAGACGCATGTAGCAATTCCTTGCCATAAGTGGACTTTGCCACATGGGTGCGATGCACTGGGACATATTGCGAGTTGACTAGTTGACTTCACTAGGGGAACCCTACGAGAACCTCAGAGAATAGTGAAATCACTGGTGCACTTCACTTATGTGTGCCTTGCAAAGTCTCGTACACGAGGAACGGGCAACTAGTGGCATAAGGGCGTTTTGGTCATACCATGCGCCACTATGCACTAAGGGGGCCGACCCTAAGTGTTGAGAGACTGGTCAAGACCGGCCCCATTAGTTTCGGGAGGTTGTTGCCTCCAATGAAGAGGCCGGTTATGAGGCGCAGAAAATGGGCTGATTTTGACCGTTTTCGAAAACAAGGAAAGGATAGAGATAAAGAAGAGATATATAGGGATAAGGTTTGAATCAATCATCCTTATCCATACTGTCCTTATCCATATGGATAGGCCGGCCCTATATATGAGAAGGAGAGAGAGGGGGCACGAAATTAGATGCATGGGCAAGCCCTAGGGTCGGCCATGCAAGCCATGGGGAAACCGAAGCCCCTCGTCTCTCTTCGCATCTTCTCTCTCGTCTCTCTCTCTCTCGCTTGCGCCATTAGATAGCGACTCGTCTTCCTCGCGTGGTGTTTCGAAGAAGGAGAAGGCTCGTCGTATGGAGGCACTCAGAGATCCATCGACGAGGTGCCGTGCATCGTGTGAGATTGGGTGAACTAGAAGGCGTCTCCCGCAACCTTTTGCTGTCCAGAATCTGCACAGAAAATCAGCGTTGTTTCTGTGATTCCGGGATCTATATAAGTCCAAATGATGTGACACTTATTGCAAAAGTTTCGTCTTGAAGTTGGCTACTTTCAGTCCAAATTTCAGCCCAATCGGAGTTCGGAGCAGAAAGTTATGGCCATCGCACCGAAGCTATGTCGAGCAGATCCGTAGCCCGTCTCCATCGACAAAGAAGAAATTTGTCGCGGTGAAAGATTCCGCACGCAGGTATGATCTCTAACAAGTAGATCTAATATAATTAGAACATGCATACATTCTAGATTGTTCTTTTGCGTTAGATCGTCGTTAGGGGTTCGCGTAGTTGCCATGCTAGTTTCATACACGCATATGTAGATCGTTTCGATGAAAATTGTGATATGTAACGCACACCGCCTACGGTCCTCGGACCTTTACTTTGCTTCCGCTGCGGGCCTCTGCCATGGATTTATTTCCAACAATTGGTATCAGAGCCAGGTTAGTGGTGTGCGTTTCATGTTTTTCATGAAACTGTCATGTGCGCGCATGAATAGTATGTGCCGCCATCGGGGTTCTACGAGTAGATCATGCATAGTATATTTTTTGTGTGTTCTATGAATCGTTCACGCAGGGCGCCGCTTCTAAATTTATTCTGGATATGTGATTGCTTGCTACCGGGGGTCGGACCCCATGTTAGCGATTTTGTCTGGATGTTTTTTCTTCTATGTGTGGATAGATTTTAGAGCCATAGTCGGGCAAAAGGTGAAGATTTATCACCCTTGATTCCCAGGATTTTGCTAGGTTTGTTTTTCTTTTCTTTCTAGGAAATTGTATACGAGCGAGCACGTGCTCGAAGCGTACTAGATCTTTTTCGGTTACAGATTGAAGAGGAGGACTTGCCGTGGAGATCCACCACCGGGAAGATGAGCGGAACCTTAGTGGATGATGGCGATCCGGCGAAGCGTACACGATGATGGCAAAGGGCAGAAAGCGTCAGAAGATCGTATACAGAGGCTTGCACCGGATCGAGGACCTTGCGAAGGAGACAGAGAGCCTGCGCTGTGCCAGTCAGGTTCAGGGATCGGACCCTGAACTTGATTTAGTTGTGTGCTTGTTTCTTTCAGTAGTTCTTTATATATCTGTAGAGAACCCCGATGCGATAATTTGATTATCTGTGTTAGAGGGATGCCCTTTCCCCTCGGGTCCTAGCGACCTTATTAGGATAGGATTTCACTAGTGATGCCTATTATTTAATTGACCCTTGATGATAGCATGAATTTCTCACATTTGGTTATGCCCCCATTAGGTCAACACCCGATTAGTCGGGTGTGCCTATTTGGCAAGCATCGAAACCTAGAATGAGTTGGAATTCTACTATGACATCATTCGTCAAATTTATAAGCGAGGCGCCATGGTAGTGGAAGACCTTTCCTGTCAGTCTGACCTTAGGCTAGGCTCCAGGGCATTAGCGTGATAGCCAAGTTTGCGGAGCATCGATGTTCTTGGGATATGTAATGTGACCCTTGAGTGGAGAAATCCACTCTTGGCAGGGACTATGATATTCCGAGATCGATTAATGCTTCGCAAAAGGCTTGAAACGCTAGTGGGAGCATGGTATGATCAGGGTCTAGTGTATAGGTTGTCGTGACCTTAGTATACACTCATACTTGCATAAAATAACCCTCAAAATTAATAAGGGATGCAAGAGAGGACTTTTAGAGATCCTCTGGCCTCCACGGCCAATCACTTCGTACTCGGGTGGTAGGGCATAACTCAACAACCCCCTCGGGTGAGAGCTGTGTTTTTCCATGCCAAGCTACTTAGTGATCTCCCTCGGGATATAGTGGTTACGGTGCCAAGGGTTCAGGCTTTACTCACCCTTGTGGGGTCGTTAGAACTTCCGTTCCGTAATTGCCTAAGCTCGTGGTTAAGCATCTGAAGTACACGTGAGGTATTCGTTGCGAAGACAATGGTGATCACGTGGTACTGGCCAAAAGATAACCATGGTTCATCAAAGCCCTTGGTTGGCAGATTTGGATAGGGTCAAGGGAAAGACCCGTGTAAGCGGATGACCTGCACACTGCCCCCTCGGACAGGTGCAGCCTATTCCGAGATCTTACATACATGGTTAATTAATCCATAGAGGTGTCTTCGCTGTGAGGGTAGCGCTGATATTTGGATATAATTAGCTTATTTTAAAATTCCATAAAATAAGTTATTTTGCATTCGTTTTCATTCAACCATATAGTTCCCCTATTTGTTATCCCATAAGAGAACCAGTTATCGGGTCTCTAACTACGTAGAGCGGAAGCGCTATCTCTAGCTTATGCTTAGGGTAGTAAACGTACATTGGCTTCCAATCTAAATATCCATGTACTAGACCTAACAGGTCCAGATATCACTAGGGCACTAACTAGGGCATATGACGACTAGCAAGAGTCTAAGGAGATGTGCAAGTGCTATGTTATAGCAGACTTGCTAACAACTCTTTAGAAGCAAGTCAGAGATATGCCGGGTCTTCTCTAATAAAGTTTTACTTGCATAAGATATCTGCTAGGCGAAGTCGGTAGACTCATCGCTTATCCACCAAGATACTTGTCGGTACCGAGATGTCTGAGGGTATGTTTGTTCGGGAACACATACTTGAGTTCCAGATCGAACTAGATTCCAAAGACATAGTACCAGATGACGAGGTGGTGGAAGACGTCTATCTTGCATCCTTGTCTGGAACCTCGAAGGCGTTGTCAGAGACTTTAGCTTTAACAAGCTAGAGATGACAAACGCAGAACTTCTAAGGAGATTTCTAAGAGACAAAGGATAGGATCAAGATTAAAGGCAAAGCCTTTAGTGCTTAACCTAGGTCTTCTTTAGAAGAACCTAAGGGAGTAACTTATAAGAGATCGAAAACTATTCTAGTGCAGAAACTAGTGTGGACTCCTAAGTATGGTAACGCTAAGGACGGAAGAGTTTCTGTTTTAGCAAGTATAGGGGGTATTTGAAGATTAAGTATGGCCTCAGAATGTTAGGATTTGAGTCGCTATCTAGTAGCAGTTCTTATGCTTCTTAGAATGTAGACTTCGGGTCTACAGAGATTCAAGGAATGCTGAAGGCTACTTTATAGTGAAGTAATCCTAACATAGGTACTGATGCCATAAGCCGCTGCGGAAGCTGTTAGATATGAATGTCTTAGTTTTTCCGAAATACAGATTTTGTTTTTTAGAGATGTAGTTCTGTTTCCTCCTTAATAAATAAAGTTTTTTAGTTTTAGACAGCACCGTATGTGTGTATCTTAAACTGAAAAGATAGCTTCAGTACTAGAGGAATAGATCAGAATAGTCTCTTTAAATTTAATCTAAATTCGGAAATAGATTTCATGACAGCTGCAACGTCTAATTAAAATTCATCTAAATCCTTCGGAGAAGCTATCCCATTTGTGACCCCTATGATTTAGATATTTTGCCTCAGATAAATTCAGAGGTGACAGAAGGCCGAGTTTCTGTTCACAGAATCATTGGAGATCCTTCTAACCTATGAGTATAATCTGGAAGGCAGAATAACTAAAAGGGCCATGAAGGTATGGGAGTTAGTTAGTTTTGACGTCTATGGTTCCAAGAGCGTCCAGACGATAGGAGTCTCTTCGATTTAATCGAGGGAATGAGAACCTATCGGATGGGTTCCATAGGATCCTGAAGGAGCATGGGATTATCTCCCAGTTAAATGCTCCTAGGATGAAACGTCAGAATGAAGTCTCCGAGAGAAGGAATCGGACCCTGTTTGACATGGTCCGTAGTATGATGAATATTGCCAAATGTACTACTCACCCTTTGGTGGGGTTGTACCTTAAAATAGTAGCTTATATCTGACACTCTCTCTCATCTAGATCAGTGCCTCAGACCTATAGAGAGCTATGGTCTAAGCGAAAGCTGACACTATAGAGTCTCGAGATATAGGGTTGTCCTGCACTTGTACAAAAGGACAAGAGGGATGAGATGGAGATGTAGTTCCAGGTATATCTGTTTGTAGGTTACCCTTAGGAGGCATAAGGTGGACTGTTCTATGATCTTGAGGTTTGGAAGGTAATCGTTTCTACGAACACCATCTACCTAGACCAAGATTATATTATAGACCATAAGTTTATCAGTAAGGTAGTTCTGGTTAAACTACTGGGTACTGGTAGAGAGTGCGCATCTGAAAACGTAGTGGGAGTAGATGATACAAGAAACTAGTATACCAGACACTGTAGAAACAATTCACTTTTGTACCACCACCACCTCGTCGTTGTGGGACCATCAGAGCTCCTGAAAGATACTATGGAGAAACTTCGATAGTTAATCCAGAGTTTCAGGAGGATGATCCCTAGAGCTACGAAGAAGTAGTGGGAGCTTCCGACAGCTCTGACTGACAAAAGACCATGGAGGCAAATTGCATCAATGTCTATTGGAACAGTCTTGACACTTATAGCACCATCACCCTTCAAGGTGTAGGAGGTGTATAAGAAGAGCACCCGATTAAGACTTAAGTAGCTAGATTAGTTGCCAAAGGAGAAGGGATTGACTATGTCAAAACCATCTCACTGGTAGCTATGTCTAAGTCTATTTCGGATCCTCTTAATCCATCGTAGCCCATTATAGTTGGGAGATCTGGTTGATGGATGTCAAGACAGTTATTCCCTAACGGGAATTTGGAAAGGACATATGGATGATATCGCCCCAGGCTTTGTGTCAGTAGGTTAGGAAGATATGTGATATAAGTTGCAAAGGTCCATTTATGGACTGATGCAAGCATCCAAGTTGGAATATCTATTTTGATCAAGGAAATCCGCTCACACGGATTTGATCAGAATGATGATAAACCAAGTGGGTACAAGAAAGGTGAAAAAGCTACAAGGGTATACGTAGTACTTTACGTTAACGATATCCTACTGATTGAAAATGACGTAAGAATATTGTTTACGGTAAAGGTTTGTAGTCATCACAATTCGATGTGAAAGACCCTAGTGAGGCGAGTTATGCTCTGGGAATCAAGGTAACTCTAGATAACCAGAGCAAGGTTCTCTTGCTGTCACAGGCTACGCATGCAGATAAGATTCTAGCCAGATTTATTTTACGAGGCTAGATATCTATTGCGCAGCAGGAAGATGGGTCGGTTTCAGTCGAACCCGGGTTCAAATCACTGGACTAAAGGGAAGGGTATACTCAGAAATCCTCATTAAGTGAGGATTGTGAGTTAGCTTGCACTTCACAGGTCCTGATATCGATTGGACACACAGGATCTGACTTTGGTGTCAGATGTGTGTTCCAGAGAATCGATTTCAGAGATTATTTTTATCTTGGGATTAGAAGCGGTAGTTGGTAGAGTGTGAAGCAAGAGTGCATCACAGACTCTATCACAAAGGCTTAGCACGTTGTTGCGTGTGAGGTAGTATATCAGGTGGTAAGGCTTAGGAAGTTCTTAGAGAACTTGGGACGCGTACCAGACGCTCAGTTATCTGTTGATACAACAGAAGAGCAGTAAGCAAGGTCCAAGGAGACTAGGCACCACCGTGAGGGGAAACCCATCAAGTACAAACTCCACTTGATCTGACAGTTATAGGAGGAAATGCAAGTAGTGGTACTGAGGTGGAATCTACAGACAATGTTGCCAATTCCTTTAGGGAATTCCTGCAAAGGCTTTTGGGCAGCATGTAGAAGCTACAGAGCTCAACACCGTTATTCCTCGTTAGATCTAGTGGGAGATTGTTAGAATTAGTGAGGTCTACAGCTCGTAAAACCTATAGTTTAGCTATGTATGGTTGATAGTATAGGAATGCATAATGGTACGTACCTTAGTACGTGTTCTGATTACAGAACAGAGAGCCATAGCTACATGGTAATCCACTTGAGTGGGAGACTCAAGGGACTGGTCCCATGTAACCTAAATACGTTCGCAGCTCTGATAAGGGTTGGTCGCCCTATCAAGATAAGCTGTTGGGATGACAGAGCGTGGGTGTCTCCACCACGGTCATTACCAGGCACAGTGTCTGTGGCCGAACGGAACCAACACGGTGCATAGATCGGTGAGCAGACACCGGTGCACTAAATCGTGTTTCTGCTTAGGGTAAAACGGTCCTAAACCCTGAGGAGCCATGTCTGGTGGACTAACCAGTTGTGTGGTGCTTTGGCGCACCAATGTGTGAGGATCCGGATGCAGTGATCTAAAACCACGGTGTACTGGGTTACCCGGCTGGCGTTGCATCAGCGTGTCACTCCTGCAGGCTATCCACTCCCCTAACGGGAGGTGCGTTCCTTGGTCTGACCTACGTCGTATTAAACCCTGGCCAGGTGGTCATCAGTTGGACTGATGACGGATCCGGTTGCTCGTTAGAGTAATCGGAGGTACGATGTATGTGGTCAACCTGGAAGGAACCGAGTCATATGAGCACTCGAGTCTGACGGTATTCTCCACCGCTCGAGTTGCATCATGGCACCAAGTGGAGGGACAGCGAGTTTACCATACTAAGCGGAGAGCAGGGGTATGAGAGAGAACATAGTAAGTCCGGGGGAATTAGAGTGCAGCCTGCGTCGCACTCTGGGTGGCTACGCAGGTTAACTCGGACTCAGAGGATCGATGGTACACTCGGGTAGTGTGTCGATCGAGTCTGAGTTGGAAGCCATGAACCCTGGTCCCTGAAGGTTCCACCTTATCGACATTATATACGGTTCTTATACCATCTCCTCGAAACACAGAACGTAGTTAGAGGAAGCGAGAAGTCCAAGCATACGCTCCGTGAGTGCTTCGCACTAGTGCACGGTAGATGCGTAGCTACGTGTGTGCACTAAGGGGAAACCCTAGGTTAGTGCAGAGACGCATGTAGCAATTCCTTGCCATAAGTGGATTTTGCCACATGGGTGCGATGCACCGGGACATGTTGCGAGTTGACTAGTTGACTTCACTAGGGGAACCCTACGGGAACCTCAGAGAATAGTGAAATCACTGGTGCACTTCACTTATGTGTGCCTTGCAAAGTCTCATACACGAGGAACGGCCAACTAGTGGCATAAGGGCGTTTTGGTCATACCATGCGCCACTATGCACTAAGGGGGCCGACCCTAAGTGTTGAGAGACTGGTCAAGACCGGCCCCATTAGTTTCGGGAGGTTGTTGCCTCCAATGAAGAGGCCGGTTATGAGGCGCAGAAAACGGGCTGGTTTTGACCGTTTTCGAAAACAAGAAAATGATAGAGATAAAGAAGAGATATATAGGGATAAGGTTTGAATCAATCATCCTTATCCATACTGTCCTTATCCATATGGATAGGCCGGCCCTATATATGAGAAGGAGAGAGAGGGGGCACGAAATTAGATGCATGGGCAAGCCCTAGGGCCGGCCATGCAAGCCATGGGGAAATCGAAGCCCCTCGTCTCTCTTCGCATCTTCTCTCTCGTCTCTCTCTCTCTCGCTTGCGCCATTAGATGGCGACTCGTCTTCCTCGCGTGGTGTTTCGAAGAAGGAAAAGGCTCGTCGTATGGAGGCACTCAGAGATCCATCGACGAGGTGCCATGCATCGTGTGAGATCGGGTGAACTAGAAGGCGTCTCCCGCAACCTTTTGCTGTCCAGAATCTGTACAGAAAATCAGCGTTGTTTCTGTTATTCCGGGAGCTACATAAGTCCAAATGACGTGAAACTTGTTGCAAAAGTTGCGTCTTGAAGTTGGCTACTTGCAGTCCAAATTTCAGCCCAATCGGAGTTCGGAACAGAAAGTTATGGCCGTCGCACCAAAGCTATGTCGAGCAGATCCGTAGCCCGTCTCCATCGACAAAGAACAAATTTGTCGCGGTGAAAGATTCCGCACGCAGGTATGATCTCTAACAAGTAGATCTAACATAATTAGAACATGCATACATGCTAGATTGTTCTTTTGCGTTAGATCGTCGTTAGGGGTTCGCGTAGTTGCCATGCTAGTTTCATACACGCATATGTAGATCGTTTCGATGAAAATTGTGATATATAACGCACACCGCCTACGGTCCTCGGACCTTTACTTTGCTTCCGCTGCGGGCCTCTGCCATGGATTTATTTCCAACAGTATATATATACATATATACATATATATGTATACATATATACATATATATATATATGGGGAGGGATACTCTTACAAGTCACCTCTTACAAGCAACTCTTCCTAATGATCTCAGACATCCATCGGATTGCGATGGATGGCTGGGATTTCCCCTCAATTTCCCTCACACACACACTCTCTCTCTATCGGGTTTACCCAGCCACCCCAAGACCCCATCCCCGACCCCCCGGCCCCCTCCTGTCCATCGAGCCCCCCCGACCCCCTCCCGTCCGTCGAGCCACCCCGCCGGCTCCGACCCCGTCTCCGACTTCGCAGCTCCGGCCGTCCCCGACCCCGCAGCTCCGACCGGCCCCGACCCCCCCCCCCCCCCCGCCGGCGCAGCATCCCGACCCCGACTCCGATCCCTCCCCGGCGCAGCACCACCCCGACCCGATCCGCCGCCGGTGCAGCACCCCGACCCCGATCCACCACCGGCACAGCCCCCCGACCCCCTGCCGGCGCTGAAATCAGAACCCCCCCCCCCCCCCCCCCGTGTCGGTATCGGGCTGCGATCGGGATGCCGGAGGGGATCAGGCTGCCGGAGGGGATCGGGCTGCCGGAGGGGGGGTCGGGGGGCTGCCGGAGCCGGAGGGGAAAGGGAAGGGGAAGGGGTCGGGGTCGGTGGGGATGGGGGTGGGGGTGCTATACCTGTGAGAGAGAGAGAGAGGGGGGGGGGAGAGAGGGGGGGAGGGTTAATCGGATACGTCCGTTTCAGAACGGACAGCCTGTATCATTAGTAAGATTTCATGAGTAAGTGCTCATGAGTAAGAGTATCCCTCCCCTATATATATATATATATATATATATATATATATATATATATATATATATAGGGGCATGCTATGCTGCGGCATGCGGTACGTGCGGCACAGCACCGCAGCCGTCTGATGCACGCGCTGTGTGCATCGCATGCACGCAGCGGTGCATCAGACGGCATGCGGTAGGTGCCGCACTTACCGCATGCCGCATTCTAGCATTTCTCTCTCTCTCTCTCTCTCTCTCTCTCTATATATATATATATATATATATATATATATATATATATATATAAGGGACAACGATTTTGGGGGGGACAAATGAACTAAGACAAAGCAACGGATGAGATTTATCCTAGAGAAGATAACGACGGTCCGTATTCATTTGGAGGGGGGGATAAACATGAATGGCTAAGATCATACCTTTTTTTCTTCCCCTCTTAAATTTGAATTCAAACTCATGGTAGCCCTTTCTCTTTCATTAAATGCCCCCTATGCACACTTTCTCTTTCTGCAGCCCCCTTACCCATATCCCATTAAAGGTGAGAGAGAGACCCATCCTATCCCCACCCCTCCGATCCATTGCCTTTTAATCACCATGCGATGGTTGTAGCGTTGGCTTCTTCTCCGTATTTGGTGTAATCGAAGTTGAAACCTTTGTTGTAGACTACGAGTGTAGTGTCACTTCGGGTATCCCTTTCCAAGCATTCTTCTTTGTGAATGGAGTAAATATTTGTTGAAGACGACAGGTGCAGCGCCGCTTCGGGTATCCTTCTTTAAGCTTTTTTCTTCATGAATGGAGCGGATGTTTGTTGAAGATGACAGGTGTGGCGTCGCTTCGATATTCTTCTCTGGGCTTCTTTGGTGTTTTTGGAGTTTAAGGTTTGTTGAAGACGACAGGGTGATACTGACTTCGGGTTTTCTTCTCTGAGCTTTCTTCTTTGTGAATGGAGTTGAAGATTTGATCTCTTGTGCAAGATGTTCACGTTGATGATATTTTTGTGGGCTAAGTCGTTCCCGTGGGATACACTTGCCCGTGCCTCGTGAAGTCTTAGGTTGTTGAAAGTGAGCCTCCTTCTTTGCAGAACCTTCACGTCTCTAGTTTTCGATCCTTGAAGTCATCCCCCTGCCCCTCTATTTTGTAGGTGAAGGGGGGCGGATGGAAGAGATATAGATGTACTTTTTGAATCCCTCAAATATTTCTTCCCATAACTGTTTGGATTTATCTTTTTTTTTTCGAGGGGAAAATAACATTTATCCCTTTTCTTTTTTGTAGCGGCAGTTATGGGCTAGATATAGCTCAATCTTTTGGAATATGAACCAACTTTGCACACTTAATCAATGGTGACACGACTTTGAATTTGGTTCGTAGGATCGAGGGATCGACATGGATCCACGGTTTGTGTAGGCGTCCACGTTACCTCCCCTCGCACTAGGCGGATTTGTTTTCTTTTCTTTTTCTTTCCTGGTTGGCCACACCTTCCTATAGGGGGGACCACGGTTTTGCATAAGGGGCCGGTGGGCCCTGCTTTTGGGTGGGCCTGTCCATCCCCTTTTTGAACTTGGGTGGACACGGTGGACCCCACTTGTATGGGGTGGGCCCATTTGGGTCCATCCGAGTCGAGTTTAGCCACTTTTCTTTTACGAGCCGTTGTGCATGGGCTGGGCTTCGTGTGCGGACCGAGCTTTGTGTGCGGACCGTTGCGTTTGGGCCGGGTTCAATCCGTGGGCTAATTTCGATGTCCACAATATTTTTTGCATAAAATTGTGTACTTTGCTACTATGATTTTACTATAGAAATATTGTTTTAGCATCCACGAAGAAATCACGGGTTGCTACAGTGATTTCACTGTAGCAACCCGTGCCACTAGTCTCATAAAGAAAAAACGTGTTTATATATTATGTGGGGGGTTCTTAGTCGAACCGGGCGGTTCGGATGGCAAGCACAATCCAATGAGCCAAATGAAGAGAAAAGACAGTGGTTACGTGGAAAAACCCCTTCGCAACGTCGAAGGGGAAAAAACCACGGGTGGGGAGAGAATGCACTAAAACAATCCTTTCGGGTACAATCTCTCACCTTAACCCCAATTACAAACCCCGAGGACCGGTCTCCCAAACTACCGATCTCTGCAGTTTCACTCAAACTACCGACCGTTGCAGGCAGCGTCTGACTACCGGTCACTGCTGACAGTATTTGGCTACCGGTCGCTGCAGACAGTATCAGGCTACCGGTCGCTGCAGACAGTATCTGGCTACCGACCGGCCTCCGCAGATAGTCTCTGGCTACCTACCGACCGACCTCCGCAGCTCCGCAAATTTCAGGACGAAACGGGCAGCGTTTCCTCTAGAATTCTTCCTTCCTCTCTCTGAAGGGGTAGGTCCCTTTTTATAGTGGCGGGGTGACGGTTACAACGCTCCGCGAAAAACGGGAGGGTGACGTGTCCCCGCAATGAGCTCAACCGCCGCTGTAGTGAGGACGTAGCGCGCGGTTGACACCTGGTCACCTTGGGCCGGAAATCTCGGAGTGTAGTCAGCACTCCGAGATCTCCGGGTTCGACTACTGCTTCACACCTCGGCTCGTTGCACGTCCTAACAAGAGAGATAGAGGGGGGCTGTTGCATGGCCGACCCCCCACCCTTTTGCTGTCTGGTGACATGCCGACCCAAGTAGAAAAGAGGGGGGGTGCTGCCTCCTTGGTCTGGTAACCGGCCCACCGATCCCCCCCCCCCCTTTTGGTCTGGTGACATGCCGACCCAAGTAGAGAGAGGGGGGGTGCTGCCTCCTTGGTCTGGTGACCGGCCGACCGAGCCCCTCCCCTTTTGGTCTGGTGACATGCCGACCCAGGTAGAGAGAGGGGGGGTGCTGCCTCCTTGGTCTGGTGACCGGCCGACCGATCCCCCCCCTTTTTGGTCTGGTGACATGTCGACCCAAGTAGAGAGAGGGGGGGTGCTGCCTCCTTGGTCTGGTGACCGGCCGATCGATAGAGAAAGTACACACAATACCCCCTCCTGACCGAACGATCTTCGGTCCCGCCCGGTCAGGATCACTTTGCCTCGATTTGCATACCAGCCTCGGTTTGCGTGCCCACCTCGGTTTGCACGTTTGCCCCGGTTTGCGTGCCTGCCTCGGTTTGCGTGCCTGTACTGGTTTGCATGCGCATCTCGGTTTGCATGTCCGCCTTGGTTGGCGTGCCTACCCGGTTTGCACATCCGCCTCGATTTGCGTGCCTGCCTCGGTTTGCATGTCAGCCCTGGTTTGCGCGCCTACCTCGGTCTACGTGCCCGCCTCGGTTCCGGTGCTGTAGGGACTCCAAGTGACTGTCTGGGCTTTTCTCGACTTTTCGCCACATGGCGTCACCAGGCGTCTCCACCTCGCCGTCTATTTTCCTCGAAATCCGAACCAACTCTTAAAGCTCCAACTTTCTCTATAAATAGGACCCCGAGGGTTCATTTCTTTCCTCTGCTTCAGACTTCTCCTATGTGGCTGACGGTTCGTTTGGGAACTCGCTGCACGTAGCTCCCTTTGGATACACGCCGAGGACCTGCGAGTTGGTTCGCTTGGATACACGCTAAAGATGTCTTTCACCTGGTTCTCAGTGACGAACAAGTTCCCTCTGATGGAGGAGGTCCGGGCGACGTACGGCATTCCGGATATGATTTCGCTTTCCTTTGCTACTAGTCCTTTGGACCCGTCAGACGGCGACCGTACTGTCGTCACGCTCGGCCAGCTTCGCTGCGACCTGCGGCTTCCCCTTGCGAGCTTCTCTGGTCGCCTGCTGGAGCGCATGAACGTGTCTCCAGGCCAGATAGCTGGCAACGACTGGAGGATCCTCCGCTGTATGGAAGCACTAGAAGTGCTGGCGGGGCAGCAGCTCTGCGTCGCGTACCTTCTGAAGAAGTACTTCATCAAAGATTACAAGATAATGCCTAGCAGCGTCTTCTCCTACTTCAGCCTGCAGGCGCGCATAGGCAGTCGCCCTCCCATCGGGGGCTTATCTGACTCGATAAGGAGTTGGAAGGAGTGCCCCATCGTGGTCGGAGGACCCTGGAGGGGTTGCTTCAAAATCCCCGGTCATGTCTCCCACCTCACCGAGACCATCGAGGACTACTACCCCTCTAGGCAGCTTCATTGCCCTGGGGCCGTTGAGGAAGAGTTGGACCAACTTATCAAGAGGGTGACGAATGATGACGACGACTGGAGGCAGCTGTTTCCGAAGCTACCAGTCGTCAGGTCTTACAGCACTACTCCAAAGAAGGGCAAACAGCCTGCAGCGTCCGGTAGGGAAGAAGAGCCACCAACTTACTCTTCTAAGCTCCCTGACAGGTACGTCAGCTCCATCAGACGCTGTAACCCAAACACCGCTGCATCTAAACTCTGCGTAATCTTCAGGCGTCGCGCAAAGTCGACTGCAGCTGCAGGCAACTGCAGCCAACCGGCTGCGCGCAACGTAGCTACGCCAACGGGGAAGTCAAGGAGGCGTGTTTTGCTGAACGAGTCTTCCAGCGACGATGATGCTGGATGCGCTCCCCCCGCTCGCGCCATGCGACGTGCTGCTGTCGACGACCTTCGCTCCCTCCCCAATGACTGGTCAGAGGTCGTGCCGTCGACGGGTAGGCAATACGTGGAGATAGAAGAATCGACGATATCTTCCGATTATAGTCTCTCTCCCTCCCTCGGGCGAGGCGAGCAAGCCATGCCTTCTGGCTCGGCTGGGTCGCGTGGGCGAGCTTCACCCCGCGGTCCCCCTGCTGCACCTACTGTTGCATCACCTGCTGCCCCTACTGTTGCACCACCTGCTGCCCCTGCTGCTGCACCACCTGCTGCCCCTGCCGCCAGAATGCTCGATCATGCGGAGGTCCGGTACTTCATGGCTTCGCCTTCCTCCTCTGTTTTCGGGGGCGTCGCCGGGCCACCTCCCCGTTCTCCCCTCGGGGCTACTGAAGCTACCTCTTACCGCCGCTCCCCTGAGCTCTCTGCTTGTCAGGTGGAGGAAGATGATACTGGGGTGGGTAGTCCTGGCTGGCAGAGTCAGCTCGACGACTTTCATGAGGTAAGTCTGAGTCGTTGACGAGTTGATTGTAATAGTAACTCTTCCCCTTAACTCTGTGGTACATGTCGTTTCCTCCTTTGCTAGGCGGCCTGTCGAATTGCCGAGGGGGGTGCTCGAAGGATGACGCGGCTTGAGGCCTCCCTTCGGGCTGCTCGGCAGGAGTCGAGAGAGCTACGCGCTCAGCTGGCGGAAGCTCGACGGGTTCACGCTGAAGAGTTAGCCGCAGTCCAGGCTCAGCTCGAAGTCACGCAGGAGAACGCTGCTGACCCCTTCGAGCTTCAAGAAGCATTGGATTCCGCTAATGCGGAAATTGATGGGCTGTGGGAACGGTTCAGGATACAGGCCGCTACGATCAGGAGGCAGCGAGCAGACACCGAGGCTGCCCAAGCCGCTCATGAAGCTGAAATCGCCGCGTTGAAGACCTCCCTTGACCAGGCCGAAGTAGCGTATAAGGCTGCGCTTGATCGGCAGCATGCTGACTACACCGCGGAGTGCAAGTCGCTTTTTGCAGAACAAGCGGCGGGATGGCGTAAGAAGGTCACGAAGCTGCGCAGCAAGCTCCCATCGGGGCCGTGGAAAGCTGGGGGAGACGACTGACCTTTTGATGTTTTGATGTAATAAAACAACACTCTCGTTTGTATTGGGACCTTTTGATATTTCATCTGAATGTTATGATTGTCATCTTTCTCTTATCGATTTTGCATCTTAAGTACACGTCGACGATGTGTCATCGAAATTTGGCTCTCATGTTTTGATTACACATCGACGACGCGCATAACTACACGTCGACGACATGTGTAACTACACGTCGACGACGTGCGACCAAAGTCTGGTCCTTATATTAGCGGGGGGCGATATACCCTTCCTTGTTTGCGTTGGTCGATCGGTCGTACCCCCGAGGGGTCTATTGACTGATCCTCCCAGGTGTTCACCGATCGGTCACGCCCTTCGCAGGGACCTGTCGACCGGTCGGCCAAGTGGTAGAACTCGCTCAGAGTGTTATGTACCACTTAGTTTAGGTTGGTCGACCGGTCGTACCCCGGCGGGGTCTGTCGACCGATCTTCCAAGGTGTTCACCGGCCGGTCTCGCCCTTCGTAGGGTCCTGTCGACCGATCGGCCAAGTGGTAGAACTCGCTCGGAGTGTTACGTACCACTTGGTTTAGATTGGTCAACCGGTCGTACCCCGGCGGGGTCTGTCGACCGATCTTCCTAGGTGTTCACCGGCCGGTCACGCCCTTCGCAGGGTCCTGTCGACCGGTCGGCCAAGTGGTAGAACTCGCTCGGAGTGTTACGTACCACTTGGTTTAGGTTGGTCAATCGGTCGTACCCCGGCGGGGTCTGTCGACCGATCTTCCCAGGTGTTCACCGGCCGGTCTCGCCCTTCGCGGGGACCTGTCGACCGGTCGGCCAAGTGGTAGAACTCGCTCGGAGTGTTATGTACCACTTGGTTTAGGTTGGTTGACCGATCGTACCCCGACGGGGTCTATCGACCGATCTTCCCAGGTGTTCACCGGCCGGTCTCGCCCTTCGCAGGGACCTGTCGACCGGTCGGCCAAGTGGTAGAACTCGCTCGGAGTGTTATGTACCACTTGGTTTAGGTTGGTTGACCAGTCGTACCCCGGCGGGGTCTGTCAACCGATCTTCCCAGGTGTTCATCGACCGATCTCGCCCTTCGCAGGGTCCTATCGACCGGTCGGCCAAGTGGTAGAACTCGCTCGGAGTGTTATGTACTACTTGGTTTAGGTTGGTTGACCGGTCGTACCCCGGCAGGGTCTGTCGACCGATCTTCCCAGGTGTTCACCGACCGATCTCGCCCTTCGCCGGGTCCTGTCGACCGGTCGGCCAAGTGGTAGAACTCGCTTGGAGTGTTATGTACCACTTGGTTTAGGTTGCCTCAGTTAACCATCATTCTCACGCATGAACAAGAACGCTGAGCAAGTGCATTTTTATTGAATAGATCCGGCGTTACAAAACTGTCAGTTCTTTACGTTCAACTAACAGGTCGGTCTTCATCAGGTCCCCCGACACTGTCGGTTCTTTACGTTCAACTGGCAGGTCGGTCTTCAGTAGGTCCTTCGACTCTGTCAGCTCTTTACATTCAGCTGACAGGTCGGTCTTCAGCAGGTCCCCCGACACTATCAGCTCTTGGAGTTCAGCTGACAGGTCGGTCTTCCGAAGGGCTTGGCTTCCTCGTGCTCCTATGCTTGACCGGGCTGAGGTCCGTTGGAACGTTGGAGCTTCTTGACTCCGCTTCGCAGTCCAGAGGTTGAGGATGTCCAACTCAGTGCTGCCTCCACCTGGTTCTCCTCCCTCGATTTGGCATGTCGTCTTCAGATGGATGGCACTGAGCTCGCACTTGGCTGCCGAGGACTGGTCACCTCGAATGCTCATCACACCCTTGTCGGTCCAAAACTTCACTACCTGGTGGGCCGACTGTTGGAAGTTAATCCGGGTCAGAGGCTCGCAGCGGAAGCGATTTGGCGGTCGAAAGACCATTCATGATGCACGTTACACGATTTAAACTTTCATCGAAACTAATCTACATATGTGTGCATGTGTATGCACGTGAATCGAAAACCCCTAACGGCAATCTAGCGTAATGATTAACTAGAATGAATGCAAATCATAATGCTCGCTAGATCTACATGTTAGATTACACATACCTTTCGTACGGATCTTTTAACCGCGGAGAATTGTCTTCTTTGTCGATGGAGATGGAAGATCGTTCGCGAAGATGCCGATGATACGAATGGAGATGTTGCCTTCTTGTTCACCCAATCTCACACGATGCACAGAACGTCGCTCTCGGATCTCTGAGTGCCTCCGAAGAACGACCCTTCTCTTTCTTCAGAACTCCACGCGAGGAAGACGAAGTTGCAAGCGGGAAACGGGAGATAAATCGGGAGAGAACTAGAGAGATGAGAGAGGGGGGGGTTCGGTTTTTCTGGACCATAGGGCCGGCGCCCCATAGGCCCTTTTATAGGGCCGACCAACCCCCTTGGATAAGGATCCAAAGGGATAAAGACCTCCCACAGATATCTCTCCATTATCTCCTTTTTATCTCTCGTTGTATTTATCCGTTTTCCCACTTTTTAGGGCTCGATCTTAACCGTTTTATCGCCATATCCCTATCTATATGGCCGGCCCTATAGATGAGGGATTCTTATCCCTACATCATAGGGCCGGCCCTAGCAAGGTGCCTCACTACTAGGGTCGGCCAACAGTGAGGTCCGGCAGAGTGAGGTTTTTACCAAAACGCCCCGACGCCTCATTTTGACCATTTCTAGCGTGCGATACCTAGCGGCTACTTCTTAAGTGATCTTTACTAGTTACCTACTATTAACTGAGGCCACCGGAGGGTGCCTCTAGCAAAGTCAACTAGTCAACTCGCAACATACCCCGGTGCATCGCACCTATGCAGCGAAGTTCACTTATGGCTAGGGATTACTACATGCGACTCTGCACTAGTCTCGGGCTCAACCCTTAGTACTCGTATGTAGTTACGCATTTACCGTGCTCTAGTGCCAAGCACACACGGAGCGTATACTTCTTTCTTCCTTATGCTTATGGTGTTCCGAGGAGACGGTTCAAGAACCGTACATAATGTTGATAAGGTGGAACCATCAGGTACAGGGGTTCATGGCTTCCAACTCAAGCTCGATCGACACACTACCCGAGTGTACCATCAATCCTCTGAGCTCGAGTTAACCTGCGTAGCCACCCAGAGTGCGACGCAGGCTGCACTCCAATTCACCCAGACTTACTATGTTCTCCATCATACCCCTGCTCTCCACTTAGTAGTGGTAAACCCGTTGTCCCTCCACTTGATGTCATAATTCACTTCGAGCGGTGGAGACTACTGTCAGACTCGAATGATCATATGACTTGGTTCCTTCCAGGTTGACCTATACATCGTACCTCTGATTACCCCGTCGAGTAATCGAACGCGGTCAACAGTTAAACTGGTGACCACCAGGCCTGGGTTTGGTACAGTGTAAGTCACACCAAGGAACGCACCTCCCTTCAGGGGTGTGGATGGCCTGCAGGAGTAACACGCTAATGCAACGCCAGCCGGGTAACCCAGTACACCGTGGTTTTGGATCACTGTATATGGATCCTCACACATTGGTGCGCCAAAGCACCACGCAACTGGTTAGTCCATCAGACGTGGTTCCTCAGGGTTTAGGACCGTTTTACCCTAAGCAGAAACACGGCTTAGTGTACCAGTGTCTGCTCACTGATCTGTACACCATGTTAGTTCTGTTCAGCCACAGACAATGTGCCTGGTGATGACCATGGTGAAGACTTCCCATGAACTGTCATCGCCAACAGCTTAACATGATGAGGCGACCAACCTAATCATAGCTGCGAACTAATTTAGATTATATGGGACCAATCCACTCAGTCTTCAACTCAGTGGACTACCATATAACCATGGCTCTCTGTTCTAAAAAGAACACATAACTATGTTACGCACCTATATGCATCTCATATAATAATAACTATCAATCTTTATTAGACCAAAAACATAAAGTTTTACAAGCTTAGAACACATCAATCCTAACAATCTCCCACTTGGTCTAGCGAAGCAAAACGGTTTTGACTCCCATCGCGTCCACATGTCGCTCGAATGCCTTGGTAGGTATTGCCTTTGTGAAAGGATCAGCAACATTATCTGTAGATGCAATCTGTGTCACCGCTACTCGCCCTTGCTTTTGAAACTACCGAATCAAGTAGAACTTGCGCTCGATGTGCTTCCCCTTTTGGTGATGTCTTGGCTCCTTAGCTTGTGCTACCGCCCCACTATTATCGCAGTAAAGCACAATAGGTAACTGGGCCTCTGGTACGCTCCCCAAATCCGTAAGAAATTTCTTGAGCCATACCGCCTCTTTGGCTGCCTCGCACGCTGCAACATACTCAGCCTCTGTGGTAGAGTCTACGATGTATTTCTGCTTCACACTCTGCCAACTAACCGCTGCTCCTCCTAACATAAACACAAAACCTGATGTCGATTTTCTGGATTCCAAATCTGACATAAAGTCAGAATCTGTGTATCCAATCGGCGTCAGTTCTTGTGCAGTGTAAACCAACTCATAGTCCCTTGTTCTACGAAGGTACTTGAGTATACACTTCACAGCAGTCCAGTGATCTGGACCCGGATTCGACTGAAACCGACCCATCATGCCTACTGCGAAACAGATATCTGGCCTTGTACAATGCATAACATACATTAGACTACCTAATGCCGAGGCATAAGGTATCTTCTGTATTTCTGCTCTCTCCTCAGGTGTCTTAGGACATTGATCCTTAGATAGTTTTACGTCATGTCTAAATGGCACAAAACCCTTCTTGGAGTCTTGCATGTCAAACCTAGCCATAACCTTATCTATATACGTAGCCTGTGACAGCGAAAGAATCCTGTTCTGGCGATCACGTGTTACCTTGATCCCCAAAACATAACTCGCTTCACCTAGGTCTTTCATATCGAACTGTGTTGACAACCAGACTTTTACCATTGATAATGTTCCAACATCATTCCCAATGAGTAGAATATCGTCTACGTAAAGTATCAAATATACCACTGTAGTCTTATCACTCCTCTTATATACACATGGCTCATCCTCGTTTTGAGTAAATCCATATGACTGGATTGCCTGATCAAAACGGATGTTCCAACTTCTAGATGCTTGCTTAAGTCTATAAATGGACTTCTGCAACTTGCAAACTAGATGTTCCTGACCCTCTGACTCAAAACCTGGTGGCTGTATCATATATATGTCTTCTTCCAAATTCCCGTTGAGGAATGCTGTCTTGACATCCATTTGCCAGATCTCCCAGTTATAATGGGCTGCAATGGATAGGAGGATCCGAATAGACTTTATCATAGCTACCGGCGAGAAGGTTTCGTCAAAGTCGATTCCTTCTCTCTGGGTATAACCCTTGGCAACTAATCTAGCTTTATAAGTCTCGATTGTACCATCAGATCCTCTCTTCTTCTTATACACCCACTTACACCTAATAGGTTTAATATTGGATAATGGTGTAACAAGAGTCCAGACTGCGTTATGGGACATTGATGCAATTTCTGCCTCCATAGCTTTTTGCCAGTCAGAGCTGTCAGAAGCTCCCACTGCCTCATCGTAGCTCAGTGGGTCATCCTCCTGACCCTCTGGATCAACCAATAAGGTCTCTCCATAGTATCTGTCAGGAGCTCTGATGCTTCTCCCACTGCGACGAGGTGGTGGTGGTGTTACAGGATAAATAGGTTCTACAGTTTCTGGTATATTAGTGTCTGTAATGTCAGCTCCCATTATGCTTTCGGATGCGCTCTCTGATCTAGTACCCAGTAGCTTATCCAGAACTACCTTACTAGCAGGCTTGTGGTCCATAATATAATCATGTTCTAGGAAAATGGCATTCGTTGAAACGATTACCTTCTTTTCCACAGGATCATAAAATAGTCCACCTTTAGTCTCTTTGGGATATCCTACAAACAGACATGCTTTGGACTTTGGCTCCATCTTTTTCCCTCTTGTCTACCCGCACATATGCAGGACATCCCCATATTCTGAAATGCTGTAGTGTTGGCTTTTGCCTTGACCACAGTTCTCTAGGGGTCTGAGGCACTGATTTAGACGGAACGTGGTTCAGAACATATACTGCTGTCTGAAGGGCATATCCCCAAAAGATCGTTGGTAAACAAGCATAACTCATCATGCTTCGAACCATGTCCAACAAGGTTCGATTCCTTCTCTCAGAGACTCTATTCTGTTGTGGGGTACCTGGAGCAGTTAACTGGGATGTTATCCCATGCTCCACCAAATACCCAAGGAACTCGTCAGATAAGTATTCACCTCCTCGATCAGATCGAAGGGTTTTTATATATTTACCTGTCTGCTTTTCTACTTCAGCCCTGAACTCTTTGAACATATCAAAGGATTCCGACTTTCGATGCGTAAGGGAAACGTAACCATATCTTGAGTAATCATCAGTAAAAGTGATGAAGTACTCATGGCCTCCTATCGCCTTGACGCTCATGGGTCCACATACATCTGAATGGATTAATTCCAATATCTTAGTAGCTCTCACTCCTTTGCCTTTGAAGGCCCTCTTGGTCATCTTGCCTTCCAGGCAGGATTCACAGGTGGGAAGGATCTCCGTAGGATCTGTTTCTAGAAGCCCGGCCTTTACCAACCTATGGATCCTGTCCAAGGCAATATGCCCAAGCCGTAAGTGCCACAATTGGGTTAAATTCTCTGAAGGATTCTTACGCTTAGATGAATTAACATTAAATGCTGAAGTTATTACGTTATCTTTTTCAAATTTAGGACTGAGAATATAGAGATTATTCTGAACCATTCCTCTTATTATAAAAGTTCCATTCAGTTTAATCAACACCAGAAGCATCAAAATAAACTGAATAACCTTTATTAACCAAAGAAGAAACAGAAATTAAGTTACGTCTCAAGGACGGTACATAAAAGACATCTCTAAGAGTCAAAGTCTTATTATTCGAAAAACTAAGATTAACTTCTCCAATAGCTTCAGCAGCAGCCACGGCCTCAGTTCCCATGCTCAAGGTCACCTCTCCATCAAGCAACCTTCTGCTTTCCCGAAACCCCTGAAGAGAGTTACAAGCATGGTTAGTGGATCCTGAATCCACAATCCAACTAGCAAAAGAACTATTACTTGAAAGAAATAATTCAACAACTAAGAGTTGTGGATTACCTTCACCAGCATTCTGAGGCTTCTTGCAGTCCCTTTTCCAATGACCCTTCTGGCCACACCGGAAATACTTCGTGCCCGGCTTCTTTGATTCTCCAGACCCAGAGGCCCCAGCAGAGTCCTGCACAGGCTCAGACTTAGGTTTCTTCTTATGTCTCTTGCCCTGAGGTTTACCAGACTTCTTGAAGGATCTGCGTTGCACGTGAAGTGCTTCGCCCTTCTGCTTGAAGCCATCCTCAGCTGCTTGGAGAGCTCCCAGAAGCTCTGCATTTTGTCATAGCCAACTTGTTTAAGTTAAAGTTGGTGACAAAGCCTTCAAAGGCTCCAGACAGTGACGAGAGGAAGATGTCTGTCATTACCTCGCCTTCTAGCACAATGTCCATGGTAGCTAGTTCGTTCTGGAACCCTAACATTTTCATCATGTGTTCCCGAACCAGCGTCCCATTGGACATCTTAGTGCCGACGAGTTTCTTGATGGTAAGGTATCGCGTAACGCGATTGTGACCTTCAAACATCTCCTTCAAGTACAACATCATGTCAGAAGCGTCGGGCATCTCCTCGATTTGCTTCTGCAGAGTTGTTTGCAAGGATGCTATAATATAGCATTTACATATTTCATTAGATTCCTTCCAGTCGGTAAAAGCCTTTAACTGTGCCTCTGTGGCATTGGGTCCTGGCAAATCCGGCTCAGGGTCATTGAGGGCTGTCATGTGTTTACCAATTCTTAAGACCAGATACAGGTTGCGCTTCCAGTCCTTATAGTTGGGACCGGTAAGTTTGTGGTCATTTAGGATAGCGGACAGGGGGTCTAACTTGGTCATCTGAAAATAAAAGACTGAATTATGAGAATGCATGAAAACTTATTTTATGGATTTTTTAAAACAAGCTAATTATATCCACATGACAACGCTACCCTCAAGCGAAGCCATCTCTATGGATTAATTAACCATGTATGTAAGATCTCGGAGTAGGCTACACCTGTCCGAGGGGGCAGTGTGCAGGTCTTCCGCTTACACGGGTCTTTCCCTTGACCCTATCCAAATCTGCCAACTACGGGCTTTGATGGACCATGGTTATCTTTTGGCCAGTACCACGTGATCACCGTTGTCTTCGCAACGAATACCTCACGTGTACTTATGATACTTACCCACGAGCTTAGGCAATTACGGCACGGGAATTCTAACGGCCCCCACGAGGGTGAGTAAAGCCTGAACACTTGGCACCGTAACTGTCATATCCCGAAGGAGATCACTAAGTAGCTTGGCATAGAAAAACACAGCTCTCACCCGAGGGGGTTGTTGAGTTATGCCCTTCCACCCGAGTACGAAGTGATTAGCCGTGGAGGCCAGAGGATCTCCAAAATCCTCTATTACATCCCTTATATATATGAGGGTTATTTTGCGAGTATGAATTTATGCAAATGCAAAGGAAGCGACCTCCTATATACTAGACCCTGGTCACACCATGCTCCCACTAGCGTTCAAGCCCTTCGCCTAGCATTAATCACTCTCGGAATATCATAGTCCCTGCCTCAAGTGGATTTCTCCATTCAAGGGTCACATTACATATTCCAAGAATATCGATGCTTTGCAAAATTAGTTATCACGCTAATGCTCTGGAGCTAATCCTAGAGTCAGACTCACTGGAAAGGACTCCCACTAGTCATGGCGCCTTGATTATAGATTTGACAATTGATGTTCAATGGATCTCCATCTCATCTTTGATTTCGATGTTGGCCAAATAGGCACACCCGACTAATCGGGTGTTGACCTAATGGTGGCATAACCATATGTGATGGGATCCCACTAACATCAAAAGTCAACTAAATAATAGGCGTCATCTAGCGGGATCCTAACCTCAAACAGTTGCATGGACCGGAGGGGAAAGGCATCCCTCTGAAAACTGATAATTACATTATCTCATCGGGGTTCGATATGAAGCATAAAGAACTAATTAAAGAAAGCAACCATTAAAACTGAATTAAGTTCAGGGTCCGACCCCTGAACCTAATTAGCACAACGCAGGCCTCTAGCTTTCTTCGCAAGGTTCCTCGGTTCGGCTCCTTCGTCGCGCTCGCGAACACTTTGCCGGATCGTCTTCATCCTCCAGGGTTCCGCTTCCGCTCCCGATGGTGGATTTCTTTGGCACATCTTTCTTCTCGATCTGTAACTGAAAAAGTCTAGTACGCTTCGAGCAAGTGCTCGCTCGTACACAATTTCCTAGAAAGAAAAGAAAACACACCTAGGAAAAGGCCATGGGAAACCGAGGATGGTCAACCCCCATCACTCGCCCAATCTAAGGCTCAATTACAAATCCATACATAGAAAGCAAATCCAGACAATTGCTAACTCGGGGTCCGACCCCCGGTAGCAAGCACAAATCATAGATCTAGATTTTTTATAGCGGCGCCCTGCAAGAATGATTAATAGAACAAGCACAATCTATACATATGCATGATCTAAGCGTAAGAACCCCGATGAATTCACGCATTCATTATGCGCACACATGTTGGTTTCATGAAAAAACATGAAACGCACACCACTAATACGACTCTGATACCAATTGTTGGAAGTTAATCCGGGTCAGAGGCTCGCAGCGGAAGCGATTTGGCGGTCGAAAGACCATTCATGGTGCACGTTACACGATTTAAACTTTCATCGAAACTAATCTACATATGTGTGCATGTGTATGCACGTGAATCGAAAACCCCTAACGGCAATCTAGCGTAATGATTAACTAGCATGAATGCAAATCATAATGCTCGCTAGATCTACATGTTAGATTACACATACCTTTCGTACGGATCTTTTAACCTCGGAGAATTGTCTTCTTTGTCGATGGAGACGGAAGATCGTTCGCGAAGATGCCGATGGTACGAATGGAGATGTTGCCTTCTTGTTCACCCGATCTCACACGATGCACGGAACGTCGCTCTCGGATCTCTGAGTGCCTCCAAAGAACGACCCTTCTCCTTCTTCAGAACTCCACGCGAGGAAGACGAAGTTGCAAGCGGGAAACGGGAGATAAATCGGGAGAGAACTAGAGAGATGAGAGAGGGGGGGTTCGGTTTTTCTGGACCATAGGGCTGGCACCCCATAGGCCCTTTTATAGGGCCGGCCAACCCCCTTGGATAAGGATCCAAGGGGATAAAGACCTCCCACAGATATCTCTCCATTATCTCCTTTTTATCTCTCGTTGTATTTATCCATTTTCCCACTTTTTAGGGCTCGATCTTAACCGTTTTATCGCCCTATCCCTATCTATATGGCCGACCCTATAGATGAGGGATTCTTATCCCTACATCATAGGGCCGGCCCTAGCAAGGTGCCTCACTACTAGGGTCGGCCAACAGTGAGGTCCGGCAGAGTGAGGTTTTTACCAAAACGCCCCGACGCCTCATTTTGACCATTTCTAGCGTGCGATACCTAGCGGCCACTTCTTAAGTGATCTTTACTAGTTACCTACTATTAACTGAGGCCACCAGAGGGTGCCTCTAGCAAAGTCAACTAGTCAACTCGCAACATACCCCGGTGCATCGCACCTATGCAGCGAAGTTCACTTATGGCTAGGGATTACTACATGCGACTCTGCACTAGTCTCGGGCTCAACCCTTAGTACTCGTATGTAGTTACGCATCTACCGTGCTCTAGTGCCAAGCACACACGGAGTGTATACTTCTTTCTTCCTTATGATTATGGTGTTCCGAGGAGACGGTTCAAGAACCGTACATAATGTTGATAAGGTGGAACCATCAGGGACCGGGGTTCATGGCTTCCAACTCAAGCTCGATCGACACACTACCTGAGTGTACCATCGATCCTCTGAGCTCGAGTTAACCTGCGTAGCCACCCAGAGTGCGATACAGGCTGCACTCCAATTCACCCAGACTTACTATGTTCTCCATCATACCCCTGCTCTCCACTTAGTAGTGGTAAACCCGCTGTCCCTCCACTTGATGCCATGATTCACTTCGAGCGGTGGAGACTACCGTCAGACTCGAATGATCATATGACTTGGTTCCTTCCAGGTTGACCTATACATCGTACCTCTGATTACCCCGTCGAGTAATCGAACCCGGTCAACAGTTAAACTGGTGACCACCAGGCCTGGGTTTGGTACAGTGTAAGTCACACCAAGGAACGCACCTCCCTTCAGGGGTGTGGATGGCCTGCAGGAGTAACACGCTAATGCAACGCTAGCCGGGTAACCCAGTACACCGTGGTTTTGGATCACTGTATATGGATCCTCACACATTGGTGTGCCAAAGCACCACGCAACTGGTTAGTCCATCAGACGTGGTTCCTCAGGGTTTAGGACCGTTTTACCCTAAGCAGAAACACGGCTTAGTGTACCAGTGTCTGCTCACTGATCTGTACACCGTGTTAGTTCCGTTCAGCCACTGACACTGTGCCTGGTGATGACCATGGTGAAGACTTCCCATGAACTGTCTCGCCAACAGCTTAACATGATGAGGCGACCAACCTGATCATAGCTGCGAACTAATTTAGATTATATGGGACCAATCCACTCAGTCTTCAACTCAGTGGACTACCATATAACCATGGCTCTCTGTTCTAAAAAGAACACGTAACTATGTTACGCACCTATATGCATCTCATATAATAATAACTATCAATCTTTATTAGACCAAAAACATAAAGTTTTACAAGCTTAGAACACATCAATCCTAACACCGACGAGGGGACCGCATCCAAGTAGTGGAGCCACAGCCTTCCGAGGATAATGTTGTATGCCGAGTAAGCTTCGATCATAATGAACCGGGTAAGATTAGTGAGATGCCCTATTGTGATCGGGAGGGTGATCTCACCAACCACCCTTGCAGCCTCTCCCGTGAAGCCTGTTATCGTCGACGACGACTCAGTCATCTGCCCGCGATCTAGCTGCATGGCGTCAAAAGCGCTGAGGAAGAGCACATCTACCGAACTTCCGGTATCGATCAAAATTCTCTTCACTAGGCAATTGGCTATCTGCAGCCGTATGACCAGGGGATGGTTGTGAGGCCTCTCTATTCCGACCAGATCAGCCGCCGAAAACTGTACTACAGCTTCCACTCTTGGCTCGGGACGGATGACAGGGTCGAGCACCACATGGTGGACTTGCCTTGCTTGTTCAATACGCCGCACCTATCGGTCGACGGCATTTGACGACGGTACAGGGCCATGGTACCCGTAGACGGCGTCTACCTCTCGGAGTTGGCGTCTTTCTGGCGGAGGACCCGGTAAGCGTTGTGTCGTCGCTCCTCGACTTCCCCTACAGCCTCGGTCTCCTTACATTGAGGGATGTCAATGAAGCAGCCAAGGTGGCCAGCCTCAATAAGATCCTCAATATGATGCTTGAGTGCCCGACACTGCAAGGTGGTGTGACCTTGGCCTTGATGGTACTCGCAGTACCTTGATGCATCTCTGGCTCCCCTCTCCTCGGGCTCAAGCGGTTGCGCTCACTTGAAGTACGGTTCACCTTTGATGGCTTCCAGGATCTGGTCTATGGGGGCGTTCAGTACTGTGAACTCCCTGTTCCACTGTGGCCTCGCTGGTCTGTCTTGTCTCTGTCGTTTTGCGTCGTGCCGCGTCGCCTCGCCGTTTGCTTATTGACGTTCTTCACGGCAGCTGGTTTGGCGTAGCCTAGGTGCGGGACCTTGGTTTCCACCGCCTTCCTCTTGCGGTCTGCGTCTTCGATCTTGATGTACTTCTCAACGCGTCGCGACAGCTCGTCGATCGTCTCCGGGGTTCGCTTGATGAGCGACGCGTTGACGAGCTGGGTAGGCTGAATGGCGTTCTTGAAGGCCGCGATCACCATGCGATCCTGCCCGTCTGCGTCTGCCAAACTCAGGTACTCGGACCTGAACCTATGGTAGAATAGTCGGAGCGTCTCCTTCTGGGTCATACTCATCCCGAAGAGTGACTCCAGAGTCTTCAGCTCCCGGCGATTGCATCGGTACTGGTTGATGAACCGCGTGCTCAGCTCTAAGAACGAGGAGATGGACGAGGGCCTGAGCTTGTGGAACCATTCGAGGGGCGTTCCCGACAAGCTGTTGGCAAAGGTCCGGCAGAGGATATGATCATCCTTGTGCGGGACCAGAGCATCCCGGAAAGCCAGTACGTGCTCCACCGGGTCTTTCGATCCGTCGAACTTGGGAAGGTGATACAGACGAGCCTACTACGTGCAGATTTGCTACAGCTGATGGCGTATTTTCATCCGCGCTGGAGATCCAGGAAGTCGATCGTTGATCCGTCTGCACCAATGGAAAGCCCATTCAGAGATCTACAACTTTGGTCTTTATTTTATTTCGATCAGACCAACGGATCTTTAGTTATTTCTATTTTTATTTCTGGTTTGGGTAGGTGTGAGCCATGTTCGTATCCGGTTCGAGCCACAGATGCCGAACTGACTCATTTCTGTGTTTACTTTTTAGCCGTAGGATCTTAAGTTAGGATAGATCTCAATGGATGAGATTCAAAGGAGAATCAAAAACCCAAAAACCCTAACCTAAGCCGTACCCGATCGGCCCTCTCTCTCTCTCCCGCGGACACCCCCGATCCCCTCTCTCTCACCCGCGCGTCTCTCTCTCTCTCTCTCTCTACCCGACTGGCCTCTCTCTCTCTCTTTCTTTCCTTTTTTGTTCCCTTGTTTGTTTCCCCTATAAGTTCTAAAACCCTAATTGAGAAAAGGGAGAAGAATATGAACTGAAACCCTAGAACGGAGAAGCGTTGCGCTTGTTCGGTGTATCCCTTTCGAAGAATTCCTCTTTGCTTCCAGTCTTTTCTTCCTTTCGCAAGATTCTACCCCGTCGCCTCACTATTCGTCTATGGCTTCGCGAAAGATCGACGCGGAGTTTCTTCGTCTCCAAAGATCCATCGTCTCGGCTTCTTCACCCCTTCTTCTGGACCACGCCTCCCCTTCCGCGCCTTTCATCTGCATCAACGGAGTTCCCGTCAGCCGCCGGCATTGACCAACGCACGGTTTGGATTATCCTCTGATAATTTTCATGTGATATTTCTTTCCCGCAACCGGCCTTATTGCTGATTTTATATTAGGGTTCCTAATATTTGTTTTTCCGAGAATCTCATCCATTAGGGTTTATCGGTAGATCTTTGGTTGTTCTTGAAACATTGGCTTATTACTTTGAGATTGTTATTGTTATCATTGCTGGAATTCAGTTATTATAATCTGAAATTAATTTTCATCTTGTCAGTTCTATTATGTCGTTAAATTAAATCTGATTGGGATAATGAATGGATGATGAACTATGATCATAGGCTTTGCTGAAATTTATTTATACATGCTGAAATCTGATTTTTATGTCTTAAATTCTGCACTTGGATTTATTTAAGCATACGCATCCCATCAAGTTGGTATCAGAGCGCACTAGTAGTCGCGTCCTTACGCAACGGCCGATCCTCTCGCATCATTCACATCATCGCATGTTTGCTGTAATTTTTTTTTATTTTCCTTCTTTCATTTTAGTTAGTGCCTTGCATTAATTAGTAACACGCATCGCATGATCGCATACATTCTAGGACCATCCCTTTCTCTCTTGAGTGAATCGATAGCATCTACTAGACAATCCATAATGGCTGGATCTTCTCCACCCCGTACTTGGCAAGATGCCTTCATGAGGCAACAAGAACACATGGATAGGCTTCAGACCCAGATAGAAACCTTGTCCTTAGCCTTCACCAATTCCCAAAATCCACCTCGACCCCATCGAGAACACAGGGCTAGAGCGTCGCCAGGGCATAGTGAGTTAGATCTAGGGTCAGGAGGTGATAGCGTCAGTTCCTCTGATGGATCTGATAGGCGGAGTAGAAGAACTCATAGGAAATCAAAATCCCATTGGGGCTGGGATCAGGGCATCAAGATATAAATTCCTGAGTTCGAGGGTAGGATGGACCCCGAAGAGTTTCTAGAGTGGGCCGAGCGAATCGACCAGTACTTTGAGTGGAAAGAAATCTCCCGCGATAAACAAGTTAAGTTTGTCAGCCTTAAACTGAAAGGTCATGCACTGATCTGGTGGAAACATTTGCAGACCACTAGGGGTAGAAAAGGAAAAGAGAAAATTTCCACGTGCACACATATGCGAGGAAAAATGCAACAGAAGTTCCTCCCTTCTGATTTCAAGCAGAATGTGTTTCAGAAATTCCAAAACCTGCGACAAGAGTATAAATCAGTAGATGACTACACCAATGAATTCTACAAGCTCCAAGCTCGTAATGATCTGCATGAAGACGAAGAGCAGAGCGTCGCTAGGTACGTTAATGGTCTGAAACCTTCAATTCAAGAGGTGGTGTCCCTTCACGACTTGTATCAGGTCGGTGATGCACACCGTCGGGCTAAGAAAGTCGAGTCTCACCACTCCCGATCTGCGTCCCGGCGATATGACAACACTAGGGCACCATCCGGATCTGTTAGTAGACCACTCCCTGGACCTTTACCTGTAGCTGGTACAGTTCCTACACCCACTAAGAAGGGTAAAGGAGTTTTAGGACCCAACCCGAGTCAGATAAAGTGCTTTAAATGCAACCAGCCGGGTCACAAGTCAGCCGATTGTCCTCGCCGTCAATTCCATCCACAGACAAATCTTGCGGATAATGACGAGGATGGTCATGAGTCTGAAGGTGAGCACTTCAATGAGTTAGTCTTGGAAGGCGTTGACATGACTGCCCCACTATTGGTTATTCACCAGTCTCCATCACCCCAAGGACCTAAAGCGTTGTTACCCCACGAGCTCTGTGGAGGACCCCCTAAGCCACACTGCAAGAACCAAAGGTTCGAGTTGTTCCGAACAGTCTGCAGTGTCAATGGCATGGACCTTTGCGTCTTGATCGATGGAGGTTGCACCACCAATCTGATCAACGAAGCGATCATCAGGAGCAAGCAATGGAAAGTCAAACCTTTGGCTCACCCGTACAAAACATCTTGGCTGGATAACACCACGAGCAAGTTGGTGACACATTGTTGTTTGGCAAAGTTGTCCATTGGGCTACAATATCGAGATGAGATCTGGTGCGATGTCCTTCCATTAGAGGTTGCTGATGTTATCTTAGGGCGTCCATGGCAGTTCGACCGAGATGTCCAACATCACGGAAGAGCCAACACCTATACCTTCCATAAGGACGACATCAATGTCACCCTATGGCCCACATGTTTTAGGAGGCACCGATCCCACGCACCTCAAGTCCTTCTGAGTCAGAGTCCGTCCGTACCACCATTCGCTGAAAGTTTAGTTGGGTGTTCATCTGATTTACTAAAATTTGATAAGGGATTAGACCACAGTTTGCATTCCACTGCATGCACATCGCATTTAGAGTCTGTAGGCATTCATGACACTAGCATTCATCATTTGCCTGACATCTCTACAATCATAGACCAATCATATGTGCATCCATATCATCCAAGTGTTGAATTTAACCTTAAAGACGATTTTGGCATGTCTGATCACTTTTCGATGCAGAATACTTATGAATCATGCTTTCAACTTTCAGCCAACCCATCATCTTTAATTTTTCGAAATCATAACAAGTGGCATGATGAGTTCTTTAATTTCTTATTTTATTCACTGCATCCCGACAATGATTGCATCACATATCTTCGTCGTCTTCTAGAATCCACTTGTTTTGCAACGTGCGCAGGCCAATTTGAGCAACACATAATGCACCCGCAACCTAGGTCCTTTCAAATACACCATTGCCTATCGCACAAGCCGATAACCCGCAGCACATTATGCTCCCGCGGCCTTTCTTTCTACATGTCATTTGAATTTCATGTCAACCCAAACTCCTATTATCACATGAAATTATCTGAGTATTTTGACGATCTTATCGTGCCGCGGAGGATGTTGGTTTTGGCTTTTAGGTCTTCGCTTGGCATCGAGGGGCAGCGGATACGAGATGGAGTTGTTGTGTACTTGAGGCGGATTACTTGGCCACCGGACCCGGGAGAGCAGTCAGAGCAGATTCAGTGATCGCAGTTACTACCAGGAGAGCCCCCGCCGGATCCAGGACCTTGCTCGACAGGAGTCGAGTTCTTTTGAGTCCAGGGGACTTGATGCAGACGAGCCTACTACGTGCAGATTTGCTACAGCTGATGGCGTATTTTCATCCGTGCTGGAGATCCAGGAAGCCGATCGTCGATCCGTCTGCACCAATGGAAAGCCCATTCGGAGATCTACAACTTTGGTCTTTATTTTATTTCGATCCGACCAACGGATCTTTAGTTATTTCTATTTTTATTTCTGGTTTGGGTAGGTGCGAGCCATGTTCGCATCCGGTTCGAGCCACAGATGCCGAACTGACTCATTTCTGTGTTTACTTTTTAGCCATAGGATCTTAAGTTAGGATAGATCTCAATGGATGAGATTCGAAGGAGAATCAAAAACCCAAAAACCCTAACCTAAGCCCTACCCGACCGGCCCTCTCTCTCTCTCTCCCGCGGACACCCCCGATCCCCTCTCTCTCACCCGCGCGTCTCTCTCTCTCTACCCGACCGGCCTCTCTCTCTCTTTCTTTCCTTTTTTGTTCCCTTGTTTGTTTCCCCTATAAGTTCTAAAACCCTAATTGAGAAAAGGGAGAAGAATATGAATTGAAACCCTAGAACAGAGAAGCGTTGCGCTTGTTCGGTGTATCCCTTCCGAAGAATTCCTCTTTGCTTCCAGTCTTTTCTTCCTTCCGCAAGCTTCTACCCCGTCGCCTCACTATTCATCTACGGCTTCGCGGAAGATTGACGCGGAGTTTCTTCGTCTCCAAAGATCCATCGTCTCGGCTTCTTTACCCCTTCTTCTGGACCACGCCTCCCCTTCCACGCCTTTCATCTGCATCAACGGAGTTCCCGTCAGCCGCCGGCATTGACCAACGCACGGTTTGGATTATCCTCTGATAATTTTCATGTGATATTTCTTTCCCGCAACCGGCCTTATTGCTGATTTCATATTAGGGTTCCTAATATTTGTTTTCCCGAGAATCTCATCCATTAGGGTTTATCGGTAGATCTTTGGTTGTTCTTGAAACATTGGCTTATTACTTTGAGATTGTTATTATTATCATTGCTGGAATTCAGTTATTATAATCTGAAATTAATATTCATCTTGTCAGTTCTATTATGTCGTTAAATTAAATCTGATTGGGATAATGAATGGATGATGAACTATGATCATAGGCTTTGCTGAAATTTATTTATACATGTTGAAATCTGATTTTTATGTCTTAAATTCTGCACTTGGATTTATTTAAGCATACGCATCCCATCAGAAGGCGTGGAGGATTCCACCCCCGAGGGAATGGCTCTCGGAGTAGCTTCTTGACAAGCGGCGACCGCGCGGCTCCTCGAATGGCGACTTCCTCCAGCCGGTCGGGAGCTCGGACCCCCGGCCGGTCTCGCTGGATTCCTTCTTGATCCCCGAGTCGCTCCGATGCATGTACCCGAATGCGCTCATGTATGCTCCTCCGATCAGCAGTGTGAGCCGGCTGCCGACTGGCCGGCGTCATCCGAGTGTGATGGCTATCACTTGGTTGACAATGGTGTTCACCGTCTCGCTTCGGGTGATGCACTTGTGCCGAGTCTGTCTTCGAGTGATGCTTGGAGGCAGGCGGCTGTCGGGGGAGTGCTCCGAGCCGGGACCAGACGTCCGAGCGTGCCGACGCCGCTCGAGCTGTTTGTTTCTTTCTGCAGGCTCAGGGATACTCGAGTCTCGCCCGTCGGGATTCGCACTTTGGACCTCCACCGAGCAATTAACCCTGACCTCCACCTGAGGCACTGGTTGCGGCTGCATTTGCACTGGTGGGGCAGCTTGAGTGGGGAGGCTCTGTCCCGCTTGGGCCAACATGCCCTGATTGAGTAGACCACCAGTCGGTGCGGCCCGCACGAAGTCACGCAACTCCTCGTAGTTGCGCTGCATCGTTTGGAGCTGGGTGGTGAGAGCTTGTTGGGTCATCATCATTGTGGCCAGATAAGCTTCCGAGAGACCCTCTGTTAGTGGAGCCAGGGTTGCTACCGGAGCTTGACTGGAGTCCCTGAACCCCCAGTATGGGATTCACCAGCGGGACTGCGCGCTCCGTGTCCGCTGATGGTTGAACAAGACGCCCGACGTCATTAGCATCCCCGAGTGGTGCGGCTTCGAACGGGAGCTGCGACGTCGAGCGGGTACGATACGGTCCACCGGCCATCGTTCTTCAACCGTGTGGTCGTGGATTGCTGGTTGCAGGTAGCCTCGGACTGGTCGACACCCACGGGTCAACAGTCGAAAGCTCTAGTAGGAAGTCTCGAAGACTATCCCACAGACGGCGCCAAGATTGTGGGGGGTTCTTAGTCGAACCGGGCGGTTCGGATGGCAAGCACAATCCAACGAGCCAAATAAAGAGAAAAGACAGTGGTTACGTGGAAAAACCCATTCGCAACGTCTAAGGGGAAAAAACCACGGGTGGGGCGAGAATGCACTAAAACAATCCTTTCGGGTACAATCTCTCACCTTAACCCCAATTACAAACCCCGAGGACCGGTCTCCCAAACTACCGACCTTTGTAGTTTCACTCAAACTACCGACCGCTGCAGGCAGCGTGTGACTACCGGTCACTGCTGACAATATTTGGCTACCGGTCGCTGCAGACAGTATCAGGCTACCGGTCGCTGCAGACAGTATCTGGCTACCGACCGGCCTCCGCAGACAGTCTCTGGCTACCTACCGACCGACCTCCGCAGCTCCGCAAATTCCAGGACGAAACGGGCAGCGTTTCCTCCAGAATTCTTCCTTCCTCTCTCTGAAGGGGTAGGTCCCTTTTTATAGTGGCGGGGTGACGGTTACAACGCTCCGCAAAAAACAGGAGGGTGATGTGTCCCCGCAATGAGCTCAACCACCGCTGTAGTGAGGACGTGGCGCGCGGTTGACACCTGGTCACCTTGGGCCGGAAATCTCGGAGTGTAGACAGCACTCCGAGATCTCCGGGTTCGACTGCTGCTTCACACCTTGGCTCGTTGCACGTCCTAACAAGAGAGATAGAGGGGGGCTGTTGCATGGCCGACCCCCCCCCATTTTGCTGTCTGGTGACATGCTGACCCAAGTAGAAAAGAGGGGGGGGGGGGGGGTGCCTCCTTGGTCTGGTGACCGGCCGACCGATCCCCCCCCCTTTTGGTCTGGTGACATGCCGACCCAAGTAGAGAGAGGGGGGGGGTGCTGCCTCCTTGGTCTGGTGACCAGCCGACCGAGCCCCTCCCCTATGGGTCTGGTGACATGCCGACCCAGGTAGAGAGAGGGGGGGGTGCTGCCTCCTTGGTCTGGTGACCGGCCGACCGATCCCCCCCCCCCCCTTTTTGGTCTGGTGAGATGCCGACCCAAGTAGAGAGAGAGGGGGGGTGCTGCCTCCTTGGTCTGGTGACCGGCCAATCGATAGAGAAAGTACACACATATTACATACCGTTAGTTAATGTGGGAGGATACCATGGGAATTTCGCCGCTCCAACCGGCTCCGAACAGTCCTCTGAAGTCCTACGTGGCATGCCACGTAGGCCATGTGCGGTCGGGACCTCCAAAGGCCTCCACATACAACAGAGGTCCTTCGGAGGCTCCGTAGGATTAAAAAAAAATATGTATTTTTATAAAAAAAAACCCCAGACCTTTCATAAATTATTATATATATATATATATATATATATATATATATATATATATATATATATATATCAAAACATGTACTTTTCAACTATGATACCTCTCAATGAGGCCGTTGGATAACTTGTAAATATATAGGGTGTTTGGTGCAAAATGGCTCGGATATCTCTCAATGAGGTGGCACCAAAAAATGGGCCCCATGGTCTTAGGAGGTGCTCCTTGTTCGGAGCCTGTTGGAGATGCTCTTAAGATCGAATCATTTGCAATTAAAACTATGGACAGAGGATCAGGTTTTATACAATAATCATATCGATGGACTTATTGTAAATCAAAACTTAAGATGGGACTAAATGTTATACACGTTCTGTCTTTTGGACCTACCACCGATTTCCCCATTTGGCGGGGTTTGACCGTTGGAGATGCTCCACTCCAGAGCAATCCCGCACCTTCCAAACCTGACGACGCCCTCAAGTTTGAAAGCACAAATGGTGGGGGGAGGACGAGGAGGAGGAGGAGGAGGAGAGGGGTGCGTGGTGCTGGAGCTGCCCGTCCATGACCCCGCCTTCGACCTGGAGAAAGCCGTGTGCAGCCATGGGCTGTTCATGATGGCCCCCAATCGCTGGGACCCCGCCGCCAGAACGCTCGAGCGCCCCCTCCGCCTCCCCTCCGCCGCCGCCCCCACCGTCCGGATCTTCCACCCCTCTCCTTCTCGCCCACTCGTCGTCACCGTGCTCGGCTCCACATCCTTATCCCCCCATGACATGCAAGCCGTCCTCGTACTTCCCTTCCTCCTCCTCCCCTCCTCTTGCTGTCCTTCTTGCGTTCTGTCAATAGCCTTCCGATGTGATTTGGTTGCAGGCCCAGGTGCGCCGGATGCTACGGATATCCGACGAGAACGATCGCGCCATCGAAGAGTTCCACAAGCTTCACCCAGTTTCTAAGGAGAGGGGCTTCGGGCGCATTTTCCGGTCCCCGACCCTGTTCGAGGATATGGTCAAGTGCATCCTGCTCTGCAACTGCCAGTGAGTCATCTCTCTCCATCTCTTTCTATATATATAATGTTGGAAACCCATCTTGCTCCTAAGTTTTGTGCTTCTAAATTTGGTTCTTTTTGTTTAGAGAGCATAATGTATATATTTGCTTCCCTTGCACTGACAATGAAAAAATAAAGCAGCACCCATACCCATTTTATGCATTTGGCGTAGGTTGAACTGAAATTAGGGAACTAGGTTCAAGTTAGGTTTTTCTTCTAAAAAGGCAATCTTAAAAAATAATTAGACTAATAGCCCTCTACAAAACGTGTTTTGAATAGTGGTCATCTGACTGCCATGTGACTGGGCGGCGCCAAAAGCACCCCGCACGTCAATGGCTACTTTAAATAACCACCCAATGCGATGAACTTGGTAATCTGATAACCGACTTTTAAAATTCCTAATTAACATTAACCATTGGTTATGGTAACCATCACCTTTTACCTATAAAAATAATTGAGTGAAACAGACATTTTAAATGCGAGAATGTCGGCGGGTTCACTTGTTTGTAGTTTCTTTTGCATGGGATGGACGTCATGGACTGAATACTAACTCTTTACCATAGGAGATGGGTTTCTGTTGAACCCGACAATTGGAATACCATGTTCAATTTTCCATGCAGGCACAAGCACTTTACCGAAGGGGACTAGTGCTTCTACTTCTCCACCAAGGAGCCGTTTACAGTAAGAAGCCAGGGGTGTTGTGAATGGTGGGAGGTCAAAGATATTCTTTTTTGACTCATCGCTCGGTGTTTTGACCTTGTCCTAATTAGTTAAGTTTTAATAAAACCGGTAATTGGATTATCGGGTCCACTGGATATGGGAAAAAAGATGACAACCGACACGGCGGGCACTGCATCGCCACGTGGCTGTCAGATGACCACTTTCAAAATAAATTCTAACCATAGACGATTAAATAATAAAGTTTTATGTAATGAGAAAGAATAAGAAACTTCAAATATATACTTAATTTATTCAATCAACGTTTAGTTCGTGCCAATATTAATTATGTTAAGCATTTTCCCTAGTTATAATCATAAAAGAAAATTTTGAAATACTAATTCAGTAGGGCATAGATCCAGGCCAATGTGGTGGCCTGGTCTAACCAGTCATTGGAAGACGGGGAAAATCTTAGTCGTACTGAACCCCAGACATTATCAATTTGACTCGACGTTCCAATGCTAATACAAGTCGCTTACTTTCTGTCTAGCTAAGTTACTAGGGCATAGCTTTTTTCGTAGTAATAGTGGACGGGTGTTCCTCTCCTTCCCCCACCGTCTTCCGACCCACACTTTCTTTACACATCTCCAAGGATGAAGTTTCACACCTCTACTCCCGGATCATTATTCGGGGAGAGACACCAACCCCTTTCTCTCAAAAAAAGAGCCTCACTCTCCCGAGCTTGGCCTAGCAGCCACAATATATATATATATATATATATATATATATATATAGAGAGAGAGAGAGAGAGAGAGAGATTTTTACAAGAAAGTCTAGAGGTGTTTTGCCCAGTGTAGTCAAGGCGTCAAGGCAATGCCTAGGCGATTTGGTCTGCCTAGGCGAGGCCTAGGTGATAAAAATTAAATATATTAAATAAATATGAGTCATATATACATAAGTAATTTGTGATTTTATGCATAATAAAATTTAATTTCTAGAGATAGATATGGTCGAAATAATACTATTTGATAATGGGTATAATTTAGAGCGTATGATAAACTACAAAACCATTATTATTGCATCAAATAGGAATCAAGCGTCAACCACAATGATTATATGTTGCAAATATTAATCACATATCAGCAAGAACTACATAATCCTATCATAGCCATAAATTCAAACAAATAACATAATCATAAATATAACCATATTAGATAATCTATTGTTATTGGAATATTTCACAACCACGTATCCAAAAAAAATTAAAATTACTTATCTAAATCACCTAACAATCTACATCATCATCACTCTTATATGAATAATCCTTATATGTCTTTCGACTTTTTCCTCTTCAACCCTGAGAACATGGACACAATATTTTTTTTTTTCCTATTAATGATGCATGGTGTTGGCCATCGATAAAGCAACATGGACCTATAAAACCAAACGGCATTTAAGAAAACTCAATTTGAACCGACTATTTTAAATTTTTTTTTTACAAAACTAAGCTCCTAAGCTGTGGCCTAGGCGGCCGCCTAGACTCCACCGCCCGCCTAGCCATGGCCTAGGCGGTCGGGGGTCCAAAACGCCTAGGCGATGACCTAGGCGGCACCTAGGCGACGCCTTGACTACACTGGTTTTGCCAACTCGCCAACATCATATTGAGGGGTCTTTTTCATCCTTATCCAACTAAGAAATATATTTTGATTAGTGAAGTTCTTATTGTGATCAAATTGGTGTTTGATTTGTGATGTTGGCATCCTTTAGTTTCGTCTAGAGAGAATTATGTTGCCCCATTGTTTCATATTATGAAGATTATTGACTGGACTAGGTTCTGTAATTTTTCCCTTCACATTGAAGTGTTTTCAATGTACAAATCGTAGTTTTCTTTGCGGTTTGTTTGCCTCTATCTTGATTTCATTTTGGTCATAGTTCCTTATTTTACTTCTATTTGTGAGAATATCCTTTGACTTGTATTACCACTATGTGGATTTCTGTTTGTTTGCAAACTTTGTGTGGCAAACGACTCAAACCTTTCTTTCCAGTGTTGTAAGTCCAATTGAGTTTACTTTAGGTTCTATGTTGATGCATTATGTCCATGTATGGGCATGTTGAAGATTCAAGCAACAAAAGTAGCGTTCAAGCTGAATGCTAGCTACAAGTTCCTTTTGAACACCATGTCAGGTATATTTCTAACTTTGGGAAGGACTGGACTTCTCTGTACTTAATGCTTCAGATTTCAAAAACCATAGGATTTTTATGCTGACCTGGTTTATTCGATCCGAAGCGAAGTATAGATTTTGTTTCATGCAGAATTCCTTGCATCTACGCATAAACATATGTTCTTCATGTTTCAGGATTTTTTGGGGACTTTTTCAATAGTTTCAAAATATTTACGAACTGTCAAAATGCATAAAAAGGTCAAAAAATAGTTATCGTTGGCATGGACATGCGCATGTTCAACTCAGCCTGCGTATGCTCATTTCCTTCAAGCGTATGTTCTATTCATCAGACGATCGGTTGTTTCATTCGGAGCTCCTATCAATCTCGTCTGCATGATCGGTTGTTTAATCCGGAGCGCTTATCAATCTCGTTCGCATGACTGTGAGCATGACCTAATCACATCATGCACCAAGCTTTAAAACACAAGTATCAGTACGGTATCGACCGACCTTTGGCCGAGTCGTACCGGCTGATACTAAGCGGTATCGACCGGAATTGGTACCGGTCTACTATTTTTAAAATTCATATAAATTAAAAAACTTCGTAAGAAATCAGGAAATTCTAAAAATGTTGATTGTTTCCTGCTATAATTGGGTATAGGCAAAAGGTGATTTTCCTACGATACATGGTCAAAAGTCAAACTAGCCTTGAGAATCACAAATATGACAAGGATGATTTTAGGAATAAGAAGCTTGATTTAGCTGGTGAATTACTTGTAAGGAATAAAAGACGCTTTTCTTCAACAAACCAAACATTAAAGCAAATATTCTTTCTCATCAATTGTACCATCCACAATAACCACTTCTTAGAACCATGCTAACTGAGTATCTCGGACAATCGGAAATTCGGACTCTCGGTAAGGTGGAGTACTCTCTAGGCTCAAGATAGATGTTTAAACTCAAATATGTCAATGGTCAAAATGCTATGTTTAGACTCAAATTTGTTTAGGCTTGAGTACTTAAGTATGCCTCTCTTTCCCATGCTTAGTGAAATCTCAGGAGTCCTTCCTCATACCTTCACAACACAACTTGAACAAAACAAACTAGGCTGAAGACCAGCAAGAAGTATTGACCATAGCTTTTTCGGAAGACCCCTGATGTTTGTAAGATTAGCCCTGTTCTAGCCCTATTGACTTGAAATCGTGAAAACAAAGGTGAGCTGATATTGACTTGAAATCGTGAAAACAAAGGTGAGCTGATATAGAAAATCCTTGCGTAGTGAAATCCACTTAGTTTTCTATTTGGGCATCTTTGTTCCCCCTACGCCTCGAGGTTGAAAAATGTACGAGGTTTTGTTGATCAAATCGAGCAGGAGTGCGGGAATGGAAGCTCTGATACATGTATGTGTGTGAAGCCAAAGGTGTTGGAGTGTGGAGCCGAAGTGTAAGGAGCCACATGAAGCCTGAGACGAAGCCCAACACCACCAAGTAGGGGGGAGCAAAGATGTGGAGGGAACTGCAGCCCTGAAACCTGGAGCAGCAGCTAGCAGGCCAGAGCATAAGTGTAGAAGTGAACCTGCACATGATGGGGAGAGCGTGTGCACAAGCTAGATGTACAGGCATGATCTGAGCACGAAGGCCCCACAATACGCACGATATGGAACTATGGAACGTGCGCACGATGCCTTCATTGTGTGCACGATCCTGGATAAAGGAGAAATCTGCATCGTGGCAGTTTTCTTGGATTAGGAAAAATGTGCATACGATGTCCCCATCGTGCGCACGATCTCTTCAGTTTGCACGGGTGCCAACCTGCGTGTTCTATTTGTTCTCTGTTTCTTTGGGGATCCTATATGAGGGATGTATTAGGGTTTCTTGGGGTATCATTGGATGATCACCACAGCACATGATCTGATGGTGTATCGTATGTGTGTGTGTGTGTGTGTGTGTGTGTGTGTGTGTGTGTGTGAGAGAGAGAGAGAGAGAGAGAGAGAGAGGTGAGGCTCTTGTAATCGGGCGATTTGCTCTCGGATTTGGAGAATAGTAGAATTGGCAGATGTGGTGAGAAGATGTAGGTAATTTGTCGAACCTTTGTAAATCTCTGTATTCTTTCACTGTGCTTTTTCGTGTGATTTTGCATCGTTGTTCTACCTTTCGATTCCTATCTGTTGCTTGCTTGGGTGAATAGTTTTTTGCGATTGTCTGCAATCATTTGTTTATTCGCTCTCGCTATGAATGACTTGTAGCCCCATACCGTGGAAAGGGTAGGCCAATTCTCAAAAAGAAGCACATATATTTCCATGCAATGATGATAACATTCCGAACAAACAGAGTGGATTGATGAACCATTGAGTCGCTGATGAACCGCATATTGGAAAGTCAGACAGCAATCACACCACAAACCCCACTCCTTAATGGAGGAACCGACACAGGGAAGGATTGACTGTAGGAGGAGAGAATGTCTTTCATATATATTGTCTTAGACCTTCTCGTTCTACGTTTTGGGGTTATAGCCTTACAGGGAAAGGAAAAGGAATGGGTTCCACCTACGTGGCTGTAACCCTTCCTATTATAGGAAAGAAGTGCATCAAAAGGCTTTCCTACTGCAAAAAGGCTTGGCTACATCAAAAGGTTCATTTCATCTACTCCTCAACAATATCAGTCGTTCTTTGAGCAGATGACTTGCATAATTTCATGGCTATCAATTGTTTAACGATGCAGCTTTCTTAGTTTAACTAGAATGCTCAATTTGCAGTGAGCATTCACATGAATGATAAGATTCAACAGTTTTATATGTGAAAGCAAGATGAATGACAAGTACTGAAAGTTATCTTTTGGCTTTATTTTTTATTATAAATGGAAACAAATTACAAATTCAGCATGAAACAGGGCTTTTTTTTCATTTTCACTTATATTTGCAACTGAATTTTCATAATTCTATAGAATATCATGTCAGCTGACTTTCTCTCTAATTATAGATGGCCAAGGACTTTATCAATGGCGAGAGCATTATGTGAGCTTCAACGAGAACTCAAGTGTTGCTCAACTGTTGAGGATTTCCATCCAAATACGCCTCAACCGAAAGAACTGAAACGAAAGCGGGGGAAGAAAACGAAGGCGGTTCTGAAATTAGAAACAAAATTTGTCGAGAGTGAAGCCGAAATGGCGGAAGATGCAAAATCAGTGGTCAGCAATGACAACCAACCTATACATCCACCATGTATCGGAGATCCACACAACTGCTCCGACTCTTCTCAACTCTCGAATGTTAGCGTGAAGGATGCTCCCATCCCTGCCCATCAATTGTCGAGAGGCATGCCGTACCCTCCCAATCAAATTGGAGATTTTCCCACTCCAGAAGAACTGGCAACCCTTGATGTTAAGTTTCTGGCCAAGCGATGCAGACTTGGGTATCGAGCACAACGTGTATTGTCCCTTGCTCAAAGAATCGTGGAGGGCAAGCTACAGCTGTGGAAACTCGAAGAAGCCTCCGATGGATCCATATCGGCTGCCTATGATGAGCTTGACGCGCAGTTGTCTGGTATCTCTGGGTTCGGTCCTTTTACACGTGCAAACGTCCTCATGTGCATGGGATTTTACCATCGAGTCCCCGCTGATACGGAAACGGTCAGGCATTTGAAACAGGTATGTTCCCCCTTCCACTCATTCGCAATCGCTGCAGAATTCGAATACAGCGATGATGACATCTGAAACATCTGCGTAGTTTCATGCGAGAAGCAGCTGCACGGTTCAGACTGTTCAGAAAGACATCGAAGTAACCTATGGGAAGTATGCACCATTCCAATTCTTGGTATATTGGTATGCATGCTATTCCAACTTCTCGAACATTTCTTTTTTTTATTGTCATATTTTCTGTGAAATAATATGATTTTCGTGATACACTTCTTGGATTAGGTCTGAGCTGTGGGACTATTATGAGACAAAATTCGGGAGGTTGAGTGAAATGCCGCCCTCCAATTATCAACGGATCACAGCGAGCAATATGAAATGCTAGATTTCTCGAGGAAGACAGTATGTAAGGGGTGTATATTCCCTCGCTGCCTTATCGAGCAATATGAAATGCTTTCGAGATTGTATGTTCGTATAGATCGGTGGAATGTTTTTAGGGTTGTGGAAAGTTATTTTTGGATTTTTTTTTCTTCTTCTGGTCTTTGTCATGTTGTAGCAGTGTGGGCCCCCCACTCGCCAGTTGGATGTGACGGCTTGGCTCTAATACTATTTGGAAATCTCTAATCATAGAACCCGGGTCAAGGGTTGAGGTCCCATCACTTTTAACAAGGATGTCACCGCCCTCCTACTCAGCCGATGTGGGATTCTTCTCTCAACAATGGTAAAAGAAGCATAATGTTGTGATCTAAGAAAAATGATTGCGATGAAGGACAGGTCATCATTTTTTGGTAGAGCTAACTTTTGAATATTCCTACCCGAAATTTAAAAGAATATGCTTATAAATCCTTATGTCGGCCTCCATCAAACCTCCTCTAATCAAACACAAGTTAGCCATTGTCCAAAGGTGTTGAGATATGAGACCTTGCACAGCGGAAGAAGCGAGAGAGCACCGACGTGCGAGGAACTTCCACGGTAAAGACGATGACTCACCACCAACAAGAAGACGAACAAATAAAAAATAAGCACAAAACACAAAACAATAATATGCGGCAACGACAATCAATGATTTACTATTGAGGAGATAACACGAGTATAAGATCTTGCCTCTCACCAATCCCTCTCAGTACCCACAAAGAAAACCCTCCCACAAGAGATAGATCCCACAACCTTCAAAACCGGAGAAAGAAGAAATCCGTATCGAAACCCGTAAGCTTTCTTGGATGGCTCTCTCTCTCTCTCTCTCTCTCTCTCTCTCTCTCTCTCTCTCTCTCTCTCTCTCTCTCTCTCTCTCTCTCTCCCCCCACCCCCTTGATGACGATTGACTTCTCTTATGTCTTCTCTTCATACCTAGGTTCGTCCTAGATCTGCCCTTATATAGGCATACATTCGTGCAAAAATCGTAGAAGAAAACCCATGAAAAATCGCAGACCAAACTGCGTCAACCGTGTGCTGCCGTAACCTGTCGTGTGCACGACCTGGAGAAGTCGTGCACACAACTCGATCTCGTTTACTTGCCGAAAAAATTGTCGATGCCAATCGTGCGCACAACCTGACAGTAGTGCGCACGACCGTACGTGGTTGAGCCTTCCTTCAAAAGTTTTGTCTTTCGCCGTTTCTTCGCACATGGACCTTGGAGTTGTATGCGTCTTGTTTGGAGCCATATCTTCAACAATCTCCACCTTGACTTCATAATAAGACTTGAGCATCCTCTTGAACACATCTTCTCTTTGAATTGTGAATCAATCGCCTGATCGCCATTACCACCTTTGCCCCCAAACCGGGAGCCCAATCACCAAGTTTGGTAATTGCCCAAGTCTTTCGATTTGGCCACTGAAACCCACCTCCTGATTATCTTTGCCCCCTGAGAATGCTCCACCTGTACCTTTGCTTTTCACCAAACACCGTGCATGTGTTGTCGCCCTCTCGGCTAATCTGTATAAGCCTACATCCAAGGCCCCCTTCATGATCATGGAGGTTCTGTCCCAAAGGTTCACAACTCCACCTTGACCGGTAAAGATGCATCCGAAGGAATCTAGTCTGGAAAGAGAGACTAGATTACATCTTTACCTCGGAACATGACGAACATCCTTGAGTGTTCGTACTTGACCGTTAGACATCTCAAGTCGAATATCTCCGACTCCCCTTATCGACACCTTGGAGCCTAACTTGCCACCATCGCAATTCGCATACCTGTTGAACCATGCCATGTACGAACAAATATGATGTGTGGCTCTGCTATCGATTATACAGGTCCTTAGTCAACTATTACCATTTGCTGCATGAAGAGGAGATACGGAGCGGGGCGGATAGGCGATGCCATTGAGTCAGACGAGGTGGAGGTTCTCTTCCAACAGGATGTATCGCCTCTCCGAGATGAACTGCGGGAATGGAGTCTATAGGAGGACCATGCAGAAACTGATGTCAATAGAATCTTCTAGGTCACAAAGTGACCTGATGAATGGTGCCAAATTGCCTTGCCCATGAAGCAATGTCTTCTTCATTCAATCCCTAGTAGGGCAGTATGAAGATTTACATATTAATTGACTTGATGGGTGTTAGGAGATGACGGCTAGGGTTTGGAGAGGAATAGAATATTGTCTATTGAGGGACTCAAGCCCAATATATATGTACATGTATGACCATACAACCCGACCCGACTGTACATGTAACCCGACCCATCTCTATACATTAACACTCCCCCTCAAACTCACGGTGGATCATGAACCGAGAGTTTGCCGATAAAGTGCCGGAAGCGAGCAATCGTAAGGGGTTTCGTCAGAAAATCAGCAGTCTGCTCCGATGATGGAATGAATGGCAAGGAGATGGTGTGGTCGAGAAACTCCTGACGAATATAATGACAATCAACCTCAATATGTTTTGTTCGCTCGTGGAAGACCGGGTTGCTAGCAATCTGAATAGCACTCTGGTTGTCACAGAAGAGAGGCGTGGGCTCGGATATCACAACTCCCAAGTCGAGCAGAAGGCGGCGAAGCCAGACAATCTCTGCGGTGGTGGAAGCCATAGCCCTGTATTCGGCTTCGGTGTTGGAGCGAGCAACAGACTCCTGTTTCTTGCTACGCTACGAAATAAGTGAATCACCAAGAAACACACAGTATCCTGTAGTAGAGCGGCGAGTGGCTACATCTCCTGCCCAATATGCATCGGAGTAGGCACGCAGCACCAACGGAGAGGTGGAGGGAAACAGTAGTGAACGGGTGACGGTGCCTCGAAGGTAGTGGATAATCCGAAGGACAGCTGCATAGTGAACTGAACGTAGAGCTTGAACAAACTGACTGACAATGCCAACAGCATGGGCAATGTTTGGCCGGGTCATAGTGAGGTAGACGAGCATCCCAACCAGCCTCTGGTAGCGGGAGACATCCTAGAGCGGCTCACCATCTGTAGCTAGAAGCTTCAAATTGAGTTCCATAGGTGTGTCAGCAGTACGAGAGTCAGTAAGAGCAGCATCAGCAAAGATATCTGAGATATACTTTTGCTGGGAGACCAACAGACCACGAGCTGGCCGGGCAATCTCGAGGCCCAAAAAGTAGCGAAGAGAGCCTAGATCTTTCATCTCAAACTGACTCTGGAGGTGACACTAAAGGAATGTTATGGTGGCACTGTCATCCCCGGTGATGATCATATCATCCTCATAGAGAAGAAGAACTGCAATACCCTGACTGGAGAAGCGAGTGAACAGAGCATAGTCGGAGTGACGCTCAACAAACCCGACGGCTAGGACTGCACTGCGAAATCGCTCAAACCAGGCATGAGGGGCCTGCTTGAGCCCATAGATGGCTCGGCGCAAACGACACACGTGCCCTGGAGGAACTGAAACGCCCGGAGGAGAAGCCATGTAGACTTCCTCGGAGAGGTCACTGTGGAGAAATGCATTGGTGACATCCATCTGATGGAGAGGCCACCCTCGAGCAGCTACCACAGCTAAGAGGGTGCGCACAGTAGTCATCCGAGCAACCAGAGCAAACGTCTCCTCGTAATCAATCCCATACTCCTGAGAGAAGCCACGAGCAACGAGGCGAGCCTTGTGCTGCTCAATGGATCCGTCAGGACGAGTCTTGACCTTGAAGATCCATTTGCAGCTAACAGGCACCATGCCTGAGGGACAAGGCACCAAATCCCATGTCTGGGTCCGCTGAAAAGCCTCAAGCTCTACTGACATGGCCTGCCACCACTCTGGGTGTAAAGCTGCCTCACGATACGACTGGGGCTCCCGGTGGGTGTGAAGTGTAGTAAGAAAAGCCTGATAAGCTGGAGAATAGGATGCAATGGCAGAGTAGCCAGAGGAGTCAGGAGAGTCAGAGGTAAAGGCAGAGTAGCCAAACCTGTCCGGAGAGTAGTCATATCTGTCAGGAGGGTGATGTTCGCACACTAGGTAGCGCCGAATAAGAGCAGGATCCACGACCGAGGAGGAGGGGGCAGCATCATCAAGCGAGGGAGTACCAGTGTGAACCGACTCTGGAGGAGGAGCTGCAGACCGACGAACATAGACACGAGTAACAGGTGGTGGTGGAGGCGGCGAGGGAGACGGAGGAGGTAGTGGTGGTGGTGTCAGGGAAGATGGAGATGGAGTAAGTGTGGGTGGGGCAACAGAAAACGGGGGTAGAACGGGGATGTGGAGAGGTGATGATGGCCAGGAGGGTGACGCAGGAGGCAAGGAAAGATCCCGAGACTCAGGGGAAAAGTACGGGACATCCTCAACAAAGAAAACATGACGGGAGACACGGATCCGGCGAGCTAAGGGATTGTAACAACGATACCCCTTGTGCTCCCGACTGAGCCCCAAGTGAACACACCTAACAGACCTCGCAAAGAGTCTGGTGTGCTCATAGGGATGAAGAAGAACGAAGCAAGTGCAGCCAAACGTGCGAAGAAGAAAGTAGTCAGGTGGGCTGGAGTGGAGGCGCTCATATGGGGTGACACCGGACAGAGCAGATGCCGGAGTGATATTGATGAGGTGGACAGCCATCATGACAGCTTCAGCCCAGTAAGAGTGAGGAACAGACGCAGAGAGAAGCAAGGCTCGTGCGGTCTTAAGGACATGACGATGCTTGCGTTCGGCAACGCCATTCTGCTCATGGGTGTGGGGACAGGACTACTGGTGAAGAGTGCCGTGAGATTGAAGAATCTCACGCATCTTAGAGGAGAGATACTCCTTGGCACAATCAGACCGAAAGGTCTTGATGCGCCGACCAAACTGAGTGTGTATCATAGTGGTGAATCTCCTAAAGATGTGAGGGACTTCAGACCGATGACGCATAAGATAAACCCAGGTGCACCTAGAGTAGTCATCGATAAAACACACATAGTACATGTAACCCGAAATGGATGCAACAGGTACAGGACCCCAAATGTCCGAATGTACTAAATCAAATAAAACATCAGATTGGGAAGCACTAGCAGAGAATGGAAGAGCTAGATGCTTTGCCAGTCTACAACCCGTACAAACAGAGAGAGGGGAGAAGGATGCTCAACCCAAAGCGCCTAAACGGAATACGCTTTTGAGTCGATCACTCGATATATGACCTAACTTTCTGTGCCACAGGTCGGCATCAGAGGTAACAGACATGACAGACGCAACAGGAACGGAAGACACATGTAGATGGTCTAGCTGGTAAAGTCCTCCTGCTCTACGGCCCAGCCCAACCCTCTGACCCATCCGCGAATCTTGCACAACACAAACAGAAGGGGTGAAGGTGACAGTCAGACCAGAGTCGCAAAGAGAACTGATAGAGATCAGATTAATGTTAAGACGGGGGGCATGATGGACATGGGGTAGGGTCAGGCAACCAGAAGGGTCAGAGGTAGTAGTGACGGACCCACATTGCGGAATAGGGACGAGAGTCCCATCCGCAGTGCGAACCTCCTGGTGGGTGGTAGTGGGAGAACAGTCAGTGAGGACAGTGGAGTCAAAGGTGAGGTGACAGGAGGCACCCGAGTCAAAGATCCATGGAGCAGTAGTACCCGGAGTGGCAGAGAGACTATGAGCTGTCGAAGAGCTGGTGGAGGCGAGGTACTGAAGCAGTAACTCCTCAAAGCGCTGGAGGTGGTCGGAGTAAGATCGAGACTGAGCAGAAGTACCCCGAGTGGTAGAGAGACTGTGATCTGTCGAAGAGCTAGTGGAGGCGAGGTATCGCAACAGTAACTCCTCAAAGCGCTGGAGGCGGTCGGAGTAAGACCGAGACGGAGCAGGAGTGGTAGCAGGCGGTGCTGGAGTAGGGAGATCAACAGCAGTAGCAGTCTCGCCATCATGGCGGAGGAGACCCGGACGACATCCAAAATCGACTGATGTGGTGGAGGGACGTGGCCCGAGAATACCATCAAAACGAGGAGACGGAGGGACTCGACGATCAGCGATGGTGTGCAGGCAGTATGGGAGCCAAGAGATGCTGTAGGAAGCCATACCCCTGAAGTACGAGGGTGAGCCGGCACAACGAAGGTCTGAGGTAGTCCGTACAGAGGAGACGGGCAGTTCGGGACAGAGGAGAAGGGGGGGCGGTGGGGCTTCAGGGGGTGCAGGAGGGGGTGGGGGTGCAGGGGAGGGTGGAGGGGGGGGGGGGGGGGGGGCGGCGGGGTGCAGAGGAGGAGTCGGGGAGGCCGGGCGGGCGGAAGGGTGGTGCAGGGGGGCCGGACGGCGGAGTGGAGGTGAGGGGAGGGGTCGGGGGGTCCTTGCGGGCGGAGGAGAGAGGCCAGGGGGGCGGATGGGCTGAGGGAAGGGGTGGGAGGGCCGGTCGGGTGGAGGAAGGGGGGTCGGGGGGGGGGGGAGGAAGGGGGCCGGGGGGCTGTCGGGTGGAGGAGGGGGGGGGGGGGGGGCGGGGGGCCGGGCGGGTGGAGGAGGGGGGCCGGGGGGGTGGGCGGGTGGAGGAGGGGGGTCGGGCAGGTGGAGGTGGGGGCCGGGGGGCTGTCGGGCGGCGAAAGGGGGGCCGGGCGGGTGGAGAAGGGGGGGCCGGGCGGGGTGGGCAGGTGGAGGAGGGGGGTCGGGCGGGTGGAAGAAGGGGGGGGGGGGGGGGGGGGGGGGGCTGTCGGGCGGGTGGAGGAGGGGGCCGGGGAGCTGTCGGGCGGCGGAAGGGGGGCCGGGGCGGTGTGGGCAGGTGGAGGAGGGGGGTCGGGTGGGGGGGGGGGGGGGGGGGGGGGGCTGATCGGGTGAAGGGAGGAGGGGGGTCGATCGGGTGAAGGGAGGCCGGAGGGGAGGTGCTGCCGGAGGGGGAAGACCGTCGTCGTCGTCGCCGCGCGGGAGAACCCTAGAGCTCTAATATCATGTTAGGAGATGACGGCTAGGGCTTGGAGAGGAATAGAATGCTGTCTATTGAGGGACTCAAGCCCAATATATATGTACATGTATGACCATACAACCCGACCCGACTGTACATGTAACCCGACCCATCTCTATACATTAACAATGGGGATGTGTCTGCAGGATCCAAACTCTGGTGTCCACTTCTTGAACTCGATTAGTAGGTTTCGCAGAGAGAAGGGACCCCTCCGCACCGCATCATGGATGAGGTGGATGGAGGCCCTCAACTGGATTTGTTAGTTGTGAAAGAAATGGATGCTTTTCGGTCCTTGATGTTGGGCTCCCCTCAAGCTCTAAAGGAGGGAGGAAAGAGAGACTGGGTCGGAAGATCCCCGGATGATCGATAGTGCATATGCTATAGGTGCGAAAACTGAAAATGGCATTTACCATTCAAGAGGAGGAAGGAAGCGTATCAATCTCACCGGACTGAGGGATGGGTAATGGTGGCTGAGCGGGTGACAAGGGTTGGCGAGGGCCATGGTGATGCAGGCTGCTGACGAAGAGGTTGAGCGACAAGGTGAGATGGTGGTGCGTGGCGGCCTCCTCTTCCTCTCTCTTCTGCTCGTGCGGTGGTGTCATCGACGAGCAGGCTCTTCCCCTCTCCCCCTCCCCTCCCTTCCTGCAAATCGTATGCAGGCTCGATGAGCTTCAGTACCCAGCTGGGTTTTCCTTAGATCAGAAACTCCGGCCAGAAACAGGCAGACTGCTGGAATCAAGCAGCTGATCAAGGCACCGAATCTGCCAGGGTAATCCCGATCGTCGGATGGTGTTGCAAAAAAAAAAAAAAAACCAAAAAGGAGGGTCCGGATCAAATGTCAACGGCACTCTTGACGGAGCACTACATTCGAATTCAAAAGTTGGGATCCTCCCTTTATTATAACGTTACGAGATGCGTGCCTGTGTTTTGGTTCCCACATGCGCTGCGCCCCCAACTCCCCATCGCCCCCTAAACCAGCCCCAACTCTCTCTCTCTCTCTCTCTCTCTCTCTCTCTTCTCTCTGTCTCTAGGAGAAAGAAGGAAAGAAGTATGGCGGAGCCTTGCAGGCTTTCATTTCGTGACGGTCGTCTAGCATCAAGAAAAGCAGAAGAAGCTGGTATTCCTGTGCTTCTCTCCCTCTCCTTCGGTTCTTTAATTCTTTCTTCTTGGGGCTTCACTTGTATGGTGGATTGATCTGATCTCTCTCTCTCTCTCTCTCTCTCTCTCTCTCTCTCTCTATTTTCCTATTTTTTGAACTAAACATGAACTGGGAACCTTTGGGTTTTCTCATCAAACATTAGGGTTTTTTGTTCAAATCCCATCTGGGTTTCTTCTATTTCCCCTTGGGTTAGGTTTATGCAGTTACCCATTATTGGTTTTCTCATCAAACATTAGGGTTTTTTGTTCAAATCCCATCTGGGTTTCTCCTATTTCCCCTTGGGTTAGGTTTATGCAGTTAACCCATCGTTGGTTTTGAAGCTTCTTGCCAGATTTGGTTCAAATTTTTTTTTTCTCCCAAGACCCTTTCTGGGGTTGCCTCTCTCACTCTGCTTCCGTTCTTTAATTCTTTCAAATCCCATCCGTTCTTTACTTTTTGACCTAAACATGAACTGGGCACCTTTGGGTTTCCTCATTAAAAATTAGGTTTTTTGGGTCAAATCCCATCTGGGTTTCTCCTATTTCCCCTTGGGTTAGGTTTATGATCTTTGTGTGCAGTTACCCATCATTGATTTTGTTCAATTTTTTTTCCCCAAGACCATTGTTTTTCCGCTTGTTGTTCTACTATACTCCTGGGATTTGGGATTAAGATATTTCTATAGTGATGATAGTTCTTCTTCTGGCAGCCTGCAGGCGTTCCCAAGCCTCCGGATGGCTCGAGAGCATGGTCGGACCTCTCGGCTTGTCCCCCCAGCCATCTGAGCACGAGTTCATCTCGGTCTTGAGGAGCGGTCTCGTCCTTTGCAACACCATCAACAAGATCCGTCCTGGTGCTGTTCCAAAGGTACCTTGATGCTTTTCTTACATCGTTTTCTCATTTATTGCTTCTGCTGATTGGGGCCTAATTGCTTTCTATCGCAAATTTGGTTAAGGTTGTCACTAATCAATCACTCGGCCACACATGGGATAACCAACCTTTACCTGCTTATCAATACTTTGAAAATGTTCGCAACTTTCTGGTTGCCGCCGAGGAGCTGAAGCTGCCTACCTTTGAAGCTTCAGATCTTGAAAGGGTGTGTTTGCGAAAACCGAGTCAAAGATCAAGACTGGTGCCGCATCTATACTTGCATGTTTTACTTTTGGTTTGCTTGTTACAGGACACTCTGGAAGCTGGATCCGCAGCTAAAATTGTTGATTGCGTTATTGCCTTGAAGTCCCATTATGAATTGAGGCAATGTAGCAGTGGAAGCGAACCTTGGAAACATGTGAAATCTCCGATAGTTCCGTGGTCCGCTAGTAGAAACCAGTTGCGCACCGTCGCTTCAGGTTCGTTGTCCCCTTGCAGGTCTTTGGACTTGTCGGTAGCCTCCGAGAAGCAGCGATCTATGCAAAATGATAAGCCTAAGAAAGAAGGTTTGATGCATTCTTTCTTAATAATGTGATTCATTACTCATTTACTCTACTGTCCATGGTCTTTGTTTTTGTTTTTTGCTTCTTGCTTTAGCCTTAGGGCTTATATTTTCTTAATCTCCTGTGAGTGCAATGGAAATGATAGCTAATTGTTCCATTTTTTTCAGAAATGGTAGATTCACTTGTGAGAATGCTATCCGATTGTATGGTCAATTCAAAGGAAAATATTGACCAAAAACTTCTAGATAATTGGCACCATGGATCACTGGTACTACTTTGTGTTGGTGCCTCATCTTTTTCAACTACATCTATGATTTACATTATTTATATTAAATCATTTTGTCTTGGGCATTCCTTTCGATGCAGGATTCAGTTAAGTTGTTTACGAATATCATGTCAAGCTGTCTGGAAGAGCAACAGGTATTGTTTGATGCCAAATCTTTGAGCTATCCTCTTGAACAACACCCTTCGTGTCACGATGAATAAAAAAAAAAAAATTTAGTTCTAGCCAAAGTAATGTGTTGTTCCTGTATAAAATAGCAAGATGGTGCAAGCTTACTTTTTAGCCTGAATTGGACAGTTTGAGATGCTAATTGAATACATGGACTAAGGGTTTGAAACTTTAGTTATAAAAAATATTTTCTCTCCTAAGATATGTTGTTTTAGGCTGCAATTCAAGCATAACTCAATATTTATGACGTGTTTTTATGAGGGAAATAGAAATTTTTTTGGCTATTGTAGATTATAACCGCTTCTTTAAAATGACTAAATTGTGTATCTTAAAACCTTTTTCATTTTTCTCCCCCTTATGCTAATTTGTAGATTGTTGCTAGTTTCATTGCCAGATTGATTCGTATGAAAATCTGGTTCGGTCTTCTTATAACAAATTTAATAAACAACCTCTCGTTGGATTACTATAATGTTATGTTGGATGGAGCCTGATGGTTTGTTTAGAAGATTGGGATGCAATCCCTTGACATGTCGAAGGCCTTGGAGGTACGAGAAGTTTTTGGATGTCCGTATGATTTTGGGAGCATTTCCGCTATTATTTTTTGTGCTTCTATGTAAATTCTAATTGCAGGGTGTTATATAGTAGGGCTGAGACTTGGTTTGAATGAATCCAAGCAACCCGACCAAATTCTAATTTTGGACAATCACGGGCAATAATATTTGAGAATTTGGACGGGCATGGGCAAATATTTTTTATCCGAATTTGAATTTGGACAAACATGGTCACCCGTATGACCAACTTGAGCAACCCGAGGAATATATATATATATATATATATATATATATATATATATATATATATATATATATATATATATATATATATATATATATATATGGGCATGCTATGCTGCGGCATGCGGTACGTGCGGCACCGCACTGCAGCCGTCTGATGCACGCGCTGCGTGCATCGCATGCACGCAGTGGTGCATCAGACGGCTGCGGTGAGGTGCCGCACTTACTGCATGCCGCATTATAGCATTTCTCTCTCTCTCTCTCTCTCTCTATATATATATATATATATAGTACTGATACATTGCGGCCGGTAACGTGCGGCCTTAACGTGCGACACCCCCTTCCGGGGTGTTTTTCAAATTTTTTTTTTTTAAGATTGATCACCTACCCTTGGATAGCACACACAAAAAATTTTAGCTCGATCAGAGACCTGTAGGCCGTCCAAAAGTGTTGATCAAAATGATGGTAAAAATGAACGACCGATAAAAGTCAATCACATTTGAACGGCCTATAGGTCTTGGATCTAGCTGAAATTTTTTGTGAGTGCTATCCAAGGGTAGGTGATCAACCTCGAAAAAAAAAATCCCAAAAATACCCCTGAAGGGGGGTGGCCGCATGTTAAGCGAGAGAGAGAGAGAGAGAGAGAGAGAGAGAGAGAGAGAGAGAGAAGGAGGGGAATGCACATGTTCTCTACAATGAAGTTAAACTTGTAATATTCTTCATTGCACGGTTTGCACCGAATTATTTTTTGCTCGAGTGAGAGGAAGCTCCATATTGAACAGTGTAAATTTTAGATCGTACGTATCTCTACTTTTTAGTGAACGGTCCGAACGAACCCGAGGAACCTGATGAACTTCCATGGTTCAAACACGGGCAAACCCTCTACAAGTTCCTTGCGCAACTCAGGCAAACGCAATGTAACATGATCCAAACACGGTTAGACCTCCAAACCCGACCAACCTGACCATGCCCACCCCTAATATATAGAGCTCCTGGTTTGAGTGGGAGTGATAGCGAAGGAAGTTAAAATCAAGATTAAGAAGTTAAATGACAAGAACTTTAGGTTCTGGAAGATGCAGATAGAAGACTAGCTTTATTAGAAGCATCTCTATCTCCTTCTTGGAGGAAAATCGAAGAAACCATAGATATCTGGCGAAGATTGGAAGGTATTCAACAGGAACGTCTTAGGCAAGGTACAAAATCTCGAAATATTTCGCGAAATATCGCGAAATATTTCGGTTTTCCCAGACCTCGACACGAAATGTCTACTGCGATATCAAACGAAATAGAGATCACGATAATATCGCGATATATCGCGATATTTCGCACGATATATTTGCCGGCACGAAATATCGCGATATTTCGTGGAAATTTCGAGATATTTCGGGAAATTTCGAGATATTTCGGAAAATTTCGAGATATTTCGGGATTTTGGCACCGAAATATTGGGACTGACTGGTTATAAAAGGGGACTGGGGGTTTCGGTTTCAGCAGCTTATTTACATACAATAACATTTAAGTAAATGTCGTCTTACTTAATTTTTATTTTCTCCATTTACTTTAAGTTATTATATGTAAATAAGCAAATACCCCCCCATTTGATTTCAATAAAAATATCAAAAAAATCAAAAACCAAGTGAATCAAAAAGTAGGTTTTCAGTTTTAGTAGGAGAAAACAGTTTTTTCGGTTTTTCATAAAATTTGTATGTTGAGAAAAGTGGTTAAATCAACTCATTTTTAGCTCAAAAAATTCCACAAGATGTAGAACTACAAGTACATCTAGAAAACCATGGTCCGTCAAAGAAAATTTTGAATGTATAAAAACTTTTCTTTATAAAAACTCATTTTTTCAGACTTAGTAAAAAAACAGTGTTTTGCATTTCAGCATAATTTTTGTACGATTTCAAACTTGCACAACTTTCTTGTTTTAAGTCCATTTTCAAAATCGTTTGAAGCATTAATTTAACAATCAACTAATCTTTATTTTGGAAATATTTTTCTTCACAAAAAAGATTAAAAACCATTTTAAAAACATAGATCAAAACATGACCAAACAAGACTGCACAAGACTCACAGACTCAAATGCAAAATACATGCTTTGTGATGCTCAACACCTGTAGTTAGGGTATAAATATTATCTGAGTGTTCTAAAACGTGTATCTATACTTACTTTATGGCTATCCAGAGTTTCATTCAAAAATTCCATTAAAAAATCAATATTTCCACCATTTCCATCAAATCACAATATTTCCACACTGTCGAAATATTTCCACGAAATATTTCCATTTTCCAGGAGGTCGAAATATTGACCGAAATGGAAATTTCGAACCTTGGTCTTAGGGACAATGCAACTATCCCTTGCCGTGTCAGTAGCCATTGATGTCTCCAAGGTGAAGACCATGTTGGATCAGATTTGCTCGGGTCTGTCCTTTGGCGGCTGTGGAGCCCGGGCAACTGGAATTTCACCCAAGTGATTTGGCCTTTTCTTGGGCTTTCTCTGGGCTTCCTGTAGACTTCCCTTGGGCATCAAAGCTTAGGAAAACACTCTACATCCATTACGTTACTTCTCCTGAAAGTGTGGAAAGAGTATGCAATCCCTATACACAATGATTAAGTGGAAGCCTCATGGCATGATATTCATAGCTTCAACCGGATTCATGGTTAACTAATCATGTGTCCAATCGAGCATTCCATTAACCAGTCCGAATCCGAGTAACTCGTGTAGCCGACAAGAGTGCCACGCGGGCTGCACTCTAGTACTCCCTCGTAAACCCTGTTCTCTACTTTAGCTTTGTAATTATTGATCCCTGTATATCTGGTGTCATGACTCGACTTGGGCGGTCGGGAGTATAATCAGACTCGATCAATCACTTGACTAGGTTCGATGACTTGTCAACCATTACACCATACACCTCCGGTGCTATGCCTAACACCAGGACTGTTGTTAATCTAACTGACGACCACCAGGCCTGAGTTTAATATATGGCTGGTTTGACTCATCGGAACAAACCTATCTATCTCTGGATATGGATGTCTTGTAGGAGTGGCACCCCATTGCAACAACAGCCGAGTAACCCAATGTACCGTGGTATTGGACTATAGTGTATCAAGGCACCACACAAGTAGTTTGGCCAATGGTAATGGTTCGTCAGGGTTAAGGATTGATTACCCAAAGTGGTAACACGGCTAATGCACCAGAGTTTGAACCACTGATCTGTGCACCTTCTTGGTTCCTATTCAAGTTCAACATGTGTATCGTGCTTGGCAAGACAAATGGGGATACTGCTGCCTCGTGGTGGAGATTTTACCACGTACCTCTGACTTGCCAACAACTTATTCTCGGTGAAGCAACCAACATCACCAAAGTTGTGAACTAAGTTTAGGTCTGTACAGGACTAGTCCACTGGATCTTCCAAGGATGAATCTCATTATGCACCTTAGTGACCTACTGTGTTTCCTAGGGTCCTTATTATATGTGCACAACATGTACTAAAGTAGTAATTCGATTAATTAACCTACTAAAGTCGTTTATTACAAATGTTAATCCAGAAAATACATGCTAAGGACATATCAGCTACAACAAATTCTTTGGATGAGGATCGATATCGATCAAAAGGCATTCCAAAATTCTCTCATGTTAAGTATGTTAAAAAAGTTCTTAGCAGGTTCAATATGAATAGTGTAAAGCCAGTTTGCATTCCTTTAGCTTTTCATTTCAGATTGACTATGAAGCAATTCCCCAAGACAGAGCAAGAGTAGGAGCACACAACCGGGGTTCCTTATTTTCAACCATTAGTAGCGTCATGTATGCGACGGTCTGTACCAGACCATATATAGCACATACAGTGGGAGTCGTTTGCACTTGGCATGTACGTGAGCAACTTAATAAAACAACATTAGGAAGCAGTCAAGTGGATTCTCATATACTTGAGAAATACTACAAATGTACTTTGTTTTGATGGAGTAGATATGGTACTGCGGGGATACGTCGATGTGGATCTAGCTGGAGAAATTGACCATAGGAGGAGCACTACAGGTTATGTGTACACTTACGTGGTGCACCAATGATTTGGTTTCTTAACTGCAGAATATCAAGCCCTTTCCACGACATAAGCAAAATAGTTTGCAACTATAAAAGTAGGTAAAGAGATGGTTTGGTTACATAATTTCTTAGAAGATTTGGGTAAGAAGCAGGAGAACAAGTTGTAAAGCGACAATCAAAGTGCTATTCATCTTGTGAAGGACTCGACATTTCATTCCAAGACGAAGCATATGCAGTTGTGATACCACTTCATACGTAAAGCTTTGGTTGATTGAATGCTAGAACTTGAGAAGATACCTGAAAGTAAGAATTCAGGAGATATGTGACCAATGTAGTCACCATTGAGAAACTGAAGCTATGCTTAGCTTCAATTGGTCTTCAAACTTGAAGATCAATCTGTTCACGCCGAATTCCTTATGGAGGCATGTTATCAGAGGTGCATTGATATTAGTCTCCTAGTGGGAGATTGTTATGTGGGATCGAGTTTGATGGTTTGGTTAGAAGATTGGAATGCACTCCCTCGACGTGTAGAAGGCCCCCGGGGGTACGGGGGATGGTGCTTCTACGTTTTTGAGCGTCCATACAATTTTGGGACATTTTCGGTACTATTGTCAAGTTCTATATAAACCCTAACTGCAAGGGTATGCATAGATGGTTAGCCATCTGGCCCTGTAATCCCTTGTATTGTCTCTTATTTTTGCTTTGGAGTATAGTGAAATTGGCTGTAATGGGAGGACGTAAGCAAATCGTCGAACGTCGTTAAATCGTCTAACATGTAGGGGACTGGTCCTCTGGAAGATAAATCTGTCCTATGTAATGAGACAAATCACTATTTTCTACACATTGCTTGAGATGTTCGATCTGCTGTAAGGTGGATCGATTCTTGGACTATTAAGATAAAACTTAATAGAGGTAAAAAGGAATAAAATAAGTAGAGATTTTTTATTTAAGTGCTTGGGAGAAATATGGAAATGTCATTTGCCATCTCCTTGGTCAATAACTAACATTTTAGTCGGATTATTTGTAGTTTACAATCAACTTTGATGATGTATTATATATCACATTAGAGGGTTTAATTGTTAGCTGTTTTTTTTTTTTTTTGAGGAATTCCTCTCCGAGGGGGAGAGGATGGGGTTAAGCCATACCCCAAGCTATATTATTACTAAGGAAAAGAAAGTTACAAATTACAGATGAAAGAGATAATCTCCTTGGATTGATTAGGAGAGAAAGCTGTGGACCAGCTATGAATCATCCTTGTATACTTCCCCCAGACTCTCTATATGTCTACACTTTTTGAGGCTTTATGTCTACACTTTTTGAGGGTGCTAGCTAGCTTAGCTTGTGAAGTCCAGAGACTGGGATCGAATTCTGCCTTCATCGAGTAAATAATTGGTAGGGGACCAGGCCTTAACCCTCCGCAGATATGATGCTGATGGGTTTTTAAAAAGAAGTCATATTCAAAATAATAATATCACATGATAATGAGAATTCTTGTTCTCTGGGATCACAAGCAGAATTGTACTCTTACCTTTTCACATTAAGAAAATATTAACGAATGTGAATATTCAGGTCAACATATTTTCAATGCTGGATATAGGTAGGGTTTACCTCTTGGATCTTTCTTTCCCTTTTGGACAGAATTATATATTTTGTGTGGATAACGAATTTCTCGGAATTTGTTAAGTTTTTTAAGTCTTGAAATGATATAATACTATGAGTCTATGTCTATCATCTTTGAAGTCATCATTGGAAATACACGTGGTTGAAACAATATGCAGTTACTGCATCTGGATTTTATGTTAACGGTTACTTGATCTTTTTATTCCTTGTCATAAAACTCAAAATTCTAATGCACGTCCCTTTCATGCAATTGACAAATATAGCTGAAGTCAAGTCTTAAAGATCTTTTGGTGGAAGAAAATGCTGAAATGAATGATTCAGTTGCAGCTCAAGCTCATAAGGTAATATTTTTTATCCTGCCCCTTTAGTATAAGTTTTGACGTATAAATTTAGTGTTTACCACATGCAGATCACACTTGATAGCTACCAAGGGTTGCGATTCATTAGAAATGCCTATGAACTTTGATAGTTTATAGCTAGTTGTATGATTGTACCAACAAGGACATAGTATGTGAGGAATGGAATTCTATTTACTTCAGAATGATTAAGCTGCATTATAGGATTTATCTGTTATCTTTATTGTGTGCTGCATAGACATTAAACACAGAAGTTTACATGTCATGTTAATATATAAAATCATGTTCTAGAGGTCTTAGTCTCTTAGGATAACACTACTTCTAAGGTTTTTTTAGATACTTTTACATTGATTTATTACGTGCATATACTTATCGTTCTTAGCTTTTAATTTAGGACTTAGAATTACCAACCAAGCCTACTTGCGCATGCGAAATGTGCAAGTCCTTTCTACCCCTTTTTGTTAATGAAGGAGGGTTTAACATTTCAACCATCTAGCATAGTTGTTGTGAGAAGGAGACAGTTTCATGGGCTCTAAACAACCCTTGTAGATTTTCAAGACCGACATATAACTAGCAAAATGCTTGTGTTGAATTACAGGTTTATTAGCTACCACCTTTTGTTGTGTAGTGGTGGGAGATGTGGCTTTCCATGTCGAAGCATACAATACATGCACGTAATAAAGTGCATTAATTATTAGAAATATACAACTTGGCTTTACTTCTTATACTCAGTTGAAAACATAAAAAATTTATTTAGGGTAAAGTATTTTTAATTTGCTTAGGAGATTATTGTTTCTTTTGGAATCTTCTAATCTCTATAACTTCAGCTGCTGATTAAGTTGTGAATTCCAAATCCTTTTGACGCACTTGTAATTTCTCCTCTAAAGATATATTAATGGGGACAATCAGACGGTTCCACCATTTGCAGAAATATCGCGGAGCAATTCATGTAAGATTTTTTGGAATATTTTATTTGGTTTTTTAATTTGGTATTTTTAGATAAGGTTAGTTGTTAGAATATTTAGATTTGGTTCGATCTTAGATTTAACCATTATCTAAATAGTTTTGCTTTCCTTAATTCAATATAGTCATGGATTGGCTATCAATTTCTTGATTAGAGGGATAATTAGGAGATAATTGTGAATGGTTATTACTTTCCATCTTTATCTGTTTGTATGCTCTATTAATGACCATAGGTTCTCTTGTAATCATGTATGGAGTCATACGAGTAAAATTTTTGTTTCTCGTGATGAGATTCATGGAATGAAATTGCCGGTGGGCTCCAAAGATCCTAGTGGTGTGATGCCACATCTAAGGAGACAAGTCTGGCGAGACGCCAGCGCTGGGATTCCTAGGGGTACGACACTTGTTCGACCTCCTTCCTTATCTGTATGGATCACATGGAAAAGTTGTAGGATCTGGAAAGGCTAGGGTGTTGGGACTGATAAACAGTGCATTGGAGGCGCAAGTGAATAATTTTGAACATTATTGTGACCTAGAAATTATGTATAACTTCAGAAGGTTCGTCTACGATGATTCAACCATCTTCTAAGAGATCCTACCGCTACATGGGACTCCCCCCTTTGAGAGGATCATCAACTTGTGCCCCCTGATGTTATACTAAGTTGTTGGAATCCAGTTTTTTCACGGCCAGACTTTGAAAGCTAGGCTGTTGGGACTGATAACCAATGCATTAGAGGCACAGGTGAAGAGTTTTGAACATTTATGTGACCTTTATAGTTTATATTATGCACTTGTTGCAGCCATTTCTCTTAACTTCTTTAACATGCAACAAATTTAGACCAGTACCAGATAGCTGCAAGTTGATGTCTCTTCCTTCCATGCTAGTTTCAAGAGTTTCTTGGATTGATTTGTTTCTATTGCTGAATTTCAAGCTTGCTTTCTTCCGATGCCTGTTCTTTTCTCCAGCATCTTACAACCGGAGTATATTGGACCAGGATAAGATTTCTCTTCCTTCCTATACGGAGGATATAAAAAGAACTGGAATAGTACAAATTTTTTGTTGACTCAATGAATTTTGACTTTGATGATGATTTTTTATATGCATACTATTTGCCTCCTTGTAACTCCTGAATGAAATATCGATTCATGATTCATCCTATTTTGGCAACTACTATGCTCATCTTGTTTATGTTTAAGCTATATTTTTAAGTACTTGTTGACTGAACCAATGTTTTTATTGCAGTGTTGTAAGTTGTGTTTCGGAAATAGTTGTTGCCATCACTGGTCTCTCATGGAGGCTCAGGAAAATGAGCTTGTGGTGAGATATTTTACCAATGTACTTATGATATAGCTAGCATGGACGATATCAACTATTTATGCCATTTTGTTGATAAAGTTCTAAAATATCAAGTCATTTCTTTTGCATTAATTGATGTTTGTGATAAATAAAGTAATTACTTTTTTCAACATGTGATTATATGAAAAAATGAATTATTGAATTTTATTGTATTGTTATTTTTATTGACAAGAATTGTACATTGCATATTGCATAATAAGATGGACATTATAGAATATGCCATTTACTAATTTCATACAAATATATTAAATCTAGATGCTGTGACGAAAGAACTATTCATTGAAGAAATAGCTATATAAATGTCTAAATAAATTGTTGTCAAGTCACTTAAAAAAATTGATCGAATTGCAGTTATCTTTTTAATTAAACAACCCGTTGGTTATTCCATTAATGTAAACGAACTGGAGATATCCTCCAAAACTAGGTATTTTTGGGTTGTCGTGTGCCCCTTAATGCATTCGTATACGTACGAATGAATTAGAATGGCTATATTCGTACGAATGAATTAGAATGGCTATATTCGTACGAATGAATTAGAATGGGTCATAAGAAAGAATTAGAATGGATCGTACGAACGAATTAGAATGGATCGTACGAACGAATTAGAATGTCTACATTCTAATTCAACGAGGAGAAGGAGAAGCTGCAGGCAGCTCTATCTGCCAGCAAGAAGGCTGTTCGCAAGGAGCAGCAGGAGAAGAAGAGCATCTTATATGAACTAGTCAGAGAGAGTTCTGGGGATGTTAAGGTATTACCACAAAGGTTCAAGCACTTGGGAGTTGGGGCAAATGGTTGTGAGGTTTACCTATGAAATTACTTTCTTGCTTGAGATAGAGGGCATGATAGATCAATTGCAACCTTATACGAATATCCTCTTTTTGGGAAAAGGGGTTCATCTCTTCGATGCCAATTTCTCTTCATGGTTAGTTGAGAGAGAGAGAGAGAGAGAGAGAGAGAGAGAGAGAGAGAGAGAGAGAGATTTCTTTGGAAAATAGGTGGGGAGTTATAGATCTCTTACAAGACTTCCCCAATGTTACTTGGGATTGGCATAGTAAATATAAGTCAAACAGAGTTTCACATGATTATGTCACAAGTGGCTCACGAAAATAACGTGTTAGCTATTTATTCTGACTAATATACATGGATAGTGAAATTTGTTTTAGTAATTTTATTCTGACTATGTGTGGAGAAAATTGATCAAGAATGTAAGACAAGAGTAGGTGGCCTATTGGTCATAGCATTTAAGTTTTATTAGGTAAAATAATGACATGGCCACGTAAAACAATGCCCACCAATAGCAGCAATAATGAGTGGTCACTATTTGTTGATTCGGCTCACAAAAACTTTGGGATATATTAGGTGAGAGAGGCATGGGAGGATATGATGTAGCTCTATTTGGTGGATGATTCTTGATAAGGATCCATGACTGCAGAATTTTGTGTAAGGTTTGTTGTTCATTGCTAACAAATGTGAACTCATTATTCTAATAATACTCGCTGTATTTATTTAATTACTTTATATATTTCTTGTTCATGATTCCCATTTCAATATTAACTTCATTATTGCCAAGTCAACACAACATCAACTACCAATTAAAGACTACATAGTCAAATGGGCATGAACGCCTATGTGAGGTGCAACATAGTTTCATATTTTAATGTTATGAAATCCCTGAGAATCTTGCTTTCTTAATGGTATACCTCTGAGCCTAGAATGACATTGCAATTGTAAACAAATTTCTCTTTATTACTTTTAAATTTGAATTTCTAATTCTACAAGATTATTCTTCTGATTACAAGAATGGACTTTTATCCAAATATGCATAGCTATTTCACAATATTAGGAAATATCATGGTTGCCACTTCCTCTTGCCTGCTGCATTATGAAAGTTTTATTGTCACTATTGTTTTTTATTCTTTTCTTTCCAGTTTAATATGATGGAATTTGCATCAATAGATATTGTTGATTTATTTTCTTCTGTTAAATGCAAGTTGTGTTCCTTTCACTTGGCAGGAACTCAAGGGCTTGTTATCAAGGACCAGAGTTGACTTCATCGCTTTACAGTCCCAACTGCAGAATGATTTGAAAGAATTAGGTACATAACTGCGTGACATTGTATAGAAAACACTGTTAAAATCGTAAGTAAAGAAAGGAACAATAAAGCACAATGCATCAAGAGGGACACCTAGAACCACTCGCCCACCAACTTCATATATATAATTATATTTCAGTGTCTGAAATATTATGCTCCACAAATTCCAAACATTACTGTTTTTCATTTCGTAACAACTGTATGCATTAATTTCACTCGTCGCTTAAGCAGTGCAAATATTCTGTACATTGATCTAGGAATCCAGATTCAAGGGCTATCTGCTGCTGCCCTTGGGTACCATCAAGCCGTTAAAGATAACAGACATCTTTATAACATGCTTCAAGAATTGAAAGGTGTGTTTCACCTCTTTTATTTACATCCTCAAAGTATTAATATCAGAGAAATTTTTTCTCACATTATATATTTCTCCAGGAAATATTCAAGTGTTTTGCAGAATCAGGCCAACCTTCAAGTTTGAAGCAAATTGTTCAATAGATTACGTTGGAAATGATGGCTCATTGATTGTTCTTGATCCACTTAAGCTACAGAGTACACGCAAAATATTCCAGTTTAATAAAGTTTTTGGTCCAACCATCACCCAGGGTAACCTTTATCTGTTTGCATTACATTTGGAGGCTTCTATATATGAGTTTCATTGCTGATTTTCAATTATTAAACTACGCAGATGAGGTCTATAAGGAAACCCAGTCTTTAATTAGATCTGTCATGGATGGTTATAATGTATGCATATTTGCCTATGGCCAGACAGGATCCGGTAAAACACATACCATGGTAAGATGCTACGAACTTGATTGATGATAGATGATTATCCATGATAATGTTAAATTTCCACACAACATTTGACTTTTACATCCATTTTTTGCATGTCAGTGTGGCCCATCTAGCGGATCAACTATGGGCGTGGGGATCAATTATATGGCTCTGAATGATCTCTTTCGAATATCCTGTATCAGGGAGGATGTGAAGTATGAGATTCGAGTTCAAATGGTCGAAATCTATAATGAGCAAGTACGGGACCTTCTTGCTGAAGATGCGTCAATCACAAAATATCCTTTTACGCTGGGCTTTGTTTTGTTCTTTTATAAACAAATGCTCAATATTCATGCGGGCTTGTTGATTATTAACTAATACCACATTAGAGATTAGGAACTGTTCAGCAAATGGTGGTTTGATCCTTCCAAATGCCAGTTTGCACCATGTGCAGTCGACTTCTGATGTTCTTAATTTGATGAAACTGGGTGAGAAGCATCGCGTTTTTAGCCAAACAACCATGAACGAGCAAAGCAGCCGCTCTCACAGGTCTGTAGTATTATATTTCTTGTGATATATATCATGTCTTAATGAAACATGGCTATCCTTAAGATCAGAATATTTGCAATGCAGTATCTTGACGGTACATGTGCATGGTAAGGATATTTCTGGAAGCATGATACGTAGTTGCCTGCATTTGGTGGACCTTGCCGGAAGTGAGAGGGTTGATAAATCAGAAGTTACTGGAGATAGACTGAAGGAGGCACAACATATCAACAAATCCCTTTCCTGTTTAGGCGATGTGATTGCAGCATTGGCTCAGAAAAATGCTCACATTCCTTTCAGAAATAGCAAGCTTACACAAATGCTACAGAGCTCTCTAGGTTTCAGCTCAATTTTTGGCTTTTCTTGTTTGTAATTTGACTCTTAATGGATGGAAGTGGTCTGGTATTCTAACTCAGCCATCTCTTCACACCGTGTTTAACAATAGGTGGGCATGCAAAGATGTTAATGCTGGCTCATGTGAGCCCAGAAGCTGATTCTTATCGGGAAACAATCAGTACGCTAAACTTTGCCCAAAGAGTGTCAACTGTTGAACTTGGTGCTGCTCATGTTAACAAAGAAAGCCGTGACATTCGGGAGCTCAAAGAACAGGTAAATATTTCTTGTTTAGTAACTTTCGTGATCATGCTGCTGGCGCTTGGTACTTCTCAAATATTTGTATGATATGTTGCATATTTCCACTTTGTTTTATGAGTACATGATCATTAATCATTATAACGATTCTTGATCAATAAAGTGATTCATCAAAGTCCCTGTATCACCAACAACTTGTTTTGAGTTGAGAAGGAAAAGGAAAATTTCAGTTCATTCCAACAATAAAAGGATTGTTCTGATTAAGTCATTATTTGAGCAAGTTGTTTGTTGTTCTAGTGCTTTTCACAGGTCTTGAGAAAAAAAAAATGGTTCTCTTGCTACCTGTTTGCCATTGCAAGGAAAATACTTTCTTAGGAGTGGCAAGATAGCTGTTGGATTGCTTCTTTTACTGCAGCCTGCTAATTAAATTCCATGTCAAAATGATATCATTTCTTTTGTACAAAATAATATTCTTTTCGGAGATATGCACGTATAGAGGCTTTTTTATAGTATGCATGTGCATGATGAATCCACATGATTGAAATTTTGGAAAGACATCTAATAGTACGTATAGAGGCTTTTTTATAGTATGCATGTGCATGATGAATCCACATGATTGAACTTTTGGAAAGACATCTAATAGTACTAACATATAGAGGCTTTTTTATAGTATGCATGTGCATGATGAATCCACATGATTGAACTTTTGGAAAGACATCTAATAGTACTAACATCGATACATTAGCAGATAGATAATCTCAAGAAGGCATTGGCTAGCAAGGAATTGGAAAAGACTTCAAATAACGTGAAGGAACATACCACCACGTTTAATGTATGCATGTGCATGATGAATCCACATGATTGAACTTTTGGAAAGACATCTAATAGTACTAACATATAGAGGCTTTTTTATAGTATGCATGTGCATGATGAATCCACATGATTGAACTTTTGGAAAGACATCTAATAGTACTAACATCGATACATTAGCAGATAGATAATCTCAAGAAGGCATTGGCTAGCAAGGAATTGGAAAAGACTTCAAATAACGTGAAGGAACATACCACCACGTTTAAGGGATCAAAGGCAGAGTTTGAGAGCACTCCTCCACGTCCACGAAGATTGAGCATTGAAAATCTTTATGATTTGAAAACATGGACAGCAACTAACCAAGATGATAGGAAGGTTTTGAAGTCCCCTCTTTCCAGACCAAAGTTTGCCACAGAACATGCTCCTGTTCGTTTTCGGAGACTGAGCATGGAAGGTTCAAAATGTCAAAAAAACCAGCGAGAAGCTGAAGCCTCAGCTTCAAAGGTAAGGAACTATTGTTGAATTAGTCATAGGTTTTGATTATTTGTTTTTTCTAGCCACAGTATCATGATGAGTCCCTAGTCTCTCAATTGTAGATGCCCTTATTTTTTTTACTATGCGCATGCATGGTGAATCCATGTGATGGAGCTATTGGAAATACCTGTACTGTAGTACCCAGTGATAGTAATGCATGTGCAGATCAGAAGTCTCACGAAGGCCCGCAAGGAATCAGATAAAGCTCCACATAATCAGCAGGAGCACACTGCTATGTTTGAGACATCGAAGCCAGCTACTGAGCACACTCCTCCACATCCACGAAGGCTGAGCATTGAGAACCCTAATGATCTAAAAACTGGTACATCAACTAACCCAGGTGTTAGAAATACGATGAAGTCCTCTTTTTCAAGACCAAAGCTTGCTACAGAACATGCTCATGCTCGCTTTCGGAGATTGAGCTTGGAAGATTCAAAATGTGAAAAAAACCAGCGAGAAGTTGAAAGCTCATCTTCAGAGGTAAAGCAGTGCTACCGTTTTGCTAGTTTTAGATTTTTCTTATTTATTTCTTCAGGCCCCACAGTATTTTGGTTAGAACATTTGAATGAGGTTTACTGAAAGAGAACCTTTGCTGCACTCAGGTGGCTTTGGAGGATGGTCCGGATGCATCAGCGAGCTTAAAAAATGAGAGTTGCAGCAGTGTAGGTCCTATTGACTTTGGTCGTTTCTCTCCTACTTCTTGCAATTCATCTTGCCGTAGTCGGCCCTCAAAGATAAATAGCAGAGACAGAATGCCTCACCAACAACCAGCAACTCCTGATCCCTCGAGAAACTTGGATGAGGTTGTCAGACATGATGAGGTAGTTCTCAGTGATAAGTCTCAATCAAGAAACTCAAAGACTAATGCAAACGGTAGGGGGTCTCAAATAAGGAAATCACTGCAGACCATAGGAAAATTAATCAATGGATCTGACAGAAGGTAATTTTGCCGCAACAGTAAGATTTTACCTATTGGCTAAGAGCGGTATGGATTTTCATACTAAATCATATGTCAATTTCAGAATTTATCTTTCTAATGTTCAGGAACTACCGGTCTCCATCAGAAACACCATCTTCGAAATTTGTCTGGGGCAATGATATTGATCAGAAGTCGCCGATTACATCTGATGCCAGGTCAAGGAGGAGGCAGTCATTAAACCACGTTCAACCATTACCATTGAATGTATCACGAGGAGCATTTCTTGGCGGAAAATCAACAGACTCATGTGAGTAGAGATTTAGTTTGACAGGTGATCTTTAACTTTAGGGTGGGTGATAGCCAGGTGGTTATTTCAAGGGTGTTTATTGGGTTCCGCTTGTGCCAACTATAATATATTGCAAATATCTAAAGGGTCTTGCGAACATGTTTAGCATCTAAGTACCACCTTTCCTTTTCTCTTAAAAACTTAATATAGAAACTCTCCTCTTCCAACATGTCAATTTGTACATACTTTGCATATCAAAAGGACATGTCAGTATAAAAAGTAATATGAAAATAAAGTTGATAAATAAAAACAAAACTCATGCCATGTCTAGTAATGTAGGAGCAAACAGAGATTATTCAAGTAATTAATCACAAGGTATTTTTAAAAAAAATTATTCTCACCATAACTTTTTTTTTTTAATTTTCTTGGATTTTTCAGTCAATAGGACCTTATTTCAATTTCTATGATTGGCGCATTTTGGGGCCTAGTTCCGTTGTTAATTATATCAAAGACTATCACTGGATGTATTTTTGCGTCATCTAGTAGCTAACAGCAGGCTGCAACGATACCAACGCCGGCCTGCCTGCCTGCCTGCCTTGTCTTTCAACTAGTGCATGCCCGTGCCGACAAGCCCGTGCCTGTCGGCACTGCACCGGGCCACCTTCGGCTGCAACACATCTGTCGGCATTACAGCGGGCCTGCCTTTGAAGGCAACACATCGGAATGCCTTCAGCAATAAAACGCTTTCGACGACAACACCGCCATTCATAGGGACACCCATTTCCTCGCCCGTGCCGATTGGCACGAAGCGGGCGCCTTAGGCGCGACCAACTCCCTCTCCCTATAATCGATCAATCATAACTATCTCTATTCGAACGGATACCTCAAGATCGACCCGATGATTTGGGGCGGCCGAAATTTCAGCAGGCGGGTTTATATTCGTTGATCCAAACAATGATCATGGGATGAACGGTCAGGTTTGATGAAATTTAAATGGGTCGGGATTTTAGGGGTTTAGTGCAGTTTAAATGGGTTGGGATTTGAAACCCAGGGGAGGGAGTTGGTTGACGGAGAAATAGAGATCGCGCGTTGATTTTTGAACGAATGGTTAGATCTATTCGGTTCATTTTTGTCCAGTCAGTTTGTCCTAGTCAACTTAAGTTGTCTAATCAGCACAAAACCGACGTGCCATGTTATATAGATTTTATCAGAATCTTATTTCCTTTGCAGTCCATGTATTGTAAACACTCACTATGAGGTTTGGTTCTAAGACTTAACTGTCATGCAGATTCAAATGATAAGCCAACTGCAAGGACCCCTCCACGGATCCATCCATCCGCCAAGAAGCATTGGATGTGAACCTCTGGATGCCGAAAGGAAGCTGTAGACTTTCTCGACTCGATGACTCGTATTGAACGGCCGCCCGCCTCCACGGCATACTGCATCAGTGATTGGTTGAGGTTTCTGGCCGGGATTTCAGGAAGTGTAGGCTACTGATTCTTGAAGCATATATAAGATACTCAGTTGAGGGTTCTCAATCTCTCCTTCCTGTGAGACAGTTCCTTCAATCTCTCATTGAGGATTGAGTTTTTTGATAGTGTAAAGTGGTACCAAGTCCACCATATTTGATTACTCCAGGGAGCCTAATTGAACATTATGGGTGCTGTAAATAGGACTCATCCTGTAATACTGAATACAAGCTGCTTGACCATCAGATCTTTTATAATAATTATTTTTATTGAAAAATCTTTTCCTTCTAGGCTCTCTCTCTCTCTCTCTCTCTCTCTCTCTCTCAACAAAAGACAAATATCTCCACAGCATCCACACTTCACACTAGTTAGAACTTAGAACATCTCTCTCTCTCTCTCTCTCTCTCTCTATATATATATATATATATATATATATATATATAGAGAGAGAGAGAGAGAGAGAGAGAGAGAGAGAGAGAGAGAGAGAGAGAGAGAGAGATTTTGAAATAAATACTACACACGCATGCATTTACAACATTGGGAATATGTGATTTCAGCATTTGATTGTGACTGGCCATGTTCAAGCCTATAGAAGAATGCATGGAGATCACCTACTTATCATAGCCTATATGAACTATGATGCGTACAATATTTTGAAAAACAATCTATCATACCTAGTTAAATACATACAAGTGTTACAAGTATATAACCAAGGGAAAGGGTTTGGTGAACTTGAGTTCACAAATGAAGGCTGAAACATGGTTTATATTGCGCCATGTGTTCACTGAAAAGACATAAAGCAAGTAAGAGGGGGTAGACATTTAAGAGGGTTAAACACTGAAAAGACAAGCAAAAAGTTAACGAGGGTTGAACACTTTTTCAGGACACGTGGCGACTTCTCCATTCGAGTTCACCATTTTAATGGTGAACTCAAGTTCAGCTTCCCGATCCCCTATAACCAATATGTTATATGATAGTGTGTGTGAATAGTGTGTGTAAATATTCCAATCAAAAAAACATATCTTACATCCTACCGTTTGAAACATAAAAAGATGACACTGACAAGGGGATAACATGTAAGGTCACCTTTTCTTTCTAGCACTTGATATTCTTTTAATTTATGCTCTCTTTTTCTTTTGAACTACTTGATGACTTTTTCATGTATCAAGCAATCAATCAACAACTATCACTTAAAAAAGCAAGGTGCCAGGCATTTAGATTCCCCTATGGACCTATGTTCAAATTCATCACAAAAGATTTTTTTCTTTTCTGTTCACTCTAGGCTATGACAATCCTATGTAGAGAGAAAGATGACAGAAAGCTCCAAGTCAGTTAGGTTTAGGTACCAAGTGCATTACTCTTCAGATCCCTCATCGAGAAAGTCAAATTAGTTTTTTATTTTTTATATTTCTTAAATAGAGGTCTACTCAAGAGTGACACCAAATCTGATTATACACTAAGGATTATGAAGTTATTCAACGAAAAACCATCCAAGCTTAAAAACTAGATTGGGTACAAACAGTGTACGCATGTGCACAAAATTGTCAATAATGATCACAATTACGTACAATGGTCACTTAAAGCAAAAACATTGGTAGAAAGGATAATCATTTTCGAGAAAACTATCTTAGTTCAAAAGAATTTGATGAATTCAAATCACTCATGATCAAGTATAAACAAGAACACAATCGCATAGAGAGCTATTTAAAGATGTATATATATAATGATTAAGGAGATGACATGAATGTACAATAACATAAAAACCAAAATAAGCATATATATGAATATGCAGTATATGTTCAGTCATGAAAAATACTTAAATATGCGATTATTCTAAAAGTAAGACTTGCAAATAGAATGAACCAAGGCATATAGTCCAACAAAACTCAGTCCACAGTAGGGCTGGCAATTTCAGACCCGACATGGCAGACCCGTCAGGAAGTTAGCGGGTCTGGGTCAGGGCTAAACGGGTTCGGGTCATAAACGGGTTGACACGATAGACCCGTTTAATAAACGGGTCGAGTCCGGGATCTAGACACGGTAGACCCGGGAAGATCTGTTTAAAATTCAACGGGTCGTGTCGGGTCGGTTCTACCCGCAATCCGATACTGCAATATGTAGTACCAGCAGGTCTATCGGGTCAGGTCGGGTCGAATCGGACTGGGTCGGATCGGGTCAACTGAATAGACCCGTGTGGTAAACATGTCTAATGGGTCTTATCGGGTCTACCCATTTATAAATGGGTTGGGTACAGGTTTAGGATTTAGACACGAATAGTTTAACAGGTCGGGTTCAGGTCTAGGGGTTTTGGACACGACCCGAAACTAGACCCGACACGACCCGTTGCCACCCCTAGTCCTATTCCACAGTGCAAAGCCCAATGGAACTCCGAAGGAACTCAAAGCGAGTGGAGTCAAAAGGCTTAGTGATGATATCTGTTAATTTTTTTTTTTTTTTTTGAGAACCCCTCCTCAGTGGAGGGAGGGTTTGGCGGACCCCGACCAAAATTCATTAGAAACTAATTCAAAAGACTGTTACAAAAATGAGTAGCCTCTTCCCCTAGCTTATCATACCAAGGGATAATCCAAGTTTTGAAAAAGGCGGATACCGAATGACGAAGCTGCTCCGGTCCTGAAGCTTTACCATTGAAAATTCTGCTGTTCCTTTTAAGCCAGATGACCCAAATGATAGCCATAACCACCAGATCCCAAGGCTTCCTGATTGCATCTGGAATTCTTCGCCTTCTCCACGAACTCCAGAGGCCACGGAGTGTCCGGGGATGGGAAGAGATACCGGCCTTACCTTCGAAATGATCCCATATCTGCCTAGCAAAAGGGCAACCGAGCAGCAAGTGCGACGCCGTTTCCTCTTCCGTAGTGCAGAAGGTACAAGATGCGTCCGAAGTTTGGGGGTGATTCCGCTTCAACAGATTGGCCTTTGTAAGAATCTTGTTCCTCGAGGCTAGCAGGGAGAAAATTTGAATCTTAGATGGGGCCTTTGTCTTCCAAATAGTCTTCGATGGCTTATGCCTCTGCAGCTGAGGTAGCAGATGTTCGTAGAACGATCGAACAGAGATGACCCCTGAAGAGGTGCAGTTCCACCGAACTTCATCACGCGTAGGTCTGAAGGATGCCGCCTGCAGAATACCAGTAAGATCCTGCATTTCCTGCTGACTCTCCCGGTCTAGCGGAGCACAAAGCTTTATGTTCCAAACCATGGCCCCCTGCCTTCTACGAGCCTGAGAGCGGACGAAAGCGCCTTTATTTCTGGCCAAGGAGAAAAGAGACGGAAAAAGCTGCTCTAGTGGCGTATTCCCAAGCCAAGTATCCTTCCAAAATCTGATATTTCTACCATCGCCTAAAGAAAGGGTGGTTGCCTCATTGTAAAAGTCTCTAACCCTCAGAATTCCTCTCCAGAAATGAGAAATTCTCCCCGAGACCCTACTTCTCGAGTGCAGGGGAGAAAACCTTTTGAAGTATTTCGCCAGAAGAACATCTCTCCAAGATCCACCCGTTCCTTGTTGTAGTCTCCACCACCATTTCCCGAGCATAGAAATATTGAACCTGCGCAGGTCTAAAACCCCCAGTCCTCCTAGTTTCTTTGGCAAGCACACTTGGTCCCAACGCATCAGATTATAGCCTCCCGCATTATCACCCACACCACGCCAGAAGAAGGATCTTCTAATTCTATCAATTCTGTCTATCACCCATGAAGGTAGGTAGAAGAAGGATAGATAGTAAGTCAGAATCGACGAGAGCACTGAATTTACCATCACCAATCTGCCACCTGAGGACAGGAAACATCCCTTCCATCCTTCCAATCTTCTCTCGATTTTCAGAATTAGCTGCTCCCAATCCTCACGCCTTAGAGCCTTATCGCTGATAGGCAATCCCAAGTATTTCATTGGTAGATTTGATTCTTTACAATTCAACAGTTTTGCCAACCCCTCCCCTGCATCCCCAGGCCCAATATAATACAAATTGCTCTTCAGGAAGTTGATCTTCAGGCCTGATGTCAATTTCAGTCCATACAGAAGAATTTTAAATGAAACCATCTGGAAAGAGCAAGCCATGGTGAAGAGGAGTGAGTCATCTGCATAGTGCAAATTTGAGGTGGTCCAGCCGTGCCCGCCCACTCCCTTCACAAGACCCTCTACATTCGCCTTCCATATTGCGACATCAAATGCGTCGACCACCAGGATGAAGAGATACGGGGATAGAGGACACCCTTGCTTCAGGCCTTTGTAGACTTTGAAATCTCTACCTTGCTCCCCATTGATAAGGCAAGATATCTTCAAAGAAACCAAAATTTCTCTGATCCAGCCCACCCGAATATTAGAGAAACCCTTAGCCTTCAGCAGCTCCAACAGGAACTCCCATTTAATTTGATTGAACGCTCTCTCGAAGTCCAGCTTTAGCAGCACCCCTTCTTCTCTAGATTCGCGTAGATGAAAGATTGTCTCATGAGCCGCCGCCACACTATCCAGAATTAATCTTCCCTTGATGAAGGCTGTCTGGGAGGGGGAGACCAAGGGAGAGATATTGTCCGCTAACCGAGCGGCTAGGACCTTCGAGACTATCTTGTAAAGGCAATTTGAAAGTGATATCGGTCTGAAGTCCCGAATAACTTCTGTACCAGATCTCTTAGGTAGAAGGATTATCCAGGAGTGGTTCAAGTAATAAAGACGTACCTTGCCTGCGAAGAAGTCTCGTAGAAAGCGGCAGAGATCAGTCTTCAGCAAATCCCAATACTTCTGGTAGAAGGCCATTGGGAACCCATCTGGCCCTGGAGCTCCTTCTCCTTTTGATTGGAAAATCGCTCTTCGGAATTCTTCATCAGTGAATTCCGCGTCTATGCCGGAGTCGCCATGCAACCACTGGAAGTCCAGACCATACCAGTCAAGCGAGACCCCCGTGGCAACGTCTGTCTCCCGAAAGGAGCTCTTGAAGAAGGAAGTAGCTGCCTCCAGAATATCAGAAGTGGAGGTCAAAGATCTTCCCTCATGCAGCAGAGAAGTTACAAAGTTCTTCCTACGACGAGCATTGGCCACCTTGTGAAAGTAAGAGGTATTGGTATCGCCCAGCTTGACCCATTGCTCCTTCGACCGCTGTCTCCACATCTCTTCCTCCTTCCTCAAAAGGCAGACCAAATTCTCATTCAATTTCTTCAACTCAGCTGTCTCTAGCTGCATAAGGTTGGCAGATTCTTCCCAAACTTCAAGGGACTGAATTGCTGCCAAGGTAGAAGCCTTCTGCCTTAACACATTACTGAAGTGATCTCTGCTCCAACATAAAAGCTTACTCTTGAGAAATCTCAGCTTCCGTGTCATATTGAGAGCTGAGTTGTCATGCCTGCCCGCTTCCTCCCACCAGCAAGCAAGCAGATCTCCAAAGCTCTCCTCCACCGTCCACATGTGCTCGAACCTAAAAGGAGGCCGCACTAGAGAAATTGAGTCAGTCGAAAGGAGAATTGGGGCATGATCTGACACACAGGAAGCCAGTCCTTACTGAATTGAACCCGGGTAGCGGGAGTCCCAGTCCGCAGATATCAGGAACCGATCAAGCCTGACTAAGATAGGGACTTCTTTCTTGTTACTCCAGGTAAAGGTGTGACCTGATAAAGGAAGATCAATAAGCTCCTGCTGCCGGATGAAATGGGAGAAGGCTCTCATTGCGGAAAGGTCACCCCCACTACGCAGTCTCCCCGTCCCTCTCGTGACATTGAAGTCCCCAGCTACAACCCATGGGCCTGAAAAGTTCACCCGGAGTGAGGACAGCTCAGCCCAAAAGTCATCTCCCCTGCTGTGATCTGTGGGGCCGTAGACAGAGGATATCATCCATTCCTCTCCATCTAGCCTATTCCGCAATATAAGAGATAGGGAGAAGACTCCAACGTTCGTGCTCCGTAGAATGAAAAAGTCATCATTATAACCTACCAGAATACCTCCTGAAGCTCCTGTAGCGTCTTTCGCTTCCCATTTAGCAATCTTCTTTGTACTAAGAGAGCGAAAAAAATGGCTAGTAGGGTTTTCCCGCTTCGATTCCTGGAGGCATATGACGTCGACATCATGGATAGACGCAAAAGAGCTGGCAGCTCTCCTCTTCTCCGACTTACCTAACCCCCTAACATTCTAAGACAGGATCTTCATTAAAACAACAAAGGCTCCATCAAGACGAAGCTAACTTCACTCTCTTCTTTTCCATGGCCCTAATAGAGTCAAGGAAAAAATGGACACCATCCAGTTCTGGAGCAGTAATAAAACCACATTTTCTAACAATGTCAAGAATTACATCGTCTTCTAAAAGGGAGAGAGGTGTATGCGCGGAAAAGGTACGGGTTGTCTTTATTGCGCAAAACCAGATTACAAGTGTGGCCGGGACCCGGGTGGCTCGGGTGTAGCGAGTCCGGGTTGCGGCGAGTTTTGACCAGGGGATTGTGGGAAAGATCTTCTGGAGGATCCCTTTGATCCGCGTCTCCACGTGGTGTTCGTGCGATAGCTCTGAAGGAATTGCCCAGGACAGAGGTCTTTACAAGGTGAGGGTTTTGGAGAGGCTAAGGAATATCTGTTGTTTCTTCGGTCCCTTCCATGCTTTGCGCTTTCTCGGCTAGGGGGTCTTCAGCTTTGTTCCTCGGTCTTCGTGTCTTCCTCGCTCCTTGCTTGACCTCGGCGTCCTTGATCGTCGGTTCGCGGCGTTGATCGTGCTTTTGGACGTCGGCTTTGGCCTTGGCTTTTTGGCTTTGGCTTGGCTCCGGCGTGGCTCTGGCTTTTGCTTTGCTTCGGCGCTTGCGCTTGGACGTAGCCGGGAGAGACTTGCGATGCTTTCGTTCTTCCGGACTTTGTGTCGTATCGGCTAGAACGTGCGGTGCTTTTGCTCGTGGCCGGCGTAGTCGCTTGGCTTTGGCACTTGCGTTGCTTTGGCGCGGGCTTTACTGGGGCTTTGCTTTGGCTTCTTGCGTTGGCTTTAGCTTCAGCGTCAACTCGGTCTTCTTCTTCGAACGACGTGGGCTACTTCTCCGGCGCTTCGACGGTTTGGGTGTCGGCTGGACTTCTCTTCTTCTCCGGGCTTCCTTGGCGTGATCGGGGTCGAAGAATGCTTTCGAAGATAGTGGGGGTAGCACCGATCTCCGTGCGACGGTTGTAGCGTCGGCTTTTGTTGGTGAAGACGGCGGGGGTAGCGACGGTCTCCGTGTGACGGTTGTAGCGTCGGCTTTTGTTGATGAAGACGGCAAGGGTAGCGACGCTTCAGGCGGTCTGCTCCAGGCTTTCTTCTTCGTGGATGGCGCAGACGTTTGTCGAAGGCGACGGGTTGATGATGCTTCGTTTCTCTCCTCCGGGCTTTGGAGCTTGATCGGAGTCGAGGATTTGTTGGAGCCGACGGGGTAGTGCCGCTCCGATCTACTTCTCCGGCTTTTGCTTCTGGCGTCTTCGGAGTCGAAGGGTCTTCTTCTCCAAGCTTTCTTCTTCGTGCACGGAGTCGAAGTCTTGATCTTCGTGTGCAAGGGTCTTCACGTTGATGAGGGCTTTCAATGGACTAAGCTGATCCCGACGGGACAGGCTTGCCCGTGCCTCGTGAAGCCTTGGGTCGATGAAGAAGCGTCTCCTCTTCTGCAGAGCTCCCGCGCTTTGTCTTCAGTCTTTAACCGACCCTTGAACCTTCCCCCACCCCCTCTATTTATAGGCAAAAAGAGGGGGGAGATATGGGAAGTTCTTAATTTTAAATCCCTTTAATATCTCCAGCTTAATTACCCAAGATTTATTCATCCATTGATGAGGGGAATAAGTCTTCATTCGCTTTCCTTTCCTGGCGGGGCAATTATGGCTGGAGTTTGCACACGAAATCGATGGCGATCGGGCGCTTCTTCTTGTGCGTCGGATCGGCGCAGATCCGCGTGTGTGCAGACGTCATACGCAACCTCCCCCCGCGCATGGCAGTTTTTATTTCCTTTTCTTTCTTTTCTTTCCTTTTCTTTTCTTTCCTTTTCTTTTCTTTCCTTTCTCTTCTTTTTTCCTTGCAGGGCCGGTCGGCCCCCCATGGGGTTTGGGTCCTAGTAGGGCCGGCCCCCATGGGGTTCGGGTCCTAGTAGGGCCGGCCCCATGGGGTTCGGACCCTAGTAGGGGCCGACCCCCCCCTTTAAGCGTGGGGTCCACTCCTCTTTTGCTGGGTGCGAATCGGGTCCGGGTCCGCACTGGTGCGTGCAAGTCGGGTTCGAATCGAAGCGCGCATCGGGTGTTAGAATTGGTGAGGTCTATAGCTCGTAAAAACCTAGTGTTTAGCTTTGTATGGTTGATAGTATAAGATTGCATCTAGGTACGTACCTTAGTACGTGTTCTGATTACAGAACAGAGAGCCATGGCTATACGGTAATCCTCTTGAGTGGGAGACTCAAGGGACTGGTCCCATGTAACCTAAATACGTTCGCAGCTCTGATTAGGGTTGGTCTCCCTATCAGGATAAGCTGTTGGGATGACAGAGCGTGGGTGTCTCCACCACGGTCATTACCAGGCACAGTGTCTGTGGCCGAACGGAACCAACACGGTGCATAGATCGGTGAGCAGACACCGGTGCACTAAACCGTGTTTCTGCTTAGGGTAAAACGGTCCTAAACCCTGAGGAGCCATGTCTGGTGGACTAACCAGTTGTGTGGTGCTTTGGCGGACCAATGTGTGAGGATCCGGATGCAGTGATCCAAAACCACGGTGTACTGGGTTACCCGGCTGGCGTTGCATCAGCGTGTCACTCCTGCAGGCTATCCACACCCCTAACGAGAGGTGCGTTCCTTGGTCTGACCTACGTCGTATTAAACCCTGGCCAGGTGGTCATCAGTTGGACTGGTGACGGATCCAGTTGCTCGAAAGAGTAATCGGAGGTACGATGTATATGGTCAACCTGGAAGGAACCGAGTCATATGAGCACTCGAGTCTGACGATATTCTCCACCGCTCGAGTTGTATCATGGCACCAGTGGAGGGACAACGAGTTTACCATACTAAGCGGAGAGCAGGGGTATGAGGGAGAACATAGTAAGTCCGGGGGGATTGGAGTGCAGCCTGCGTCGCACTCTGGGTGGCTACGCAGGTTAACTCGGACTCAGAGGATCGATGGTACACTCGGGTAGTGTGTCGATCGAGTCTGAGTTGGAAGCCATGAACCCTGGTCCCTGAAGGTTCCACCTTATCGACATTATGTACGGTTCTTATATCATCTCCTCGAAACACAGAACGTAGTTAGAGGAAGCGAGAAATCTAAGCATACGCTCCGTGAGTGCTTCGCACTAGTGCACGGTAGATGCGTAGCTACGTGTGTGCACTAAGGGGAAACCCTAGGTTAGTGCAGAGACGTATGTAGCAATTCCTTGTCATAAGTGGACTTTGCCACATGGGTGCGATGCACCGGGACATGTTGCGAGTTGACTAGTTGACTTTACTAGGGATAGCCTACGGGAACCTCAGAGAATAGTGAAATCACTGGTGCACTTCACTTATGTGTGCCTTGCAAAGTCTCGTACACGAGGAACGGCCAACTATTGACATAAGGGCGTTTTGATCATACCATGCGTCACTATACACTAAGGGGGCTGGCCCTAAGTGTTGAGAGACTGGTCAAGGCCGGCCCTGTTAGTTTTAGGAGGTTGTTGCCTCCGATGAAAGGGCCGGTCATGAGGCGCAGAAAACGGGCTGGTTTTGACCGTTTTCGAAAACAAGGAAAAGATAGAGATAAAAGAAGAGATATATAGGGAGAGGTTTGAATCAGTCAATCCTATCCGCTAGGCTTATCCATAAGGATAAGGCCGACCCTATATAAGGCATAGGGAGAGAGGGGGGGACGAAATTAATGAGCCATGCAAGCCCTAGGGCCGGCCCAAACCATGGGGGAAACCCTAGCCACCCCCTCTCCTCTCTTCGCATCTCCTCTCTCGTCTCTCTCTCCCTCGCTTGCTCCATTGGATGGTGACTCGTCTTCCTCACGTGGTGTTTCGTAGAAGGAGAAGACTCGTCGTATGGAGGCACTCAGAGATCCATCGATGAGGTGCCGTGCATCGTGTGAGATCGGGTGAACTAGAAGGCGTCTCTCGCAACCTTTTGCTGTCAAGAATCTGCACATAAAATCAGCGTTATTTTTGTGATTTTGGGATCTACAGAAGTCCAAACGACGTGAAACTTCTTGAAAAAGTTGCGTCTCGAAGTTGGCTACCTACAGTCCAAATTTCATCCCAATCGAAGTTCGGAATAGAAAGTTATGGCTGTCGCACCGAAGCTATGTCGAGCAGATCAGTAGCCCGTCTCCATCGACAAAGAAGAAATTTGTTGCGGTGAAAGATTCTGCACGCAGGTATGATCTCTAACAAGTAGATCTAACATAATTAGAACATGCATACATGCTAGATTGTTCTTTTGCGTTAGATCGTTGTTAGGGGTTCGCGTAATTGCCATGCTAGTTTCATACACGCATATGTAGATTGTTTCGATGAAAATTTTGATATGTAACGCACACCGCTCACGGTCCTTGGACCTTCACTTTGCTTCCGCTGTGGGCCTCTACCATGGATTTATTTCCAACAATTGGTATCAGAGCACGCTAGTGGTGTGCGTTTCATATTTTTCATGAAACCGTCGTGTGCGCGCATGAATAGTATGTGCCGCCATCGGGGTTCTACGAGTAGATCATGCATAGTATATTTTTTGTGTGTTCTATGAATCGTTCTTGCAGGGCGCCGCTTCTAAAATTATTCTGGATATGTGATTGCTTGCTACCGGGGGTCGGACCTCGTGTTAGCAATTTTGTCTGGATGTTTTTCTTCTGTGTGTGGATAGTTTTTAGAGCCTTAGTCGGGCAAGTGGTGGAAGTTAACCACCCTTGATTCCCAGGCTTTTAGCTAGGTTTGTTTTCCTTTTTGTTCTAGGAAATTGTGTACGAGTGAGCACTTGCTCGAAGCGTACTAGATCTTTTTCGGTTACAGATTGAAGAGGAGGACCTACCGTGAAGATCCACCACCGGGAGGACGAGCGGAACCTTGGAGGACGATGACGATCCGGCGAAGCGTACATGATGACGGCAAAGGGCAGAAAGCGTCAGAAGATCGTATACAGAGGCTTGCACCGGATCGAGGACCTTGCGAAGGAGACAGAGAGCCTGCGCTGTGCCAGTCAGGTTCAGGGGTCGGACCCTGAACTTGATTCAGTTGTGTGCTTGTTTCTTTCAGTAGTTCTTTATATTTCTGTAGAGAACCCCGATGCAATAATTTGATTATCTGTGTTAGAGGGATGCCCTTTTCCCTCGGGTCCTAGCGACCTTATTAGGATAGGATTCCACTAGTGACGCCTATTATTTAATTGACCCTTGATGATAGCATGAATTCCTCACATTTGGTTATGCCCCCATTAGGTCAACACCCGATTAGTCGGGTGTGCCTATTTGGCAAGCATCGAAACCTAGAATGAGTTGGAATTCTACTATGACATCATTCGTCAAATTTATAAACGAGGCGCCATGGTAGTGGAAAACCTTTCCTGTCAGTCTGACCTTAGGCTAGGCTCCAGAGCATTAACGTGATAGCCAGGTTTGCAGAGCATCGACGTTCTTGGGATATGTAATGTAACCCTTGAGTGGAGAAATCCACTTGAGGCAGGGACTATGATATTCCGAGATCGATTAATGCTTCACGAAAGGCTTGAAACGCTAGTGGAAGCATGGTATGACCAGGGTCTAGTGTATAGGTTGTCGTGACCTTAGTGTACACTCATACTTGCATTAAATAACCCTCAAATATAATAAGGGATGTGTAAGAGGACTTTTAGAGATCCTCTGGCCTCCACAACCAACTATTTTATGTCTGGGTGGAAGGGCGTAGCTCGATACCCCCTAGGGTGAGGGTTATGTCTTTTCTATGCTAGATGACTTAGCAGTCTTCTATGGGATATGGTGGTTACGGGGTGAGGAGAGAAGGGCTTTTCATCCCACCCTAGTGGGGGCCGCATGAACTCCCGTGTCGTAACTACCTAGGCTTGTGGGTAAGCATTCGAAGTGGACGTGAGGCATCCGTTGCTTGCACAATGGGGATCACGTGGCACTGGCCAAAAGGACAACCATGGTCCATCAAAGCCCTTAGTTGGTAGATTTGGACTGGGCCAAGGAAAGGCCCGTGTAAGCGGATTGACGCTGCATGATGCCCCCTAGGGCAGGTGTAGTCGATTCCGAGATCTTACATACATGGTTAATTAATCCATAGAGGTGTCTTCGTTGTGAGGGTAGCGCTGACATTTGGATATAATTAGCTTATTTTAAAATTCTATAAAATAAGTTATTTTGCATTCGTTTTCATTCAACCATATAGTTCCCCTATCCGCTATCCCATAAGAGAACCAGTTATCGGGTCTCTAACTACGTAGAGCCGAAGCACTTTCTTTAGCTTATGCATAGGGTAGTAAAAACGTACATTGGCATGTAATCTAAATATCCCAGTATTAGACCTAATGGGTCCAGATATCACTAGGGCACTAACTAGGGCATATGAAGACTGGCGAGAGTCTAAGGAGATGTGCAAGTGCTATGTTATAGCAGACTTGTGGACAACTCTTTAGAAGCGAGTCAGAGATATGCCGGGTCTTCTCTAATTAAGTTTTACTTGCATTAGATGTCTGGAAGGTGATGCGATCTAAACTAATCCTAAATTAAGGCTTTAATTTGATCTAAATTATAACTCGTAAGTGCACGAATCGCTTTATAGGAGCGGTACGTATTACGAGGTCGATCCCACAGGGATTGCTAATGAGGGAACTGTCTAATCTAGGGTTATTAACTATTTAAACCTAAATTACTTTAAAAGATAATTTAATGGGAGTTGATTGTTGTGAGATTAAAAGCAAACTAATTAAGGACAGGAAAACAAACTAATTACGGAAAGTCGAGTTTCAAGTGGAGAAGGTACTAAGGCATTCGAATCCACCTCGGTTATTCGTAGTTACTAGGTTTATTTAGATTTATCTATGAGAACGAGTAGCATGCGGGAATACTATTCCCGTGCTCGACTCGAGAATATGATCGTTAGGCTCTTAATTAGATTGAAGACATATGTATGATTCAATTTTCATGCAAAGATGTATTAGAACAGAGCATTAGATGTCTAACTAAAGCACAACTAATCAAGATTCTAAATTTTTCATTGATAACATGCATTGATTAATACGATGATTCATCATAACGACAAAGGATGCATGACATACTATGTGAGAGACTTCCATCATAATAATCCGATAATTGAATCAAATATTCGATTATGAGTGCATGGCATAGACAATATAAATAAACCTAATAATTATTCATAACCGGGGTTTCATCTAAGCCTTAGCAATGGATTTAGTTCAGCATGGTTCGCATTACATCAAAAGTAAAAGAAGGGAAGAACAAAATACAGATCATGCTCGAAATACGCTTTTGCTCTTCGTGGTCCTCCTCTCCGATCGATGCTCCTTCACTTCGACTCGGCTACGGCACGGCTTCGATGGTACGATGGTGGCTCGGATGGTGAACGAATGACGGAGGAGTCTTGGAGGTAGAGGCTAGGGTTTTGTCTAGATGGAGATGGTGGATGATGAAAATGATGGCTCGGGTTATTCTCGTAGGTGGTAGATGGTTCGGTGGTGTATGGCGTAGGTTGGTGGTGAGAGCCTCCCCTCTTGTTTTCCCGAGCCCCCCTCTTATATAGGAGAGAGATCGGCTGTTTTAGAGAGAGAAAACGTGGAGAGATCGTCCGGGTTTTTGCGTGGCTCCGGACGGGTAAGAGAGAGGAGAGGATAAGGAAAGAAAGAGAATAAGGAAGACTAGAGAGAGAAACGTTTTGGGCGGTTGTGATTTGGTTCAGCAAGAGAGAAGTGCATGGATATTGATTAGGCAACGAAGAGAGATATAAGTTGGGTTCGCAGGAAAAATAGGAGGAGAGAGAATCGGGAGTAGCGGTTAAGGAAAGAGATAGAGTTAGAGAGAGAATTTCGGTGATGGGGTTGACGTGCATGGCTCGGGTATCACGGACGGCTGAGATCAAATGAGAAGAGAGAGAAAGAAGATCGGGTAGGCTGGTTCGGTTGAGAGAGAGAGAGCTGTGCTCGGGCAGTTAGAGAGAAAAGGAAAGAGATTTAGAGAGAGAAAAGATCGGGTAGAGAACGTGGGCCGATCGGGTAAGGAAAGAGAGGGAATTAGAGAGAGAAAATCAAGGAGGGAGAGAGAGTCGGGACCTGCGGACGGCTCGGAGACGGGAAGGAGATCGGGCTGCTGGGTTTAAATGGAACGGACGCTTGTGATTTGGATCGCCGAGTTGGGCGGTTGGGTTCACATGCAGGGCTGCATGGCTTTGAGACTAGGGTCGGACGGCTGGGATTAGGTGGGAAGTGATCAAAGGGTTAGAGAGAGAGGAAAAGGAGTTCGGTGCTGATTGGGCTGCATGCATGGGTATCAACTAGGTACATCTAGGTTGGGTTGGTCCCGAAGTAAATAGGACGGCTGGGATAAGGTCGGGTAGAGGACTGCGGATGATGGCTGCATGCATGCGTAATGCATCGGACGGCTGTGATGTAAGTGGGAATGAGAGATGGCCAGATGGGTGCATGCAATGGGGTCATGCGGGAAACTTGAGCAGGCTTTGGTCATCGTAATCCGAATCCATCATCAAACCCATCATCGCCTATTTGTATGTCTGTAGTCCTCCTCCAGTTCGTATCATGCATTGCATCGATCGGCTTGTTGAAGTCTTTCCTCATCAGAATCATCATAGTTATCCGTTTTCCAACGTTGTTCTTCAGACAGGCCTCCAAACGGGCTGGACAGCCTCCATCAGATTGCCGCGAGAAATATATCCACGGCTTGGTCATAGCGCTCTTGAGGTGTCTGCATCGATAACCAGATCAATTTCCTGAAAGAAACACATGAAATGACGCTTGTCAGGTTTAAACACGATTATTGATAAAAATGATAATTTGGACTATCGGGCCCTGTATCTTTCATGCATGCAATGTATGAGAGCGAACCAATATGCCGTTGGGTTCGTATGAAAGTCTACTATATCATGGTGCAAAGAAACTCATGCAGTTTACGTGTATTATGAAAGTTTTACGTAGCAAAGTGACGCTATGTGCATGAAAAAGAAAGAATAATTCGCACCAAATGGACGCTCAACAGAAGGCGAAGTCAGTCGACTCATCGCTTTTCCACTAAGATACTTGTCGGTACCGAGATGTCTGAGGGTATGCTTGTTCGGGAACACATCTTTGAGTTCCAGATCGAACTAGATTCCAAAGACATAGTACCGGATGACGAGGTGGTGGAAGACGTCTGTCTTGCATCCTTGTCTGGAATCTTCGAAGGCGTTATCAGAGACTTTAGCTTTAACAAGTTAGAGATGATAAACGCAGAACTTCTAAGGAGATTTCCAAGAGACAAAGGATGGGATCAAGATTAAAGGCAAAGCCTTTAGTGCTTAACCTAGGCCTTCTTTAGAAGAACCTAAGGAAGTAACTTATCAGAGATCGAAAACTATTATAGTGCAGAAACTGGTGTGGACTCCTAAGTCTGGTAACGCTAAAGACGGAAGTGTTTCTGTTTTGGAAAGAATAGGGGGTATTTGAAGATTGAGTATGGCCTCAGGATGTTAGAAGTAAAGTCGCTATCTAGTAGCAGCTCTTATGCTTCTTGGAATGTAGACTTCGGGTCTACAAAGATTCAAGAAAACCAGAAGGCTACTTTATAGTGATGTAATCCTAACATAGGTACTGATGCCATAAGCCGCTGCGGAAGCTGTTAAGTATGATTGTCTTAGTTTTCCGAAATACAGATTTTGTTTTTAGAGATGTAGTTCTGTTTCCTTCTTGGTAAATAAAGTTTTTAGTTTTAGACAGCACCGTGAGTGTGTATCTTAAACTGAATAGATAGCTTCATAGTTAGAGGAATAGATCAGAAAAATCTCTTTATATTTAATCCTTATTCGGAAATAGATTTCATGACAGCTGCAGCGTCTAATTGAAATTCATCTAAATCCTTTGTAGAAGCTATCCCATTTGTGACCCCTCTGATTTAGATATTCTGACTTAGATAAATTCAAAGGTAAAAGAAGGCCGAGTTTCTGTTCACAGATTCATCGGAGATCCTTCTAACCTATGAGTGTTATCTGGAAGGCAGAATAACTAAAAGGGCCACTAAGGTATTGGTGTTAGTTAATTTTGACGTCTATGGTTCCAAGAGCGTCTAGACGATAGAAGACTCTTCGATTCAATCGAAGGAATAAGTCACTATCGGACGAGTTCCATAGAATCCTAAAGGAGCATGGGATTATCTCCCAGTTAAATGCTCCAAGAATGACACGTCAGAATGAAGTCTTCGAGAGAAGGAATCAGACTCTGTTTGACATGGTCCGTAGTATGATGAATATTGCCAAGTGTACTACCCACCTTTGGTGGGGTTGTACCTTAAAACAGTAGCTTATATCTGAAACTATCTCTCATCTAGATCAGTGCCTCAGACCTATAGAGAGCTATGGTCTAAGCGAAAGCTGACACTATAGAGTCTCGAGATATAGGGTTGTCCTGCACTTGTGCAAAAGGACAAGAGGGATGAGATGGAGATGTAGTTCCAGGTATATCTGTTTATAGGTTACCCTTAGGAGGCATAAGGTGGACTGTTCTATGATCTTGAGGTTTGGAAGGTAATTGTTTCTACGAATACCATTTACCTAAACCAGGATTATATTATAGACCATAAGTTTACCGGTAAGGTAGTTCTGGGTGAACTACTGGGTACTGGTAGAGAGTGCGCATCTGAAAACGTAGTGGGAGTAGATGATACAAGAAACTAGTATACTAGACACTGTAGAAACAATTCACTTTTGTACCACCACCACTTCGTCGTTGTGGGACCATCAGAGCTCCTGAAAGATATTATGGAGAAACTTCGATAGTTAATCCAGAGTTTCAGGAGGATGACCCCTAGAGCTACGAAGAAGTAGTGGGAGCTTCCTTTGTACCACTACCACCTCATCGTTGTGGGACCATCAGAGCTCCTGAAAGATACTATGGAAAAACTTTGATAGTTAATCCAGAGTTTCAGGAGGATGATCCCTAGAGCTACGAAGAAGTAGTGGGAGCTTCCGACAGCTCTGACTGACAAAAGACCATAGAGGCAAGCTTGCATCAATGTCCCTTGGAACAGTCTTGACACTTATAGCACTATCACCCTTCAGGGTGTAGGAGGTGTATAAGAAGAGCACCCGGTTAAGACTTAAGTAGCTAGATTAGTTACCAAAGGAAAAGGGATTAACTATGTCAAAACCATCTCACTGGTAGCTATGCCTAAGTCTATAACGGATCCTCTTAATCCATCACAGCCTATTATAGTTGGGAGATCTGGTTGATGGATGTCAAGACAGTTATTCCCTAACGGGAATTTGAAAAGGACATATGGATGATGTAGCCTCAGGCTTTGTGTCAGTAGGTTAGGAAGATATGGAATGCAAGTTGCAACGGTCCATTTATGGACTGATGCAAGCATCCAGGATGGAATGTCTATTTTGATCAAGGGAATCCGCTCACACGGATTTGATCAGAATAAGAATAAACCAAGTTGGTACAAGAAAAGTGAAATAGCTACAAGGGTGTACTTAGTATTTTACGTTAATAATATTCTACTGATTGAAAATGATGTAAGAATATTGTTTACGGTAAAGGTTTGTAGTCATCACAATTCGATGTAAAAGACCCTAGTGAGGTGAGTTATGCTCTGGGAATCAAGATAACACGAGATAACCAGAGCAAGGTTCTCTTGCTGTCACAGGCTACGCATGAAGATAAGATTCTAGCCAGATTCGTTTTACGAGGCTAGATATCTATTGCGCAGCAGGATACATGGGTCGGTTTCAGTCGAACCCGGGTCCAAATCACTGGATTAAAGTGAAGGGTATACTTAAAAATCCTCATTAAGTAAGGATTGAGAGTTAGCTTGCACTTCACAGGTCCTGATATCGATTGGACACACATGGTCTGACTTTGGTATCAGATGTGCGTTCCAGAGAATCGATTTCAGGGATTGTTTTTATCTTGGGATTAGAAGCGGTAGTTGGTAGAGTGTGAAGCAAGAATGCATCACAGACTCTACCACAATAGCTTAGCACGTTGTTGCGTGCGAGGTAGTATATCAGGTGGTAAGGCTTAGGAAGTTCTTAGAGAACTTGGGACGCATACCAGAGGCTCAGTTATCTGTTGTTGAAACAGAAGAGTGGTAAGCAAGGTCCAAGGAGACTAGGCACCGCCGTGAGGGGAAACCCATCAGGTACAAACTCCACTTGATCTGACAGTTATAGGAGGAAATGCAAGTAGCGGTACTGAGGTGGAATCTACAGACAATGTTGCCAATTCCTTTAGGGAATTCCTGCAAAGGCTTTTGGGCAGCATGTAGAAGCTATATAGCTCAACACCGTTATTCCTTGTTAGACCTAGTGGGAGATTGTTAGAATTGGTGAGGTCTATAGCTCGTAAAAACCTAGTGTTTAGCTTTGTATGGTTGATAGTATAAGATTGCATCTAGGTACGTACCTTAGTACGTGTTCTGATTACAGAACAGAGAGCCATGGCTACATGGTAATCCTCTTGAGTGGGAGACTCAAGGGACTGGTCCTATGTAACCTAAATACGTTCGTAGCTCTGATTAGGGTTGGTCGCCCTATCAGGATAAGCTGTTGGGATAACAGAGCGTGGGTGTCTCCACCACGGTCATTACCAGGCACAGTGTCTGTGGCCGAACGGAACCAACACGGTGCACAGATCGGTGAGCAGACACCGGTGCACTAAACCGTGTTTCTGCTTAGGGTAAAACGGTCCTAAACCCTGAGGAGCCATGTCTGGTGGACTAACCAGTTGTGTGGTGCTTTGGCGCACCAATGTGTGAGGATCCGGATGCAGTGATCCAAAACCACGGTGTACTGGGTTACCCGGCTGGCGTTGCATCAGCGTGTCACTCCTGCAGGCTATCCACACCCCTAACGGGAGGTGCGTTCCTTGGTCTGACCTACGTCGTATTAAACCCTGGCCAGGTGGTCATCAGTTGGACTGGTGACAGATCCGGTTGCTCGAAAGAGTAATCGGAGGTACGATGTATATGGTCAACCTGGAAGGAACCGAGTCATATGAGCACTCGAGTCTGACGGTATTCTCCACCGCTCGAGTTGCATCATGGTACCAGTGGAGGGACAGCGAGTTTACCATACTAAGCGGAGAGCAGGGGTATGAAGGAGAACATAGTAAGTCCGGGGGGATTGGAGTGCAGCCTGCGTCTCACTCTGGGTAGCTACGCAGGTTAACTCGGACTCAGAGGATCGATGGTACACTCGGGTAGTGTGTCGATCGAGTCTGAGTTGGAAGCCATGAACCCTGGTCCCTGAAGGTTCCACCTTATCGACATTATGTACGGTTCTTATATCATCTCCTCGAAACACAGAACATAGTTAGAGGAAGCGAAAAATCTAAGCATACGCTCCGTGAGTGCTTCGCACTAGTGCACGGTAGATGCGTAGCTACGTGTGTGCACTAAGGGGAAACCATAGGTTAGTGCAGAGACGTATGTAGCAATTCCTTGTCATAAGTGGACTTTGCCACATGGGTGCGATGCACCGGGACATGTTGCGAGTTGACTAGTTGACTTCACTAGGGGCACCCTATGGGAACCTCAGAGAATAGTGAAATCACTGGTGCACTTCACTTATGTGTGCCTTGCAAAGTCTCGTACACGAGGAACGACCAACTATTGACATAAGGTCGTTTTGGTCATACCATGCGTCACTATGCACTAAGGGGGCCGGCCCTATGTGTTGAGAGACTGGTCAAGGCCGGCCCTGTTAGTTTCAGGAGGTTGTTGCCTCCGATGAAAGGGTCGGTCATGAGGCGCAGAAAACGGGCTGGTTTTGACCGTTTTCGAAAACAAGGAAAAGTTAGAGATAAAAGAAGAGATATATAGGGAGAGGTTTGAATCAGTCAATCCTATCCGCTAGGCTTATCCATAAGGATAAGGCTGACCCTATATAAGGCATAGGGAGAGAGGGGGGGATGAAATTAATGAGCCATGCAAGCCCTAGGGCCGGCCCAAACCATGGGGGAAACCCTAGCCACCCCCTCTCCTCTCTTTGCATCTCCTCTCTCGTCTCTCTCTCCCTCGCTTGCTCCATTGGATGGCGACTCGTCTTCCTCACGTGGTATTTCATAGAAGGAGAAGGCTCGTCGTATGGAGGCACTCAGAGCTCCATCGATGAGTTGCCGTGCATCGTGTGAGATCGGGTGAACTAGAAGGCGTCTCCCGCAACCTTTTGCTGTCCAGAATCTGCACAGAAAATCAGTATTGTTTCTATGATTCTGGGAGCTACAGAAGTCCAAACGATGTGAAACTTATTGAAAAAGTTGTGTCTCGCCTGCAGTCCAAATTTCAGCCCAATCGGAGTTCGGAGCAGAAAGTTATGGCCGTCGCACCAAAGCTATGTCGAGCAGATCCGTAGCCCGTCTCCATCGACAAAGAAGAAATTTGTCGCGGTGAAAGATTCCGCACGTAGGTATGATCTCTAACAAGTAGATCTAACATAATTAGAACATGCATACATGTTAGATTGTTCTTTTGTGTTAGATCGTCGTTAGGGGTTCGCGTAATTGCCATGCTAGTTTCATAAACGCATATGTAGATCGTTTCGATGAAAATTTTGATATGTAACGCACACCGCTCACGGTCCTCGGACCTTCAGTTTGCTTCCGCTGTGGGCCTCTACCATGGATTTATTTCCAACATCGGGTTCGCATCCGTGTTGGCATACGCAAGTCGGGTTCGGGTTAGACGAAATTCGTGTGTCTACAAATGCCCCCTCAAGGACGAGTGCATCGGTGAGAACGTGTAGGGTTTGGACACGTAGGAATCGTAGAGCGCTTGTCCTTGATTCCTTTTGTGGGCGGGGTTGGGGGTCTATTTAAGGACCCCTACCCCCTTTATCCGCCATTGTGCTTCTTTGCGAAGGTTCTGCCGGCTTCTGGAGACCGCCGTCGGAAGAGAGCTGCTTGGGGTTGCGCGCGACTTGCTCCGTCTTCCCGGTGTCGCCTCTTTCGTTGGCGGTGATGGTGCGCGATTTGGAGGTCGTAGCGAAGGCGGGCTCGAAGCGACGATGCGGCGAGGACCGAGGCGGGGAGGATGGAGGAGCGCGGCTGAGGTGCGGGTCGCCTTCGCCACCTCTCTCCTCCTCCTTCTTCTTCTTCTTCTTTTTCTTTCTTTTCTTTTCCTTTTCCTTTTTCTTTTTATTTTTCTTTTTCTTTTTCTCCTCTTTTTCTTTTTCTTTCTTCTTCTCCTTTGGCTCCGGCCCGTAGAAGCAGCAGTGCCAGCAGTGGGGCTGGTGCGCGGGGCTGCGGTGCGATGGTGTGCAGGCGGCGGCGGCGCGCGGGGTGCGCGGCGGCCGGGTGCGGGCGCGGAGGTCGCGGCGGCCGGGTCGGGGTCGGCCCCAAACGGGTCGGCGAAGGGGCGGCGGCGGCCCCGAGTTGGCCCCCCCCGGTTGTATCGGTGACGGGGTCGGGCTCGGCCTCGACCGAAACGGAGGAGGGGGGCGCTGTGGTCCCCCCCTTCTTTGGCTTTCGGTCATTGACTGGGGGAGAGGGGCCCGTGGGCCCCACTCGCTGACCCTTTTTTTTTTTAGGCTTTCTCTTTCTTTTCTTTTGCATCTTTCTTTCTCCCCTTTTTTCTTCTGGTCTCCGAGGTTGCTGATGATAACAGCGTCGGCTCGTGGCACACGGGCTGCGACGCGGGTGCGGGTTCACTGGCGAGTGGTACGGAGTCGCACGGCGGGAGCCGGGCTGGTCAGTGGCTGCGGCTCCGGCTGGGTGGTGTCGGCGTAGTCAGCCGGAGTAGGCGGTGCACGGACCCCGGGAGCGTGGTGCGAAGGCCCGGGCGCAATGGTGGCGTGACCTTGAGTCGGGCGATCCTCCTGACAGGGGGGTTATGGGCCCCCTTGGTTTTTTTTTTTTATGCACTTGTCTTGACTTGCTTCTCTCCATGGTTCTCTAGGGCTTGTGTCTTTGAGAGTTTGACTTCTCCAGGGTGGATAGCTGAGGACCTCTCTAATGGGAGGAGGTGCCTTCGCTTCCTCCATACTCGGGTGCACCGTTATAGCAACTCGCGGCGGAAAGACCTTCTGTCGTTGCTCCGTGTCTTTGTCCACGAGCGCATCACGGAAGATGGAGTCGCAGATGCGACTTGCGGGATGCCGAAATTGAGCGAGAAGATCTACACTGATGAAGGGATTTCCATGAAGCTTCTCCGACCGAGTTTGAGTATTCCGTTCCACCATTGTGATGAAGATTTCGTGCCTACGCCGGTTGTTGCCTCGAAGATATGCGCCCGACTGACCCGATGGGGGACCGATTCTTGGCCTCGGGGAGACGTTCAATACCTTTACGGTTTTCGTGAATGGATGGGCGAGCTCTACGAGGTCTTTGGCGCAGAACCCGAGATGAACTTATTAGCCAAGTTTCTGGCGCCGGCTCGTCGAGAATACAGCCATCCTGAGGGGATGTATCGCGTACTTTGTGAACTTTGGTGTCCGGACACCAACACTTTCCTTACTGGAGCGAGGGAGATAGGAATCTCGCTTTGCGACGTCCACATCATTTTCGGGTGCCCTGAAGTACAGAATTACTACCAGGAGGAGGTGCCAGCCCTGAAGGATCTGTTGGACAGCAGCTTCACTCCGAGTTCTTGCCTTCTTTTATTCAAGGCATATGCTATCATCGCGGCGCGGGATCAGTCAGATCGAGTGTGTCCTTCTTCTTGGGTCGACTTTTGGTTCAGAGGCGAGTATAGGTCGCCGGCACCTTCGGCCCATCCGATGTGGAAGATCGCTCAAATGCAAAGACCTCCACTTCGTTCCTTCGTGAGGCCTATCGATTCTTTGGCTCGAGAGAAGCATTCAATGGAGGGAAAGCAGTGTCCCTGGGAAATCCTTGGCTTGAGGTGTGACAGCGAGGAGTGGCGAGCGGTTTACCGAGCTACCGGGCTGGTCATCTTCCTCTGTCGGTTCATGCTTCCATGTTCTGGCGAGGTTATCCGTCCGGGGACCTTCCTTGCGGCTTTCAGGATGGCGAGGGGCGAGCTTTTTAATCTAGCCCCGGCCATATTATGTGCCTTGTACCGGGCTCTCAGCGGGACTTACTGGGACTTGTCCAGCTCGGATAAGGCCAAGGAGGAGCTTGGCCGGTCCGCTGCGTTCGGACCTTTACACTACTTGTATGGCTGGATAGCTCTGCATTTTCCAAAGGGGATTTTTGCCAAACGCGGGCATCCAGCCGACCTGCCGTTCTTGCCTGGGATAGGGGGGATTTTAAATGCCTTTATCAGTTGGGAGCATCCGAGGGAGTGCGCTCGCACCCTTTTGAGGAAGATGGGAAGCACCGATTTTGAATTTTTGTCGGAGCATTCGGTATTGCCTTTGGAGAGGTCGACTGTTTACGATAACGAGGAGCTCCCGGACCATCTATACTGGAACATGGTCAGTTGCTGCCCTGGCCACTTGGTTTGGCGAAAGGGGGACGTGGTGGAGGTGGAGCAGTACTCCCCTCACCGCTTCGCTCGCCAACAGGGATTTCGACAGGAAGTTCCTGGTATGCCTCAACAGTTGCAGGGGCGCATCAGTCCGCAGGAGGGTTACCGCCTTTGGGCTTCCCTCTACGCTTGATTGACTAGGAGCAGCTTCTTCCCTGGGACCAAATCCGGGTTTCGGGATGCCGCCACTCCGGACTACTGCAAGTGGATTGAAGGGTAAGTTTCCCCTTTGCTTGCAAGTCTCCCGGTCGACGTCTTGGTGAGCAGCGAGTTTAGAAATTTCTGCTTTAACCATTCTGCGGGGGTGGAGGACCGTCGCCTCCGACTGGGGCTTCAGAGGGCGCAGAGGAGCTGTAGCCTTCTTTCCAGTGCTCGTCGTGTCCCTTCTTCAGCTCCGGTGTTAAACGCCGAGCTTACTAGTGCCCCTGGGGCATCTTGTTTCTCGAAGGCCGCCGTTGAGGGTGTTCCTCCCAAAAGAAGAAAGGTTTGCATTCCTCGTGGGATGGTTCCAAGGGTCCCTTGTCTGGTGGAGGATACCGAGGAGCCTGGACTTCTGAAAGATGAGGTGATCCCTCCGTCTAGGGCTGCATGCTTCATCTGACCTTGCAGGTATGGAGTTCTCTTTATTTTATTTGTCTTTTACGCTCGGGAAGTTCCATCACACTGAGTATTGTATCTTCTTTTGACCAGATTCCGTTATCGTGGTAGAGCGCGTGACGAACTCTCCGAAGGCGTCTCTCGGGCATTCGTCTACTGGCGCTGCGCAGGAAGTGCCTGGGGCATGTGGGCTAGATATCCCTCCGGATGATCTGGATCTCCTCGGACTTTGCGGGGAGAACTTCCCTAGTGGCGATATCGACCTGGACGGCATCGATGTTGACGCTTTGTCTTTCCACGAGGAGGCTGAAGTTTCGAGCATCGACAAGCGGCATTCCCTGGTTGCTGTACCTTCGTGCCCGTTGGAGGAGACGGTTGTTGCAGCGGTAGCGGCGGTTTCTCTGGTTCTGCCACCCTCGTCGGCGCAGGCGGCTCCTGTCGCGGCTGCAGTGGGAGGGAAGGTCTTGCCTACTTACTCCGAGGCACCTCGCCCGGATTTAAGGCCGAGGAGCAGAGTCTCAGAGTTCCTTCTTGCGAGCTGTCGGCAGTATATCAAGTCGACGTTGGAACCTTTCCAAAATACTGGCTTTGGCGCCCTCCAGGACTGGTGGTCGACGGACGGTGTGGAGTTTTGCGCGAGCCTGGAGGAGTTCAAAGTCGACAGCTCTCTTCTTTCGTCGCTCAGATGAACCTGCTTGTGACCGACAGCGAGGCTTATCGATCCCGGCGAGCTTTACTAGAGGGGAGCTCCCCTTCTGAGCTGGAGGCTGTTGAGGCGAGTCTAAGTCAGTCAGAGCACCAACTTGCAGAGACCGCTTCCAGTTTGTCGAAGGCTTAGAGGAAGATAGATTATGTGCGTGCCTCACTTCGAAAGACGAAGTCTCGTCTGGAGCGAGCTGAGGCTGCGGAGAGTGCTTTGAAGGCGAGTTACTTGAAGCAGCAGTCGGACTTGGCGACCCGTCGTGAGCTTCTGGCCACTCGTCCCGAGGAACTTCAACGAGTGGAGGCGACTAGAGAGGAGTTACTGCGCCGACTTCGAGCTTTGGACACCTTCTTTTAGTTGCTCCTTGTCTGGTTGTTTTCTACTGTAGCTTTCTTTTCGGAACATATGCCATGTATCGCCTTTTCTTCATTATCTAATAATATCGCCTCGTTTTGCCACATATTTTGCATGGACCATTGTTGACTTTTTCTTTTGGTCGGACTGAACCTGAAGTAACTTCTCAGGCTGCCCACGTACCCCCCTAAGGGGGATCAAGTCGCACGTAGTTCTTTTTTTTTTTTTTTGCGCAAGGGGTGTGGCCTTGCTTTAGGCATAGTACCTTTTGAGGTACTTGCCGTTGATAGGGCCGAGTGTCAGCCCTTCTGGCGTAGTGAGGAGATAGGCACCGTTGGAGTAGACTTCCTTGACGGAGTGCAGGCCATCCCATTTAGCATCGAATTTCTTCCCTCCTCGATGCGAGAGGATGATGGGGCGTTTGACTGCCAGCACCAGTTCCCCTATCTGGAATGATCGAGGACGGATCTTCTTGTTGAAGGCGCAAGAGAGCCTGGCCTGATACACTCCAGACGTTGTTGAGCTTCGAGGCGTCTTTCGTCCAATGCTTCCAATTCTGCCAGGCGGAACTGGGCATTGTCGTCGCTGGTGAGGCCTTCCTGGACTGCTATCCTGAGCGATGGGATCTGGAGCTCGAGTGGAAGAACAGCTTCTACACCATAGACGAGGGAGTATAGTGTTGCTTGCGTTGGCATGTGGAAGGATGTCCGCTAAGCCCATAATGCTTCGCCCATACGTGCGTGCTAATCTTTCTTTGTCTTCGAGACGGTTTTCTCCAACAGCTTGCACATGGTCTTGATGAAGGCTTCTGCCAGCCCGTTGGCCGGAGCGTTGTACATCATCGAACAATTCTGCTTAATGTTGTACAATATGCAGAACTGGCTGACGACAGCATTCTTGAACTGCTTTCCGTTATCTGTTACGATATAGCGGGGGATTCCATAGCGGAAGATGATGTCGTTCTGGATAAAGCTGATGACGGAGTGCTTCGTAACTTCCCGCAGAGGCGTTGCTTCAGCCCACATGGAGAAGTAGTCCGTTGCCGCCAAAATATAGAGATGTTGCTTGGATGACTTAGGCAGGGGACCGACGATATCGAGTCCCCACCCGTCGAAGGGCCAAGACGCGATTGTTGGGTGCAAAGGCTCCGGAGGTTGACGGATGTAGTCCCCGTGCATCTGGCAAGCTTGACATCTCCTTGTGTACTCCAAGCTATCCTTGATCATGGTAGGCCAGTAGTATCCCATCCTCCTGACGCGGAAGTGAAGTTTCGGACCGGACTGGTGCGATCCGCAGATTCCAGCGTGTACTTCTTCTAGTGCGACTTCTGCTTCTTCTTTCGCGAGGCACCTCGGGAGTGTGCCATCGTAGCTTCGACGGTACAGCTTGCCGTTGAAGTGGTAGAACCTTAGAGATCATCGATGGATGTCACCTTTCCTCTTCGGATCTTCGGGGAGTTTACCACGAACGAGATAATCCACCAAAGGCTGCCTCCAGTCTTGTTCTTTATTCTCGAGGACGTGCACCGCGTTGGCTTGAACTGGGATTTCGAGCGGACCTTCTTCTTTGGTAATCACGAATCTTCTGCAGACGGGGACGACGAGCGAACGTTCATCTAGAAACGGGAGTGTAGCCGCCAGATTTGCAAGTGCGTCAGCTTGCTGGTTGAGGTTCCTAGAGACGTGCTGAATGGAAGTAGCCTTGAGTTTACCGAGGAGCCCCACAGCCCGCGCATGCAACGGTACCAGGTCTTCTTTGTTGACTTCATATGCCCCCAGGACTTACTGGATCACGAGTTGGGAGTCTCCAAAAATCTCTAGTCCTTGAAGCTTCATTTCGTCGGCCAGCTCGAGACCGATGAGCAAGGCTTGATATTCTGCCACGTTGTTGGAACATGATTTTGACAATAGGAATGAGAAGGGGAGTATTTCGTTGTCTGGAGTGACGAAGATGACTCTGGCTCCTGCTATGTCTTACCTTGCTGCACCGTCGAAGAACATTTTCCAGGATGGGGCGACGTCGACGGAGAACACCTCTTCATCTGGGAGATCTTCTGACAATTCCCATTCCGCCGGGAGAGGGTATTCTGCGAGGAAATTCGCGAGGGCCTGCCCTTTAACCGCTTTCTGTGGTACGAAGGTGATATCAAATTCAAGCAGCAGCAGGGCCCACTTGGCCAGACGTCCGAAAAGCACTGGTCTTGACATGATGTACTTGAGGGGGTCAGCCATCGAGACGAGTCTGATGGTGTGAGCCAGCATATAATGTCGTAGCTTTTTCGTGGCGAAGATGAGCGCTAAGCAGACCTTCTCGATTGGGGAGTAATTCAGCTCTGTGCCGACGAGAGTGCGACTCAAGTAGTAGCAAGCCGTCTCCATGCCAAGTTCATTGTTCTGAGCCAGGAGTGCCCCCAATGATTGCTCCTGGGCAACAATGTAGAGGATGAGCGGTCTTCCTTGAATTGCTGCTGATAAAACTGGTGGCTTCAGTAGATATGCTTTGATGTTTTGGAGTGCCTCTTGGCAAGCTTCATCCCATTTGAACGGCGCTCCTTTCTTCATGAGGCGACTAAAAGGGTGGCACTTTCTGGCTAGGTTGGCAATGAATCTTCGGATATACGCCAAGTGCCCTTGGAGGTCTCTGAGGTCTCGCACTGTCTTTGGTGCAGGTATATTGACAATAGCATCAATTTTGGATTGATCTATCTCAATGCCACGATGTCGGACGACGAAGCCGAGGAACTTGCCTAAGGAGACCCCAAACGCGCACTTGAGTGGATTCATGCGGAGTTGGTACCTTCGAAGCCGTTTGAAGATTAGCTCGAGATCTCGTAGATGTGCCGACTTCTTCTTGGATTTAACCACGAGGTCGTCGACATAACACTCCACATTTTGGTGAAGAATGTCGTCGAAGATTTTCTGCATAGCTCGCTGGTAGGTGGCTCCTGCGTTCTTCAAGCCGAATGGCATAACTTTGTAGCAGTAGATTCCTTTCGGTGTGCGGAATGCCGTGAGCTCCTCGTCCTTGGGTGCCATCCGAATCTGATTGTAGCCCGATGATCCGTCCATGAAAGTTAGTACCTCGTGACCTGTCGTCGCGTCCACCATTAGCTCCGTGATTGGCAAGGGGAAGTCATCCTTTGGACATGCGTTGTTCAAGTCTATGAAGTCCACGCACACTCGAATTTGGTTGTTCTTCTTTTTGACAGGGACGACGCTAGAGATCCATGTCGGGTACTTGACCTCTCAAATGAAGCCGAATTCGATCAACTTGTTGACTTCGCCTTCTATTTGGGGTACTAGTTCTGGCTGGTAGCGTCTTTGTCCTTGCTTGATGGCACTGGCTCCGTGTTTGACGCTGAGCTGGTGTACTGCGATTTTGGGATCGAGGCCTGGCATCTCCTTGTAGGACCATACGAAGACGTCTCTGTATTCTTTAAGCAGTTTGATGTATGCGGCTTCTTCCTCAGGGGTCAAGAGTGTGCTGACAAATGTAGGCCGAGGTTCCATCTCTGTGCCCAAGTTGATTTCCTTCAAGTCATCAACGGTGGACTGCCCCCCTTCTTCGAGGACTGGCGGGGCGTCGGGCAACTCATCGTCCGAAGTAGAAGTATCACCGTTGTCGGGAATCGTAATGGAGATATGATTGACGGCCACCATGGGTGGGTGGGTGGGTGTTGAGACGAAGTCCTCGATTGGCATTCCCAGACGATCGAACACTGACTTCTTCTTTGAGTGCTTAACTGGCCTGAGCCTTTCGAACATGGATGTACGCTTTAGATTCGACTGGTTTCTACAACCTCTGATTTGCTTCTGGAGCAAGGCTTGGCATCGAGCTCTTCGCCATCTTCTTTTGCTGTCGGGACGGCTTGCGTAGGAAGAGCGTGCATCGGAAATTGTCGATCCTTCAGCTGCTTTGTCTACCATCTTCGCCCCGATGTAGTTGGAGGTGAAGGTCTTCTTCGCTGCGGTTCTGATGACCAACGGAGCTTGACTAGAGCCGATGCCTCGGCGGTTCGGGAGAATTTGTTCACCGTTTTGAAACAACCAAGCTTGAGTTCTCGTCATCCCATATGGAGTTGCTGCCGGGGGAAGTGTGCCCATGGCGCTTTCTCTGTCATAACCGGCTTTGAACAGCAACTTAGCAGCATTTTACCCCCAACTTCCTTTCGGCTTGAATGCAAGCTGATTGGGGTCGACTGATTCGGTAGGCCCGCTCGGGTTCGGAGCTCGCGTCAGACTAGGTAATGGCAACGCCATTTCTTGCAGGGTGATGACATTGGCCTGTGATAATGACGGGGCCAGCTTCCTTGTCGGAGTAGAAGACGATCGCTCGGATTTACGGAGCCACTGAGGCGCGAGACGCAAGACTGGCGTCGCTTGGGCGGGCAACGGGGTATGTTGCACGGCTCTTGACTCGGGGCTGATGCGCATCCTTTGTCTAAATTTCGGTGCTTCTTGGACCTCAAGTCTTGCTTTGTCGGAAGGTCGTGCTGGATTTGCAGGAAGAGGAGTCTTATCCTGCTTCACTTCTTTAATTTTCTGGACTAGAGGGGTTTTAGCTGGAAGAACTTCCACGACTAGGCCCTTTGCTTGGTAGAACTTAGCGTCGGCCAAGTGTGCCTCGGCCTCGTTGAATGGCTTGTCGTCCGCAACTATGCACCTCTCCACGCCTTCTTCGTAGTACTTGAGGCACTGGTGCCAGGTGGATACCACGATGCCATTCTCGTGCAGCCATGGTCTTCCTAACAGGAGGCGATATGACGTCTGGCAATCGATGATGTGGAAGAGGACCGTTGTATCTAGCGGGCCGATGGAAAGCTTCAAACAGACGATTCCGAGGGTCGATTGTCCGTCCTGGTTGAACCCTTGAATGACCAACTGACTTGGCGAGTGCTGGTCGTTGGTGATGCCGAGTTGCCGCATTGTCTGGATAGGCATGATGTTGACGGCGGAGCCACAGTCCAACAGGATTTGATTCACTGGCTTTTCCTTGATGTATCCCGAAACGTAGACAGGCAGGTTATGCAACTGTGTCCCGAGTTGTAAGTCCTCATCCGAAAAGGTTATCGTCGCATCACATGAGGCCGCAGCTTTGCCCTTCTGGTCGTCCTTCCTTTTCCTCTTGTAGCTGTCTGGGTCGGCCAAAGCTGCAGCCATTGCCAGGCGAGCCTTCTTCGGGAGATGCAAAGCTTCTACGAGCGGCAAGTGCAGGATTGCTTCGTCGTGAGAGGCGGTGCCCCCTTTGTCGGAATCGTCTTCCTTATCGGTGGAGTCGCCTTCTTCAGAAGTTTCGCTTTCGTTCTTTCCTTCCGACTCCTTATGAACTTCGACCATGCAACAGGACACTCTGATGTGTTGGTCAACTGGGAGGAAGTGATCCGGGAAGAACTCTTGCAAGGTTGTCGGCTCTGGAAGGCTCTGCTGGAGGAGATCGTCTCGGCTTGCTGGCGGTACTTTGAACACCTTCCTTCCTGGAGTCTTGCTTTTCTTCTTATAGGTCTTTCGCTTGGTGGACCTCCTCGTCACACGGTCTTGCTTGAGCTTCTTTTCTTGCCATGGCTTTCGTCGCCGTGGTAGCATGACCCATGCTTCTTCGTCGGTGGATTCCCCTCCGCTAGGATGATGGTCGGCAGCAGCAACTGGTTCCCTCGAAGGCACTTGTTCTTCTGGAGGCTCTACTGGCTCGTCTTCCGATTCCCAGCCGGTGGGCTTGATTTCGTCGATTGAAACGGACGGAGGCCTTGAGTAGAGGACGTAATTGTAAGAATGATATCGGAGGCGCAGCGGAAGGTGGAGTTGATCCCGAGGATCGTTTCGGTGTGCGGTACATTTTAAAATTTTCATTCATATTAATCATATGCGTAAATGATAAAACAAATACGAATCGAACCCCTATAGTCATCTATCGAAATGATTGACATATCTCATATGTATGCATTATGATAGATCTAGTGGTTAGTAGGTTATACCTTCGTGCGGTATTTAACACCGCGAAGAATTGCTTCAATATTGATGAAGACAAATTCGGATCTGCACGAACACCTTTCAGTGCAAAGGCCGTAACTTTTTATCCTGACATCAGAACGGAGAGAAACTTGATTTGCCGGAAAGAAGACTTCAACGCCAAGAGTTTGAAACCGGTTTGAAGTCATTTGGACTTCTATAGCTCCTTCAGGGATCAAAACAATGCAGATCTACCCGTAAAATCTGGGCAGCAATCTCGAGCCGGATCCTCATGCAAGAGAGAAATGAATCTCATCGGATTCACCCGATCTCACATATCATCCCGGATCCTTGCACTCTAATCTCTGAGTGCCTCAGAGTGCAAGCGATCTCCATCAATCTCACACACACACTTGGAGAAGAAGATGAGGGAGAGAGAAGAGATGAACCCGAGAGAGAGAGATGACAAAAATCCGAACCATAAGCGAAGGGGCTTTGGTTCTTCATCGGAAATATGAGAAGGATGCACCATTTCAGATCTGAAATTCGTGCCCCTCACTCTCTCTTGTCATTTGAAACCGTTCCTCTCTCTCTCCCTCATTACTCCCAAATTCAATGCCCCTTTTTAATACTAGTTGTCATATTAGAATTGTTGCAATTAAGGAGATGATTCAAAATCATTCAAATCTGAATTAATGCCTTAATTATAAGTTTGATGGCCATGCATGCTAGCCCTAGTGAGGATGGCGGCCACTAGGGCATGCGGGACATTTTGTAATGACCAAAATGCCCCCATGCATCTAGTGGTCGTTCACCTCATGCGGGACAATGTATGGCCCATCTACGTGCACGATAATGCACCCTAACACTTAGGGCACCTCATCGGCATCAGCAACAAGTCAATACACCATGGGATGATGAATAGTATTTTTACTATTTACTAGGGTGCCCTTAGTAAAAGGTGGGGTGCCCCATAGTACAAATTACTAAACTCGCATTCTGCGTTCTAGTGCAACACGCACACACGGAATGGACTCCTCATGGTATAATGGCAACATCGTATGTCTCTACACTACTATGGGGTTGCCCCCTAGTGAACACACTTAGTCCTGTGCTACCACAATGCTCCAGTGCGATGCACTCACGGAACACAGGACGATTAGGCATTATTTCTTCAACTTATAATATGCTGTGAGACAAGGAAAAAAGTATTGATCCGTAATGATCGTGGATAGGGTGGAACCTTCAGGGACTAGGATTCATGGCTTCCAACCGAACCCGATCGACACACTACCCGAGTGTCCCTGTCAATCCTCTGGGTCCCGATTAACCTGCGTGGCCACCCAGAGTGCGACGCAGGCTGCACTCCAATTCTCCTAGACTTATTAAGCTCTCTCGCATACCCCTGTTCTCCGCTTAGTATTGGTAATACAATGTCCCTCCACTTGGTGCCATGAGTCAACTCGAGCGGTGGAGAGCACCGTCAGACTCGAGTGACCATATGACTAGGTTCCTTCCAGGTTGACTATCACATCGCACCTCCGATCGCTTTGGCCAAGCAACCGGATCCGGTCAATAGCTCAACTGCTGACCACCAGGCTTGGGTTTAGTGCGGTGTATGTCATACCAAGGAACGCACCTACCGATAAGGATGTGGATGACCTGCAAGAGTGGCGTGCCGATGCAACGTCAGCCCGGTAACCCAGCGCACCGTGGTATTGGGCCGTGGTTAGATCCCTCACACGTTGGTGAACTAAAGTTACACGCAACTGGTTAGTCCATCGGTCACGGTTCCTCAGGGTTTAGGACCGATTACCCTAAGCAGAAACACGGCTATGTGCACCGGTGTCTGCTCATCGATCTATGCACCGTGTTGGTTCTGTTCGGCCACAGACACTGTGCCTGGTAATGACCATTATGGAGATTCTCATGCTCTGTCATTCCAACAGCTTATCCTGATAGGGCGACCAACCCAAATCAGAGCTGTGAACGATTTAGGCTCATAGGACCGATCCACTGAGTCTCCCACTCAGATGGACTACTATATAGCCATGGCTCCTTAAGTTCTTTAAATAGAACACGTATAATAATACGTACCTTTATACAATCCTAAATAAACTATCAACCATATACAGCCAAACCTAGGGTTTTACGAGCTGTAGACCACATCAAACCTAACAATCTCCCACTTGGTCTAGCGAGGAAAAACGGTCATGAGCTCTATAGCTTCTACATGCTGCCCAAAAGCCTTTGCAGGAATTCCCTAAAGGAATCTGCAACATTATCTGTAGATGCTAACTCGATTACCGCCACTTGCCTTTTCTCCTAAAACTACCAGATCAAGTAGAATTTGTATTTGATATGTTTCCCCTTTATGGTGGTGCCTAGGCTCTTGCTACCGCTCTTTTGTTATTACAACAAAAAACTGAGCCTCTGGTATGCTTTCCAAGTTTACTATAAACTTACCGAGCCATACCACCTATTTTCCTGTCACGCACGCTACAATGTGCTTAGGCTTCTGTAGTAGAGCCCGTGATGCATTATAGCTTCACACTCTGCTAACTAACCGCTTCTCATCCCAAGGTGAAAAACTATACCTGAAGTCGATTCTTTAGATTACACATCTGATGCTAAATCAGATCTTGTGCATCAAATCGGCGTCAAGTCTTGTGAAGTGTAAACTAACTCGTAGTCCTTGTTTGACGAGGATATCGAGTATACTCTTCACATCAGTCCAGCTAACTGGACCCGGATTCGACTAAAACCGACCCTCCATTCCTGCTGCGCAACAGATAACTAGCATCTTATACATTCATGGCATACGACTACCCTTTGCATAAGCATAGGGCACCTTCTGTATTTCTGCCATCTCCTTAGGTGTCAAATGATTTATATCATTCGACAGTTTCAAGCTTTAGCAAGAAACCCCTTTTGGAGTCTTGTATATTGATTCTGGCTAGAACCATATCTCTATGCATAGCCTGTGATAGCGTGAGAATCTTGTTCTGATGATCTCGAGTTACCATGATCTCCAGAACATAACTCGCCTCACGAAGGTCTTTCAGTCGAATTAAGATAATAAACAGACATTTAACTTAGGCAACGTTCCTACTTCATTTTCAATCAGTAGAACATCGTCTATGTAAAGTACTAGGTACACCCCTATAGTTCCATCGCTCTTTTTGTACACACTTGACTTATTTTGATCAAATCTGTATGAATAGATCATACTTGATCAAGATAGATATTGTTTCTCCTGGATACTTGCTTTAGTCCATAAATGAACCTTTTGCAATTCTGTAAGCCAGGTATTCCTGACCTGCTAACTCCTAAGCCTGGAAACTGCATCATATATCCTCTCTTCTGCCAACTTCTATCCAATGGGCTAAGTTGCTAGGTGCGCAAGCCTTAGATTCAGTATACGCCCACTCGAGGGAGGGTGCGCACAGTGATCCGCTTACACGGGTCTTTAACTTTGACCCAATCCAAATATGCTTTAATAAAGCTATGATGAACCCTGGTACAAAAGAGTATCACTGAACACTGATGCAAGCTTTGTCTCCTTGACTTTCTGTTAGACAGTTCTGTCAAAAAATTTCACTACTTCGTCGTAGCTCAAGGGGCCATCCTCTTGAATTTATGGACTAATTCACAAAGTTTGTCCACAAAATCTTTCAGTGCTCCCACTGCGACAAGATGGTTGTGGTACAAAGCAAATTATTTCTACAGTTTCTGGTATACTAGTGTCTGCATCATCTATTACCACTACGTTTCCGATCATGCGCTCTCCACTAGTATCCAGTAATTCACCCAGAACTACCTTACTAGTGAACATATGGTCTATAATAGAATCCCGCTCTAGGTAAATGGCATTCGTAGAAACGATCACCTTCTATTCCTCAGGATCATGGATAGTCCATCTTATATTTTTCTAGGATAACCTATAAACAGATACACCTTGAACTTAGTCTCCATCTTATCCCTCTTGTCCTTCTGCACATATGCAGGACATCCCCATATACTAAAATGCCGTAGTATAGGCTTTCGCTCAGACCACAGCTTTTCAGGGGTATGAGGCACTGATTAGATGAGATATTATTCAAGATATACTCTACTGTGTCTCAAGGTGTAACCCATAGAAGGTGGGTAGTAAACTTGGCAAAACTCATCATTCTTTAGACCATGTCCAACAGGGTCTGATTCCTTCTCTTGGATATTTCATTCTGGCATGGTGTCCCTGGAGCAATTAACTGGGATATCATCCCATGCCCCATCAGGTACCTATGGAACTCATCCAATGGATATCATCCATCTGGATGCTCTTGGAACCACATACGTCAGAATGGGCAAAATCCAATACCTCAGTGGCCCTTTTTAGTTATTTTGCCTTCCAAACAAGACTCGCAGGTCGGAAGGGTCTCCAAGGGGTCTGTATCTAGAAACTCAGCCTTCACTAACCTTTGAATTATGTCTGAGACAATATATCTAAGTCATAGGAGCCACAATTGGATTAAGTTATCCCAAGGAATAAGATGAATATGAATTAGATACTACAGCTATCATGTAATCTATTTTTTGAACTAGATTTTAATACAAAGAGATTATTATGAACTATTCCTTTAGCAATGAAGGTACCTATTCAATTTAAGAGATGCACTAAAGCCATCGATTAGAACTGAAAACCTTTATTTAGCTTGGAGAAAACATAACTAAATCTCTAAGGATCAAAATCCTTCTATCGAAAAATCTAAGATAGCATATTAATAGCTTCTGCAGTTGTTATGGTATCAGTATCTATGTTAGGACCACCTTACCAATAAGTAGCCTTCTACTTTCCTTGAATCTCTATAGACACGAAGTCCATATTTCAAGAAGCAGAAGCACTGCTACTAGATGGCAATTCGACTCTACCAAGAGTTGATGTTTACCTGTCCTAGCACCCTGAGACCATATGTTCAATCTTCCAATGCCCCTTTTGTTGCCATATCGGAAGCACTTTCGCACTAGGCTTCACCAGACTTAAGAGTCCGCTCCTGATTCTATACAGTCATTGTTTTTAGTTTCTGATCAGTTCTTACTTTTAGGCACTTCATCGAAAGCCTAAGTTACGCACTAAAGGAATTACCTTTAATCTTGATCCCATCCTTAGTAACCTGAATAGCTCCCAGAAGTTCCGCATTTGTCATCTCCAGCTTGTAAGGCTGAAGTCTCTGACAAAGCCTTCAAAGGTTCCATATAAGGATGCAAGACAGATGTTCTCTATCACCTCGACATCTAGCACTATTTCAAAGAAAACCAGTTTGCTATGGAACCCAAGAATGTGTTTCCAAACCAGTATTCCATCAAACATCTTAGTGCTAACGAGTTTCTTGATGGTGAGATAGCGAGTCATTTGACTGCGCCCCTCAGACATCTGATGCTGTAACAGAACATTACATCAGAGGACCCGACATATGTCTGACTTACTTCTGAAGAGTTGTCTGCAAGTATGCTATGACATAGCACTTGCACATCTCTACAGACTCTCGTTAGTCGTTATATGCCCTATCCTGTACTACAGTGGCATCTAGACCCGATAGGTCTGGTTTAGGGACATTAAGATTTATAGCCATTGTAGTTTACTAACCCTAAATATAAGATTATGATGGCATTACCGGTCTATGAAGTCGGTACCCGTTATCTAGTTCTCTAATGGGATAGCGAACAGGGAATCTATGGTTGAATATAGATTGTATTAAAACTTATTTTAAGGATATTATTAAAACAAGCTAATTACATCCATATGCCAACGCTACCCTCAAAACGAAGACATTTCCATGGAGTAATTTACCATGTATGCGAGATCTCAGATTCGGATACACCCGCCCGAGGGGGCAGTGTGTATCGTTCTCCGCTCACATCGGATCTTTCCGACCCAATCCAAATCTGCCACAACCGGACTATGATGGACCATGGTACCTTTTGGCCAGCCCCCCGTGATCTCCATGCGACGCAACGGGTAGCCTCACGGGTGCTTCGGATGCTTACCCACCAGCCTAGGCAATCACGACACGGGAGTTCATGCGGCCCCCGCAAGGGCGGGAAAAGCCCTTCTCTCCTAGCATCGTGACCACCATATCCCGAAGGAGACTGCTAAGCCTCCGGCATGACAGAACATAACTCTCACCCGAGGGGGATGTTGAGTCATACCCTATCACCCAGAAATTCAGCAATTGGCCGTGGAGGCCAGGGCACTCACACTGAGTCCTCTTTCACATCCCTTAATTATAGTAAGGGTTATTTTAATGCAAGTATTTTAGTTCCTAGGTTGCGACAATCTAGACCTAGACCCTGGTCATACCGCGCTCCCACTAGAGTTAAGACCTTTTATAAAGTATAGATAGACTTGGAAAGGACCATAGTCCCTATCCCGTGGATACTCAGTTGTCACCTTTCTCTCGAGAATCACGTTACGTACTCTCCAAGCCTTCGATACTAAATAAAATGATCATTACCCTTTGTGCTCTAGAGCCTAGCCTATGGTCTAGACATACTAGGAAAGGTCTCCCATTAGTATGACTCCTCATATGTAACTTGATGTCTGATGTCGTAGATGATCACCACATCACTATTGGTTTCGATATCAAACCAATTAGGGACATCCGACAACCTCCGTCAGACCTCTACCTAACGGTGGCATAACCGAGTGTTATGGGATCCAACTACCATCAAACACCAATTAGACTACGGGTGTAAATAAATGGAGATCTAACCTAATGGTCGCATGGACCAAGTGGGGAAAAGGCATCCCACAAATAGTGGGGAAAGGGCATCCCACAATCTAACACATACTGCATCAGATTATATTCTTTCACCGGGGTTTAAAGAAATATCCAACCAAAGAAAAAACAAACATCCATTGATATCAAGTTCAGGGTCCGACCCCTGAACCTGACTAGCAATGCTCTGACATTTCTTCAATGGCATCTTCCAAATATTCCTTACTTTGGGCCACCGCGCTCGGTCCTCCAGTGATGAATCTCTGATCTATCCTTGTCCTCCAAGACTTCAACCTGTAACTGAAAATACTAGTACGCTCCGAGCAATTGCTCGTTCGTACACATTTTCCTAGGTAGAAGAATAAAGACAAGAATAGAAATAAGGGCCGGGAAAAACCAAGCCGTGGTCAACCTCCACGCGCTTGTCCCATTAGGCCTTACATTCATCCATCACAAAAACAATCGAAATACCATGCAATTATATTTCGGGGTCCGACCCCCGAAAGCAAACAATCACACTATAGCGGTGCCCTGCAAAACACACTATGTATAACATGCGACATATATGAATATATGATCTACGCAAACCCCGGTGACGCATTCGTTAATCAAAAGCACATACGATTCGTTCCATGAAAAATTTTCTCATGAATCGCACACCAAAATGGCTCTGATACCATTTGTAAGAATGATATCGGAGGCGCAGCGGAAGGTGGAGTTGATCCCGAGGATCGTTTCGGTGTGCGGTACATTTTAAAATTTTCATTCATATTAATCATATGCGTAAATGATAAAACAAATACGAATCGAACCCCTATAGTCATCTATCGAAATGATTGACATATCTCATATGTATGCATTATGATAGATCTAGTGGTTAGTAGGTTATACCTTCGTGCGGTATTTAACACCGCGAAGAATTGCTTCAATATTGATGAAGACAAATTCGGATCTGCACGAACACCTTTCAGTGCAAAGGCCGTAACTTTTTATCCTGACATCGGAACGGAGAGAAACTTGATTTGCCGGAAAGAAGACTTCAACGCCAAGAGGTTGAAACCGGTTTGAAGTCATTTGGACTTCTATAGCTCCTTCAGTGATCAAAACAATGCAGATCTACCCGTAAAATCTGGGCAGCAATCTCGAGCCGGATCCTCATGCAAGAGAGAAATGAATCTCATCGGATTCACCCGATCTCACATATCATCCCGGATCCTTGCACTCTAATCTCTGAGTGCCTCAGAGTGCAAGCGATCTCCATCAATCTCACACACACACTTGGAGAAGAAGATGAGGGAGAGAGAAGAGATGAACCCGAGAGAGAGAGATGACAAAAATCCGAACCATAAGCGAAGGGGCTTTGGTTCTTCATCGGAAATATGAGAAGGATGCACCATTTCAGATCTGAAATTCGTGCCCCTCACTCTCTCTTGTCATTTGAAACCGTTCCTCTCTCTCTCCCTCATTACTCTCAAATTCAATGCCCCTTTTTAATACTAGTTGCCATATTAGAATTGTTGCAATTAAGGAGATGATTCAAAATCATTCAAATCTGAATTAATGCCTTAATTATAAGTTTGATGGCCATGCATGCTAGCCCTAGTGAGGATGGCGGCCACTAGGGCATGCGGGATATTTTGTAATGACCAAAATGCCCCCATGCATCTAGTGGTCGTTCACCTCATGCGGGACAATGTATGGCCCATCTACGTGCACGATAATGCACCCTAACACTTAGGGCACCTCATCGGCATCAGCAACAAGTCAATACACCATGGGATGATTAATAGTATTTTTACTATTTACTAGGGTGCCCTTAGTAAAAGGTGGGGTGCCCCATAGTACAAATTACTAAACTCGCATTCTGCGTTCTAGTGCAACACGCACACACGGAATGGACTCCTCATGGTATAATGGCAACATCGTATGTCTCTACACTACTCTGGGGTTGCCCCCTAGTGAACACACTTAGTCCTGTGCTACCACCATGCTCCAGTGCGATGCACTCACGGAACACAGGACGATTAGGCATTATTTCTTCAACTCATAATATGCTGTGAGACAAGAAAAAAAGTATTGATCCGTAATGATCGTGGATAGGGTGGAACCTTCAGGGACTAGGATTCATGGCTTCCAACCGAACCCGATCGACACACTACCCGAGTGTCCCTGTCAATCCTCTGGGTCCCGGTTAACCTGCGTGGCCATCCAGAGTACGACGCAGGCTACACTCCAATTCTCCCAGACTTATTAAGCTCTCTCGCATACCCCTGTTCTCCGCTTAGTATTGGTAATACAATGTCCCTCCACTTGGTGCCATGAGTCAACTCGAGCGGTGGAGAGCACCGTCAGACTCGAGTGACCATATGACTAGCTTCCTTCCAGGTTGACTATCACATCGCACCTCCGATCGCTTTGGCCAAGCAACCGGATCCGGTCAACAGCTCAACTGCTGACCACCAGGCCTGGGTTTAGTGCGGTGTATGTCATACCAAGGAACGCACCTATCGATAAGGATGTGGATGGCCTGCAAGAGTGGCATGCCGATGTAACGTCAGCCCGGTAACCTAGCGCACCGTGGTATTGGGTCGTGGTTAGATCCCTCACACGTTGGTGAACCAAAGTTACACGCAATTGGTTAGTCCATCGGTCACGGTTCCTCAGGGTTTAGGACCGATTACCCTAAGCAGAAACACGGCTATGTGCACCGGTGTCTGCTCACCGATCTGTGCACCGTGTTGGTTCTGTTCGGCCACAGACACTGTGCCTGGTAATGACCATTATGGAGATTCTCATGCTCTGTCATTCCAACAGCTTATCCTGATAGGGCGACCAACCTAAATCAGAGCTGTGAATGATTTAGGCTCATAGGACCGATCCACTGAGTCTCCCACTCAGATGGACTACTATATAGCCATGGCTCCTTAAGTTCTTTAAATAGAACACGTATAATAATATGTACCTTTATACAATCCTAAATAAACTATCAACCATATACAGCCAAACCTAGGGTTTTACGAGCTGTAGACCACATCAAACCTAACAGTAATAGTCAAACTTGCCTGAAGATTGGCCCAGCAGACCGACTTCTGGATCTTCCTGCTCGTATCTTTTCTAGAAAGCGCATTGGGACATAGCTTGACTGGAAGGGACTTGCTCTTCTTGAGGCTCCACTAGCTCGTCTTCCGATCCCCAGCCGGTGGGCTTGATTTTGTCGATTGAAATGGACGGAGGCCTTTAGTAGAGGACGTAATAGTCGAACTTCCCCAAAGGCTGGCCCAGCAGACCGACTTCTGGATCTCCTTGCTCGTATCTCCTTTGGAGCGCTCGTTGGGATGCAGCATTGCTTGGAAGAGGTGCTGGTGTGAGCGATGGTTGTCCCCATGGCAGCGGTGCTTCTTCCTCGGTGAGCGCAGGAGTACGTTGACGTCGCTTCGAGACTTTTGGTTGAGAAATTGACTTAGCGGTTGGCGCTTGACGGTTGATGCGCAATTTGGGCATGCTTCGCCGAGCCGCAACGAGTACCGGCGAGAAGGAGCCGAAGGTGATGGACATCATGTTGGCCATAGCAACCTCTCCGGAGTCGATCTCTATCTTCCCTTGCTTTGCGAGCGCCATGATTCTTTCCTTGAAGACGAAGCATCTTTCGATGGGATGACTTACCACCCGGTGGTATTTGCAGAAGAGAGGGTCGTCGACGCGATGCATCTGCTCGGGCCTCTTCGAAGGAGGGAGCTCTATCATCTTCTCTTGCAGCAGTTGGTCGAACATGGAGGAGACTTCCGAGTCTGGGAAGGGGTACTCCTTGGCTTCGAGCTCCTCGAGAGTCATCCTTTGTCTTGGCGGCGGAGGCGGTGGTATGGCGACTCCCTTCTTCTGATCCGGCTTGCCACCGATCTTGAGCGGCTTGGAGGTTGAAGCGACGTCCGCAACATTGACTTGTTTCGGTTTTGGTGCCGGTGGCTTGTCCTTCTTCTCCACCTTCAAGAAGTCTTTATTCTTCGAGTCCCCGTGGCTTGCTAGGCTGAGTTCTATGTCGTGAGCCCGAGTTGCGAGTTTTTCGAAAGACCGAAGTTTGATACCTTTGAGGATGTAGAGCAGGCCCCAGTGCATGCCTTGGGTGCACATCTCGATGACCGAGTCTTCAGACAAGCGGTCTCGTGAATTCAGCGCGAGGTTCCTCCATCTGTCGATGTAGTCGACACCAGCTCGTCCTTCCTTTGCTTGACTGCAGTAAGCTTGGTCATGCTGACGGTTCGTCTGGTGCTGTAGAAGCGATTGAGGAACTCCCTCTCCATCTGATCCCAGCTGTCGATGGTCCCTGGAGGAAGATCAACGTACCAGTCGAACGCGTTGCCTTTGAGGGTGCGAACAAATTGCTTCACTATCTCGTCGCCATATGTGCCGGTATTATTGCAGGTCTCAATGACGTGGGCGACGTGCTGTCTTGGATTTCCCTTTCCATCGAAGTGCTGGAACTTTGGTGGCTGGAATCCGACTGGGAAGCGTAGCTGCTGGATCCTCACAGTGTAGGGCTTCGAGTATGCCGTCGTGATCGGAGGAAGGCCACTACCGTGGGAACGCATCATGTCGGCTATCAACGCTTGGACTTGCTGAGCATTCATCGTTGTTGTTACCGGAGGTTGTGTGGCCACCGAGGCTAGCACTGGGGAGACGACTTCCACTGGGACGGGAGCCGAGGAGAGCGCTGGAGTAACTGCTTGAATCATCTGAACAACCTCTACAGGAGCGGGAGTTGAAGACGGAACTGGAGCGGCTACTGGAGAAGCGACGGGTTGGCCGACTGCTGCAGCGTCCTTTGCGCTTAGCTTTTGGAGCAGAGTGTTGATGTGACGATCCTTCTCCTCCATCAGCCGAGTAATTTACACCATATGCTCGCTCATCTGTATGACTTGGAGCTGAAGAGCAGACGGAGGATGGTGACGGAGAACGTCTTGGTGTTGCATGTTCGCATCCTCACCGTCATCATCGGAGACGTAGTTACGCCGACTTGCTTCTGGCTGATGATTGATGTTTGCCCCCTGCAGAGGAGGTGCAACGTCCGCTGGAGAACCCGAACGGGCTCGGGGCTGGGGCTGGTCCTCCCCAAACTTCTGGACATGGACTCCAGGATCGAGGCTCGTTTCTTCATGCACCAGGGCCTCATCGGCGCTTTGACAAGCATCTTCGGCAGTAGCTTCTGGCACAAAGACGTCCGCAAGAGTCCGAGTACGCCGAGTGTAGATACGTACCATCGGGGGAGGATCACCCTCCGGATTTACTGGATCACCGTGTCGGAGTAGAGGAGACTCGGCGATGGGTGAGAGGCATGGAGCAAACGCATCGTTGTTTGTTCTGGCCATTGCAAACTTCAAGCAGCTTCTTCAGCCGTACGGATGAAAGGAGAAGAGGTCCCACCGGGCATGCCAGAAATCTGTATGCGCGGAAAAGGTACGGGTCATCTTTATTACGCAAAACCAGATTACAAGTGTGGCCGGGACCCGGGTGGCTCGGGTGTAGCGAGTCCGGGTTGCGGTGAGTTTTGACCAGGGGATTGTGGGAAAGATCTTCTGGAGGATCCCTTTGATCAACGTCTCCACGTGGTGTTCGTGCGAGAGCTCTGAAGGAATTGCCCAGGACAGAGGTCTTTACAAGGTAAGGGTTTTGGAGAGGCTAAGGAATATCCGCTGTTTCTTCGGTCCGTTCCGTGCTTTGCGCTTTCTCGGCTAGGGGGTCTTCAGCTTCGTTCCTCGGTCTTCGTGTCTTCCTCGCTCCTTGCTTGACCTCGGCGTCCTTGATCGTCGGTTCGCGGCGTCGATCGTGCTTTTGGACGTCGGCTTTGGCCTTAGCTTTTTGGCTTTGGCTTGGCTCCGGCTTTTGCTTTGCTTCGGCGCTTGCGCTTGGACGTAACCGGGAGAGACTTGCGATGCTTTCGTTCTTCCGAACTTCACGTCGTATCGGCTAGAACATGCGGTGCTTTTGCTCGTGGCCGGCATAGTCGCTTGGCTTTGGCACTTGCGTTGCTTTGGCGCGGGCTTTACTGGGGCTTTGCTTTGGCTTCTTGCGTTGGCTTTAGCTTCAGCGTCAACTCGGTCTTCTTCTTCGAACGACGTGGGCTACTTCTCCGTCACTTCGACGGTTTGGGTGTCGGCTGGACTTCTCTTCTTCTCCGGGCTTCCTTGGCGTGATCGGGGTCGAAGAATGCTTTCGAAGATAGTGGGGGTAGCACCGATCTCCGTGCGACGGTTGTAGCGTCGGCTTTTGTTGGTGAAGACGGCGGGGGTAGCGACGGTCTCCGTGCGATGGTTGTAGCGTCGGCTTTTGTTGATGAAGACGGCGGGGGTAGCGACGCTTTAGGCGGTCTGCTCCAGGCTTTCTTCTTCGTCGATGGCGCAGACGTTTGTCGAAGGCGACGGGTTGATGACGCTTCGTTTCTCTCCTCCGGGCTTTGGAGCTTGATCGGAGTCGAGGATTTGTTGGAGCCGACGGGATAGTGTCGCTCCGATCTTCTTCTCCGGCCTTTGCTTCTTGCATCTTCGGAGTCGAAGGGTCTTCTTCTCCTAGCTTTCTTCTTCATGCACGGAGTCGAAGTCTTGATCTTCGTGTGCAAGGGTCTTCACGTTGATGAGGGCTTTCAATGGACTAAGCCGATCCCGACGGGACAGGCTTGCCCGTGCCTCGTGAAGCCTTGGGTCGATGAAGAAGCGTCTCCTCTTCTAAAGAGCTCCCGCGCTTCGTCTTCAGTCTTTAACCGACCCTTGAACCTTCCCCCACCCCCTCTATTTATAGGCAAAAGGAGGGGGGGGGAGATATGGGAAGTTCTTAATTATAAATCCCTTTAATATCTCCCGCTTAATTACCCAAGATTTATTCATCCATTGATGAGGGGAATAAGTCTTCATTTGCTTTCCTTTCCTGGCGGGGCAACCTCCCCCCGCGCATGGCGGTTTTTATTTCCTTTTCTTTCTTTTCTTTCCTTTTCTTTTCCTTCCTTTTCTTTTCTTTCCTTTCTCTTCTTTTTTCCTTGCAGGGCCGGCCGGCCCCCCATGGGGTTCGGGTCCTAGTAGGGCCGGCCCCATGGGGTTCGGACCCTAGTAGGGGCCGACCCCCCCTTTAAGCGTGGGGTCCACTCCTTCTTTGCTGGGTGCGAATCGGGTCCGGGTCCGCACTGGTGCGTGCAAGTCGGGTCCGAGTCAAAGCGCGCGTCGGGTTCGCATCCTTGTTGGCATACGCAAGTCGGGTCCGGGTTAGACGAAATTCGTGTGTCTACAAGAGGCGCATCTTCGACCGGACCAGAGCTTGGGCTAGCACTGGGACCTCCGAAGAGCGCTGCAAAATCTGCCTGAACCTCCTCCTTGCGGACTAACGTTGGACAACTCCCCCATCCGCCTGAAGCTCCTGCCTCCCCTGCTCCGCACTCCGAGACGCGAGATCAGTTACGGCACCCCTGCTGACATTAAGGTTAGGAACATGAGCTCCCCTGAAAAGGGAGCTGTCTTCAGCAATTAGCACATGATCCTCCTGGGATCCCAAGATGGGCCCATGTAAATCCAAACCAACAGGTCCAGAGGTGCCCTCATGCACGTTGGCAAAGGGGTTGACGAGGGGTGCCACACTTGCTCCTCTGGCACCCTCACTAGGAAAGGAAAAATCACCTCCATTCGCGCCCAAATCAAAGTTCGAAACCGCAGCACAATTAGGGGCTAATAAAGCGCCCCCTGAAAGGCAAGTCATACCTGCATCCCGGGTGATCTGCTGGAGGGATGGCGTACCTGGGTCTTGGCTACCAACGGCCTCTCCCGTCGATGCAGCGTCACCGGCCGGACTTTGAGCTGGGAACGGTGGTGGCTTGAGGCACGCCTGCCGAAACCTCGTAGGTTGCGGACCAGACGCCACTGGTGGTCCGAAGCCTGGAGGAATGACAGGTTCCCCGAAAGGCATTCTATCTCCAGCCCCATGGTCCAGGGGGGGATATGACCCAGGGGAGGAGGTGGGAGGAAGGTACAATCCCCCAGTACCTGGGTGGTAAGGCGAACCCTAAACACCCCACATCCATGGAAAAATTGCACCGAGGGAGGGATCAGCACAGGCTCGTAGCACAAAATCGTAGCCTGACAGAAGCGCCTGTAGGTAATAGCCGGAAAGACATTGAAGCACTCCCGAACTACGCCATAAAGTTCCAGCAGCGACCTGATGGAGGCCTCGCCCCAGGCATCGAAAGGGAGACCAAAAATGGTGACCCTCAACGCCGACCTCCTTCTCCTCGCAACCGCTCCTCTCAGCTCTTCCCAGGGACGGAAAGAAGCTGAGATAGCTCCCAGATCTCGCACTCTGCGGCCGACCTCAATCTCCAAGAACTATCGGAATGGGAATTCAACGAGGAATTCCCCATTACCGATTTCTTGAGTCTGCCAAGCCCAGGACCCTTGCCACGCATGCCTGAGATGCCCGGAGAGCTCAGCAGCAGACACAGATCTCTGAAAAACGCGACAAACACCAAATTTGTTGAGAACTTCCATCATCTCCTCCCTCCGAGGGTCATCCGGCAGATCCATCGAAGCCCCCAACCCTACGGTGGAGGAACCGGTTGATTCCACGGATCAAGCCATCCCGCACCTATGAGAGGTATGACCTACCTTCCCGCAGGCGAAGCAGACCAAAGGATTCCGGCAGGTCGCAACCGTGTGATCCCTCTCGCCGCACCGGTGACAGCGGCGTCGGAGGTTACCCCGGCGGTTGAAATGGGTGACTCGAACCGGAGGACGTCTAGAGCTCGGGCCAGGAGCCGGGGCCGGGGCAGATCGACGCACCACGTCGGCGAACGAAACCCTGGGGTTGGCTGTCGAGGTCGGTCGAGAGACGCCCCCGAGACGCCTATCACGGGAACGACGCCTCTCTTCCCCCCTCGAGGATCCACCCTCCCCGAAGATTTTAGATCTGGCCCCCGAGGCGTCTCGGGAGCGCACGCCGCTCGAGTGCCAAAGAAACCCTAGGGGCCCCCGAGATCGCCCTCGAGATCTCCCTCGGGATTTCCTTCTCGCCATCCTCTCCTCAAGAACTCTATCTGTTAATTTGTTTAGAGTTTTAATACGTTTCAAAGATATCACATGTTCCTTAACAAGTTCACGAAAAAAATGATACTCAATATCAATATGTTTCATAAAGTTTGAACAGAATTTTTGGTTATATTGATTAGGGCTGCAATTTGGATGGGTCGAACCTGACCCAACCCGAGCCCAATGGACTCTGGGTTTAATTTGGGCTCATTTTATTGATGGCAGGTTGGGTTCAGATTGAAAAAAGTCAACCTGGATCAAATTTGGGTTGAAATAAGTTACTCTAAGTTGAGTGTAACATGTCATCTAAAAGAGTAACTTATTGACTTGTTTGAATTTTGCCACAAAGGCAAGCGATCGTGTACGAAAATTTTATTAGATTGAATGTTCCCTCGGTACTCTGGGAGCCTCCCTATTGGATCACCTCTTGAAGGAATTTTATGGAGTAGATGAACAATCAATTATCAATAGGGCTTTTTTTCAAAATATTATTAAAAAATAAAATTTTTAACGAAACAGCGGCTGGTCAAAACTATTTACCAACCTAGCGCTCTAACAGACATGTCAGAGTTGTAAAGCGAGCGAATTTTTTTTTTTTCTCGTTTCAAATAGAACCCGGTAATTGGATTACCGGTTTTAAAGCCGGTAATCTAGATACCGATTTTAACTGAAGCCACTTCTATAAAATTTTCATACTGAGCCGTTTTTACTCTAGATTTTGGGTAAACCCGGTATCCATAATACCGGGTTTAAACCCGGTATTTCAAATACCGGGTTCTACTTGAAACAGGAAAAAAAAAATCCTCGTTTGTTTTACGGCGTTGACATGCCACGTGACTGTCAGAGCGCTAGGTTGGTAAATACTTTTGGTCAGCTGCTGTTTCGTTAAATATTTTATTTTTTAATAATATTTTGAAAAAAAAGCCCTTATCAATATGTTAACTTAGCGGATGCATCTTGACATGGATATCCTAAGCTATCACATATAAAAAAAAAACCATCAAGAGACAAGTGAAAAACCATTCATAGATTTATATTCCATCCCATAGAATTACTATAGCCATGGTTATGAAGCTTCCATATTTTCTGCAATCAACCCTTGTTTCAGTTTTAGACGTCGGCCATGTACTTTTTGATGAGAGGTCTCCGCCGCCAACTCTTGGGTTGCTTGACTCGTTCATACAATTAACACTTGCTACTCACGTTATTTTCGAAATGAAGAATGCATCACATCAGAAACTTTACAGAAACTAGAAATTGGATTTCGGTCAATTCCTAGAGCCTGAAGCTCTGATACCACTTTGTTAGGAGGAATCGGGTGTTATCGCGTGCAGTGGAACTGCGGATCGTAGTCTCTAATTGAATATTGTCTTTCGAAAATTTCTTGATGAAAATAAAACCCATCTGACAATCAAACCATAGCAGGGTTAGGGTTTCGATGTTTACCTTGATGAAAAAAAAATCAAGGATCTTCCTCAATAATATCGATCACCTGAAGTGATGGTATTGGGCATGTTGAATGCCCACTCATGGGAGGAGGCCAGCAGATCGGATCACTCGAGAGGAGGGATGCCGATCTGATCGTGCACGAAGAGGTCTCTCTTTCTCTCTCTATGTGTGTGTGTGGATCACATCATGCCGCCAAACCCTAGAGGCACATATATGGATGTAGAGGCTTGTGTGGAAAGGTGGAACCCTATGGCTGATTTTTCAATAACTTCCTTAACTCATAGGGATCCCTATCAGATCATGATGATTATCTATATCAGTTAGTTATTAAACAAATCTCATATGATTAACACACCCCTAATCATTAACGAATGTCCATATCTAGACTCCAACAACTAATGCCACAATGGCATTCAAGTGGCGAACAATGCACCATCATATCTCTTGACACCATATGCCTCATCAAACATGTTCACCTAGTGATCATGTCTGCACCCTCGATCGCTTCATAAAGCAGACGATCAATTCATGTACTTTTCATGAATTACCAGGCCTGGTTCTGGGTGGATCAACTAATACTAGCACACAGGAAGGCATTCGCCCGTCATGCGAGCGTGGATAGCCAGTACGACCTCAACGAACCTACGACGTCATCCAAGTTACCCAGCCCACCTAGGTATTGGTCATAGTCAAGGCCTCACTTTTGATACATCAAAGTAACCCTCGACGATTGGTCTAGGTCAAAATAAATACTCAGGGTTTAGAGTCTAATAGGATAGCTAATATGGTTAAGTCCACATAAATGCTTCCAAAGCTTTGCCAATGCTTTCCTAGTGTTAGGAGACGACGGCTAGGGTTTGGAGAGGAACAGAATGATTCCATTGAGGGACTCAAGCCCAATATATATGTACAGTAAACCCGACACGACTATACAGTAAACCCGACCCATTACATTACATTAACACCTAGTATTAGTTCTTGTTCACCACATTTAAAATGTGGAAAGCTTATGAGACCCTGAAACTCATTCTGGTCATCACATCTTCATAGCTTAAGCCTTTCCAGTGAAGTGTACAATATCACATGATCTTCATAGCTTAAGTCTTTGCATCCTAGTGTCTTACTATGACCCAAAGGACCTTTTATATGGATCATATGATATAGTAACTCTTTTGTATACAATGAAGTATATGATAGTAATTAATAAACTCTTTATCAATCCAAAGCGTGACGAAACAAGGCATACATCACCGACACCCTTTCCCTCCGTCCATACAGAACATCATTCAACATGATCTTTGCCGAATAGTCCAAACTCCATTCGATAGTACGAATCTTTGAACCTCATTCGATAGGATCGCATGGTTCGATAGTCTCCCACTGATTGAAGTTCAGAATATTGACATAATCCTACCGAATAGAGTTTGAAATATTTGCCATGATACGACAAATAAAGTTACGTATTCTCCGTTAATAGGGAACGATGGAAACGAAAGATGAGGAATGAAAGGGAAAAGAGAGAAAGGGGATACCAACGTCGGAATCGATGGAGATGCCAGTGTTAGAGGCAGGTGTCAAAGGAGGCGGAGCCCCTCCAAAGGAGGAAGAAGAGGTGGGAGGGTATGGAAGGGACTAGGCAGAGACACGTGACTGACATGCTAACGTGACGGTGATGGGGTATAGAGGTTCAAAAGGATAGGGTATGGAAGGGAAATGATGGGGGTCCGCTAAACGGGGTATATTTATCATTTTTTTTCATTCATACACTAATCCACGAGAATGATTGTCCACTTACGGATCCCGCCCACGTGGGGTCACTCCCTCAACAAAATGCGTAGTCTGAAACTTGTTTGAAGAAATGCCGCAAAGAGAGTCACCACAGAACCTCGGCTCCCTTGAAAGTAGATAGCGGTGAGCGTGAGCCAGAAGCTCGCCAAACCTAGCCAGATCCAACCTCACGCTCTGCCCATCCAGGTACACCCTCTTGGTCACCTGCCACCCCTTGGCGGTCACGTTGTCCGGGTCCATCAGCACCGGATCACCCTTGCCGTACTCCCGGTACAGCGAGCTCTCCTCCGGGAGGACCCGGTACCCCGAATACCACAGCCCCATCTTCACCGCCGGCTCGCCGTAGTACGTCTCGGCCGCCCATCGGGTCCCGAGCGGCACGATCTGGATGAAGGCCGACCCCGGCCGCATGAACAGGAAGTGCGTCATCGCCGCCCCGTGGACCCCGAGCATCGCGTCGCTGGAGTTGAGCGCCCGGTAGATCTTGGCCAGCTCCGTCGTGCGCTCCGGCCTCAGCACCGCCACCCGGAACCCGACCTCTTCCGCCAGCCGCACCACCTCCTCCTCGTTTTCTATCCTCCTCGAACCGTCCCGAGACACGATCACGAGCTTCGGCTTCTGGGTCTCCGCTGGGGATCTCTCCGGCTGGGGACTTGTCTCCTTCTCTTGCTCTTCCTCCAGCTCGAGTGATCTGATTCGAGGCCTGTAGGCCTCATCGAGCAGCCGGCGGAAATCTCCGATGGTGGGGGTGGTGGTGCTCTCCGTCTGGGCAGCGTCGACCGTGAGGTCGCCGTGAATACGGAGGCCCACCGCTGCTCCGGGAAAGCAATGGGCCCTGGTGTCGCCGGAGAAATCGATTGGAGGGTAGTCGGAAAGGCGGGAGAGGATGTCTCGGTACTTGGTGACCCACCAGTTGTGGTACTCGAGGACGACGAAGACCACCCGCTTGTTGAGGTGCCTGGTGGTGATGTAGAGCGGCAGGATGCCGTCGTTGAAGTCGTGGTACAAGTTCCCGGTGTACCCTCCGGTCGAGAAGATGACGGCGACCGCGTCATGCCGTACGTCGCAAGGGGGGGCGTCGCCCGGGTGGCTGGAGACCCGGAGGCGGAGCTCGGCGACGATGTCCATGATGCCGGCCTCCCATTTGCGGGGGTAGGGCCTGATCCGCTCCTCCCGTGGCGGATGGGTGGTGGGTTGGCCGCCGGAGGCGGCGGTTGAGGAGTGAAGGATGATGGTGTTGGTGGGGGAGTGGGTCCTGACATGCCCTCCAAGCATGAAGCAGATGTCGGTGCGGAAGGCGGTGCGGTCGCAGCAGATGGAGGTGGCTGCGGCGGCGGCGGCGGCATTGGCGGCGGAGGAACAGGCTCCGCCGTTGCTCTCTAGACTCCAGGTGTTGGTGTTTCCGATGTGTAGGCCGTCTTCCTCCTCTGGTCCGGTAGAGTCTGCAAGTAATGCGGCATTAGGGTTAGAGGGTTGCAATGGAGGAGCGGAAGTAGATGTTGCTTACAGATGAGAGGGCAGAGGGCGGCGGAGGAGCAGAAGAGGAGGAGCGCTAATACGATGCAGGAGAAGAGGAAGATGAGGCGGAGGGGTGAGGGCTTGGCCTTCTTCATCTCGCCGTCGCCGTGGTAGATGAGTTGATGGCTCTCCGGCTTCGATCCTTCCTCCTCTCCATTTCTCAGATGATCGGAATAGATTCGATGCTGATGATTTACCATCTCTCCTCTCTCTTCTCTCTCTCTCCCCCCCCTCTCTCTCTCTTTCGAACAGAGAATGTAGTTCAAAGTGAGGGGAGGGGGGGACAGAGAAAACGTGCTCTGTTTGGTTCCGGCAGCACAATTTTATGGGCAAATGTATAAGTTGTCCTGTTCTGAGGGCAACCCCATTCTCGGGGATTGCATACAGTCATACTCGTGTAGGTCGTCACCCATTGGTCGTCGTCTCCTCGCCGCTGCAGTCTTGGCCAACCCACAGCTATCGTTGCCCCCTCGTCCATCTTCCTCCTCCTCTACCTGAGCCCGTGCAGGTCATTGCTCGTCAGTCATTGCTCTACCACTGCTACAATCACATCTTCCTCCAGCTTCCTCCTCATCCTTACTGTGCATTTGACCTTGAGATGACGATTGCCTCACAACCCATTAGACAATAGGAGACTGAGTGATCATCGGTGGTCGAATGGGTTGTGGATGCACTTGGTATCGCAAAGTCGAATGCATAGTAGAAAGGCGTGGCCTGTAAAAGACCAAGGGGGCGTTTGGTTCACCTGATTTTAAGTACGTATTGGACTTATTTGATAAATAAGTATTTTTTAATCCAAAAAACCTGTTTGGTCGAGTACTTTTTTGCGGTGTTTATTCTAAGAGATAACCTCTTTTTTCTCTTATTTAAGAAGTAATTAGAGCATAGCTTTTTTGAAAATGACTTTTTGCACTTATTCGTTCAGCGTTTTTTTTTATTATTAAACCCCACTTATCAAAAAATTACAGAGGTATAAATCTTTGACCTATCCGCTTCGTAGCTGCTCGGAAGGAAAAATATATCGCTCGTCTCCCTCGTGATCTACAGCAAGACCTCCATAGTCCAACCTCTTCCGCACCACCTACACCCGTCGTCCGCCCTCCTCCTCCACAGTCCGCTCTCAATCTGCACATCCACAGCAGTCCGCCACCTCCGCAGACCTCCTATGCCCCTCGTTTGTTGCGAGATTTACAGCGAGACCTCCTCCGCCTCAAAATTATGACAATATTATCCCAAAATAAGCGCTATAAAAGAGAGGTTAACCAAACACACTTTTTTATTTTAAGAACTTATCTAAACAGAATTGTCAAACGACTTTACTTATTATAAGAGCTTTTTTTAGCAGACATTTTAATAAATTCTTATAGAAACAGCTTTACTTATAAGCAAACAGCCGAACCAAATGCCCCCCAAGTGTTAAGAGGAAGGAGGAAGGAAACGGTGGTGGTGGGTTGGGATGGGACTGAGTCACTGAAGTGGTGGTAGATGGGCTGCTACTTTGTACTTATCCGACAATTACAAAGGCGGAAAAGGAATGGAGTGGACTGCCCTAGAAATCGGGTTGCCCTCAGATTTCGGGCAACTTATGTAGTTGCCTTTTGAAAATTGTGCTACCCCTTGTTAAATACATACGGTAGATAGCCGGACCCGCTTTGCTTAGATTGGAGAAATTAAAGGGTCTCAGAGAAAACTGGGGTGACCGGGTGGGTGTACTTTCTTCGAGTTTTACGAGAGACCTCGGATGCTACCGGTATTAGTCGGTCACCCTACCGGTTATAAAGCCGGTCAACAAATTTTTTCTGTTGGTTGCTCAGCCCTGATGGATCTCTTTGTGTTACTGCTGTCGAAACATGATTAATAAAATAATATTTGAACAAACCGAGAGACATTCCGCTGACAACTCCACGTGAATTGGTAGAACTATGGGCCATGGGATGAACCCTAGATGGATGTTGTGTGTGTGTGTGTGTGTGGGTGGTGGCCGGCGGTTGACCGGTTAGTGATGGTGGTGGCGGTGGGTCACCTTTGTCTGGCGGGAGGTGGTGGCTAACTAGGGTTGGCAATTCTAGACCCGACACAAAGTTAGTGGGTCTGGGTCTGGATTAAACGGGTTCGGATTATTAACGGGTCGACACAGTAGGCCCGTTTAATAAACGGGTCGGGTCTGGATACATTAGATCCGGGAAGACCAGTTTAAAATTCAATAGGTCATGTCAGGTCGGGTAGGGTCCATCTGCAATTTGATAATGTAGTATGTAGTACCAGCGGGTCTTATCGGATCAAGTCGGGTCGAGTCAGATTGGGTTGGATCAGTTTAACTGAATAGAACCGCGTGGTAAACGGATCTACCCGTTTATAAGCGGGTTGGGTACGGGTTTAGGGTCTAGACACAATTAGTTAAACGAGTCGGGTCCGGATCTAGGGGTTTTGGACACCACCAAAAACTAGACTCGACACGAATCCGACCTGACCTGACCCATTGCCACCCCTATGGCCAACAGGGCGGCGACGGGCGAACGGTGGTCGGCGGGGTCCGAGGGTGGTGTCCTACGATGGTGGAACTATGGGCCATGGGATGAACCCTAGACGGATGTTATGTGTGTGGGTGGTGGCCGGCGGTCAGTTGGTTGGTGGTGGTGTCGGTGGGTCACCCACCTTTGTCTCGTGGGAGAGTGGTGGCCAACTAGGGTTGGCAATTCTAGACCCGACACGGTAGGCTCGACACAAAGTTAGCGGGTCTGGGTCTGGGTTAAACGGGTTTGGATTGTAAACGGGTCGACACAGTAGGCCGGTTTAATAAACGGGTCATGTCCGGATTTAGAGTCTGGACACATTAGATCCGGGAATCAGTTTAAAATTCAACATGTCGTGTCGGGTCAGGTAGGGTCTACCCGCAATTTGATACTGTATTTGATACTGTAGTATATAGTACCAGCAGGTCTTATCGGAATAGAACCGTGTGGTAAACAGGTCTACCCGTTTATAAGCGGGTCGGGTACGAGTTTAGGGTCTAGACATGATTAGTTAAACGAGTCGGGTCTGGGTCTAGCGGTTTTGTACACGACCATAAACTAAACACGACCCGACCCATTGCCACCCCTATGGCCAACAGGGCGGCGACGGGCGAACGGTGGTCGGCAGGGCCCGAGGGTGGTGTCCGACGATGGTGGCGGTGGACGGTGGCTGGAGTGGAGAGGTGGCCGGTAGGACAATGGTGGTTGGTGGCTGGTAGGACAACGGCGAGCAGGTTAGTGGTGGTGTCATCCTCTTTAGGGTTTAGGGTTCATACAATGGTTCATAGTCCCACGAATCAGGAGATCCATGCTCTCCTGTTCAGAGTGTTAGTAGATTGTCCACTGAGCTAAAAATGGACATAATGAAGGGGGGTGCATCGGCAAGTGCTGTGTGGATTTTGAAGTAGGCTGAGCGAGCGAGCGAGCAGCCCCCTTTGCCGTCCTTCTGATGATCCGTCCCCTGGTTGGAAAAAGGGTTCTCACCGGGGGGTCCCTGGGTCCTTGGAGGCCAAACCTTAGCTTTGGAGAGGTGGCGGCCTGGCTTTTGATCGGTGCACGATCACATTTTGAAGGCCACCGTCTGGGTGCGACTCCCGGACCTCTGATCGGCGCATAAACACGCCGTATCTAAACCATTAAGTTATGATAAATCATGATAATTATGCATTCGAACGATCTGATTGCTTGCATCTCTATGATTTACAGAACAAGAGCACAAAAGCAAAGAATGTATCAAAAAGCAGTCCAACGGACAAAATCATTAAAGGCAGCCACTAGCGAGACAAATTCCAAGGGCAACCCCCATGTGTAACTAGGCAGACAGAAGAATCGGCTTAACCGATCGATCAGCCACGAGGCCCGATTGATCGGTCATGCCCACTCCCTGCAGACAGACTTTGCTATTTCCGATCGATCAGCCGAGAGGCCCGATCGATCAAAGAGCCCCCCTTCCTGTAGACAAAGACTTTGTTACTTCTGATCGATCGATCGGTCATGCCCGCTCCCTGCACACAGAGGCTTTGTTACTTCCGATCATGCACCCAGTCATGGATCTCTCAATGAGTGAAGCAGCAACAAGGAAGAGAATAGGGCAGTGAAATGTAATTTCAAATAATATTATTGTACAAGAAAAGAATAAAAGTGCAGCAAAACCATCTGGATGATCAGACCTCCATCTATTTTGCTATGTCAGTCTCCCTTAGATCCTGTGGCTTCAGGTCATGATGCCACCCAGCATTGTGTTCCACATGCGGAAGGAACAAGACAGCTAGAGTGAGCACCAAGAAACGGTGACTAGGGCAGTGCGGCAACAGCGAGACTTCGTTCCTGCCTCATATTCTGCCAAGTGGCGACTCACTGCTGTAATCATCCACCAACCAGAGCCCAAAGTCCTGGAAGCGTTTGATCTTCTTGTCGAAGCCGGTGATGTAGTTGTTGTGGATGATGGCATGCATCCCCTTGGTCTCCTGGACCCATGTCTTATTCTTGAAATACAACCCTCCTGATGGAAATGCAGCCTGTGGTAGCAGATACAGGTCTACCTGCAGTTGAATCGCTTGCTCGTCAGTACATATGAAAGAAGAATGAGATAGGTTCCCCCCCCCCCCCCCCCCCAACACACACACACACCAAATTTACTCGGATCCAAACCTCATACTAGAGGAACCGAGTCATTGAAGGTCCAAAGGTATGTACATCAGAGCAAAGGAGAGGTATGATACGCAACTCGATGTGTGTATGTGTTTGGGGGGGGGGGGGGGGGGAGTTGATATAAAATTTCTGCAAGAATGGCAAACTAAACTAATAAATTATTTTATTCTTCAAGGAAGGCTGTTTTAAGGCAATAATGCTATTCAAATAGTGACAACAATTCATGAAAATAGAAGGGGTACAAATTTGACCTAGGAAATATCCAGTCAACAAATTGTTTAATTATTATTTACTTCACCTGTAGATCATAAAGAAAAACAAGGGGGAGAGCTGCAACCCCTTCAATCCCTATAACAAGTTCTGACTTGCAATAAGGACACGAAGAAGTTCCATTTCACATCAGGTCTCTAGACAAGGAAAAGAGCCATCGGATTGAATGTAGAAAGGGTAGGGGTGAGCTGCACCTGTCATGGAGTATTCTTCCATGCACAGTAGGGAATGGACCAGATGGCAAATATTAGCCATCCTTAACCTCAAACAGAACTTGTTATAGGTACTGATCACTAATTTCTCTGAAACACAATGTAGGATAGAAAGTATGAAACAGTACAATGATTTGATAAAGCTTAATAACACATAAAATGGTCAAAAGGAAATTTAGGAACATATAAAGACTATGTGAAAGAAAAATCAACTGTAGAATAAATAATAACAATACTAGCAACCTTGATAGATGACACATCCGCCACTGCTACACTAAGTCACTAACATAAAGTATTCTTAAATGAAATGCATGCTACTCATAGTCAGTCATATGATTTGTACCACATAATGATGATCCATGCAAGAGGGAGAGAGAAAAGAATGTGTGGCACATAGGAACGAATCATCACTTAAGCAAATTGGTTGGTATCCCAGTACTGATAGTGGCTTAGCAAAATTCTCTATAGACAATGTGATAGTCTCTTATGCAAAGGCATGGGACACTAGGAAGCATGGACACAAACATGGATATGGACCCTGACAGGGACACAACAATCTTAAAAAGTAGGACATGAACACGACATGGATATGGATATGTACACACACACACATACACACACAGAGATGACAAAACATGAACTTTTGTTATGAGGGGCTAGGCTCAGGTTTTTCATCATAAAAGGATAAAAAAGTTTGCCAGGCTTACTAAGTTTCTTCATCACCATAACAAACAATGGACACAACCAAGGAGCATGCCATCATACTACAAAAAATAAGAAGTTTATGTAGTATAAGTTTAGTTGTTCAGCATGGATTCTTTTCTCAGTGCCTCTAGTGTTATTGAATACTCAAATGTGTTTGGGTTGTTGAATTTGTCTTAAGATCAGCGCCAACTTCATCTTTGTGAGGATATGACCTTTGGTTGGGAATAATTTTTAAGAGCCGCTAAGCTTGGGTTCAACATATAAATGTTAAGTATGCTACATCTTAATGATTATGTTTTACCATCAAAGGCGGCTACTGCAGTGCCGATGCCCCCCAAAGGTGATTGAGGGTGCATGTCACCAAAGATGGTCGTTTGCCGATAGGCACTGGCATTACTAATATATATATATATATATATATACAGTGTTTTCAGAGGCGGGGGCGTAAGGCGGGGCGTTTTGCCTGATGTGGGGCGGGGCGTAAGCCCCACGAATTTTTTATTTTTTAATTTAAAAAATATATAGAAATAAAACATATTATATAAATAGGGAAAATAGATTAAAAACAAAAAAAATAAAAAATATTATGAACAAACAAAGCATTTAAGCCTACAAAATTGGTTGATAAATCACAAATATATACAAAATGATAATAAAAATGAACTTATCATTGTCTTTCAACATCATTTAAGATCTAATTCTAAATTTATAACCAAAATTCAAACTATCTACGTTTATATTCCATAGATTCTATCATTCTATACATGATATATAACCAATTTAAAACAACTTTAGTTTCCAAAAATGTCATAATTGTCATCCAAGAAAGTAAGACGCATATAAAAGATCACACGGTAACAATCAAATCATTTTTTTTCAACTATGCAGACAAATTCCAGTGGGGCGTAAGCCCAGGCCATTGGGGCGTAAAAGGCGTACCCGGGCGTTCGGGGCGTAAGCCCAGTGGTTCGGGCGTAAGCCCCACAGGGAAAAAGCCCCAGATTGAGTCGCCCCAGGCGTTTTAGGACCGCCCCGCCCCGGGGCGCGCCCCGGGCGTACCCCGGGGCGAGTTTTTTAAAACACTGTATATATATATATATATATATATATATATATATATATATATATATATATATATATATATATATATATATATATATATATATATATATATATATATATATATATATAGGCCTGTTAGCATGTTACAGTGAGCTGTGGGCTGCCGGGGGGGAAATTGAGCTGCGGGTATTATGACCCTCCAAAAAGTTATGGAATTTGATGAAATTTGGTACGGTTGTTGCATAGGATAAGATGATCATCCTCACCAATTTTCATCAAATTCCAAAACTTTTAGGGGGGTCAAATGGTCAAAACAATTTTAACAGTGACTACGGACGACAGAAATTGCTTCGACCATTTGACCCCCCTAGAAGTTTTGGAATTTGATAAAAATTGGTGAGGATGATCATCTTATCCTAGGCAACCACCTCACCAAATTTCATCAAATTCCATAACTTCTTGGGGGGTTAAAA
>OX393552.1:76453629-76526129 GCA_947650365.1 Chamaelirium japonicum | reverse complement strand
TAGGTGAGGTGGGGTTCATCTATTCGTACCCATGAAATTAGTAATGGCACCCCAAGTTCCGCGACATAGGGTATGATTGGATACGCTCCAATTCCATGATTTTAGGATTCTACAAGTCTGGAATCCCTAAAAAAGACAAAAAGCCTATTTGGATACAACTCAATCCCAAAAAGTGTTTCTACAGAGAGTCTAAAATGTACTTCTGAGAGTCATTTTTCTGGAGCCCAAAATCGAGGGTCTAGGCTCCAAAGCCTTTTTTTGGGATTCCGAGCTCCTAGAATTCGAGAATCAGAATCCTATCCAAACAGGGCTCTGCACTTGCTCCTGTTTTGAATTTTTTGTTTTGGCACCAAATATATGAGGAAACGGGAAATGAGCTGCCAGTCTATTTCGGCGAAATGGGCAGCCACCCATTTGATACCCGTAAGAGTTTTAGAATGTGCTGATTTTTTGTGAGCATAAGCACCTTATCTTAAATAGAACACCTACAAAAAATCAGCACATTCTAAAACTCCTACGGGTATCAAATGGGTGGCTGCCCATTTCGCCGAAATAGACTGGCAGCTCATTTCCCGTTTCCTCATATGTGCTTATGCTCACAAAAAATCAGCACATTCTAAAACTCTCAAGGGCATCGAATGTTAGAAGTTTTATCGAGCGTCCGTTGTAACCGTTAATCTGAAATATAGTACTTGATTCCCTTAAAAGTTTTAGAATGTGCTGATTTTTTGTGGATGTTCTATCTAAGGTAAGATGCTTATGCTTACAAAAAATCAACACATTCTAAGACTTCTAAAGGCATCAAATGGATGGCTGCCCATTTTATCGAAATATGCCGCCAGCCTATATCCTGTATCCTCATATAGTTACGTGACAAGACTGAGACGAGGGTGCTAGTGATGTACCTCACTTGTGTAAGGATCATCAATGAAGCAAGAGAATATTCTGGATGTGCAACTACATTAGCTTATTTGTACCGGCAGACGGGTTATGCATCGAGGAGTGGAGTCGAGCAAATGTCTGGATTTAATAGCCTTCTTTATGCATGGGCATACGAGTATTTTCATATGGGGCGAGCCAGTCCAGACTTGATTTATACAAGAAATAAACCATGTATGGCACGTTTGAAGCCAAGAACAACAACCGGGACATGTGATAGACAACATCAAAATACTAGGGGAAACGTTTGACTACTTAAAGCGAAGATGCAAGCTTTCAAGCATTTGTTTTATCTACTTAAATGTAGGTGTTTTAAGTTGTTTGCAATTATATCTTCCTTCGTTGTTTTCTTTGTCGGTTTTATGGAATTCGTAGGAAATTGTGAGAGACAAGCATTCGTTTCGAGAGATTGCATTTTGCACGGGTTGTATTAGAGCATTTGATATCATTGAACCCTATCATCTTGATAGGATTCTTCGATAATTCATACTTGTCCAGAGTATTCCTCCAAGCCACTCTGTCCAACGTGAGCGAAAAGAGGTTGTACCATGAATAGCTATAGGGTCCACTACCTATTTTTGGATCAATATTGGATTCGATGGCGTAATCATGTCATTGCTGCAAATGAGCGTAGAATACCAGTTATCCATAAGTGGAATTGTATTAATGGATGTCTTGAACGGTTCCACAAAATAACTTAATAGTTGGTGAAAACGAAGAAGTGGATCCTGATAGAAGTGGAGGTGAAGCAGAAGGTGAAGGCAACAAAGGAGGTAGGAGGAGCAATGTCAAGGGCAGAGGCACAGCAAAGGGAAGAGGCACATCGACCAAGAGAGCAAGGAGGTGAGTACGACCGATCAAAACACTAAACCGTGCTGGTTAGACATCGGTAGTTTTATACTAACTGAAAATATTATATACGATGATAGAGAACAGTGTGTGAGATAATTTTGTAATGTAGATTGCCAGCTATTTATATATACGTCGGTAGGAAATCATCGTTGATATTAAATAGATCGACAATATGGTGCCGTTGGATTTCTTTTATTAAGAGTTTTGTAAGTTTTGTGAATTTTGTAATGTATTTATAAAACTTACAACTTACAAAATGTATAATGTACAAAATCACACCACACTACATCCATAAAATGTATTCCCAAATCACATACATCCATAACATAACTTAAGAAATGTAATGTATCCTCCGACGTACAAAATGTTCTTTCAAAATACATACAAAATCGAGACAAATTAAGAGTTGGGAATATCTATGGGATATTCCCGCAATGGGACAACATGAATATTTATGGGATATTCCCGCAATGGGACAATATTAGAAGTAGCACGCTGATGCGACACCAGCCGGATAACCTAACACACTGTGGTTTTGGGTCACATATCCGAACCCGCACATAATGGTGTGCCAAAGCATTACACAACTGGTTAGCCCATCAGTCGTGGTTCCTCGGGATTTAGGACCGTTTTATCTTAAGCAAAAACATGGCTTAGTGCACTAGCGTCTGCTCACCAATTTATACGTCATATTGGTTCTGTTGAACCACAAACACTGTGCCTGGTGATGACCATGGTGAAGACACCCATGTACTATCACCCCAACAACTTAACATGATGAGGCGACCAACCTAATCATAATTGCGACCTTATTTAGGTTATATGCGACCGATCCACTTAGTTTTCAACTCAGTAGACTACTATGTAGCCATGACTCTCTGTTCTAATAAGAACACGTACCTATATTACGTACCAATATGCATCTCAGTTAATAATAACATTCATCATTTATTAATAGATCAAAATAGAGTTTTACAAGATCAAAACACACCAGTTCCACTAGTAAAAACGTCAGACATTGCTGCGCTGAGATATGAACCATGACCGAATTGTACCATGAAGCTATCAAGTGACTACACTCCAGCAAAGACATCCAACAATTAGTGAAGTTGTACTGTCATAACAATAGAACGATTGAATAAGCTCATCAACTCACCCACGTTGCCTTAGAGCTAAGTTGTAATGCTCTTTGTGGAATTGTAGCTCGGTAATTATATCAGCTTTGACCTGGATCCATCCCTCTTCTTCCATATCAAGTTGACGTGCAACAACTCTAAATACACAGTCGCTGTCACCACAAACATCATTCAACTCCCGAATAAAATGAAAGGAAAGACAGGGAAAAATCTATAAAACATGGACTAAATGAAGAATTCCTAGCTGTGGGCCTTCTTCTCACAATCAATTTTTTTGTTTTTTGACCCCTTCATTGAATGGGTATTCTGATCAATACCTACACTTTTTCCCGATGCAATAACATGTTCAAACTCAGAAGGATCGTGCTTCGTAGATGATTCATCAGCTCCATTTTGCTTCTACATATTTGTCTTATAGGTACAATCTATAAGAAAAATCGAGAAGAAATGCCTTCCCATCTGAATAGAATCCAGATGTGCCCAAAAGATATCCTTGATAATACCCATGCTTGGGTAAGATCTGTGCCACCCCATATACTTATGCTCATTCCACTTATGCATAAGTTGCATATCTCTTGGCTTCACTCCACTAGAACATATCTGAGTCATGATTATATTTTCCTCGGGGTGAGCTTGTTGGCAAAGGAGTGACATTTCAAATTTTGTGTAGTCAGGTGGTTATGAAAACATATTTATTTTTCATTGATCATCTAGTTGCAACTTTATCCCCTTTAATAGGAAAGGATAGTCATACTGCTTCATTCCTATATGCTTTGTTTTTTTTTTCACGTACTTCCCACCTTATGCGGCCCTGTAATGTCCACTACGCTCACATTGAGGAGTAAGTTTAGGGGTGATGCCCCTCCCTCCGATGTCGGATCGTTTAATTAAAACTGTAATTCCAACTGATCTCCCAGTAAATCAGCTCCACGATATGACTTTTTCATGACTTTCAAACACATACAATTCACATATGTAATACATAATAACATAAATATATACAAATTAAATATAATAAACTAAAATATTAAACTAACAATCATGATAGCTAATTACATATCGTATCGGTCGTGAATGCATCAATAACGTCAAACCCTAAGGAGCTTATGGAATGAACTACTTCATGGCCAACCGCACTCTACAAGAAATTAAACATCCAACCAATCAGTACATCTAATTTTATGTTGTAAACTAATGAAATAAAAGTGCATTCAACATTCTTACTTCTTGTTCAATATTTGTGGCAGGGACAATGGTAGTACAATCCGTATTATTGGCATTGTTCCAAACTACTATCTCACTCTTGGAACCAATGTTCAAATCAGGTTTCTACAAAAATAAATGATATATAATCATGGTAGGCAATATCATGACCTAAATGATATAAAATTATAATCTTACATCTATAGAATTCCAAGGATTTGGTTATTATACGTTTTTCACAAAATGAGATATGTAGAGTATGTTTGTTTTAAACTCAATGCTATACATGAACCTTTGAAACGTGGATGATGAACAATACATGAATCTTGTCTACTAATGTTTTTTAACTAAATATGGATAATGAACAATACATGCATGAACCTTTGTGTAAAATGCATTACTATACTATAATACAAGATTTCCATTAAAGGATCACTAAAGGACCACAAATGCATTAATATACTATAATTACAAGATTTATATTATTACAAACATTTGCAACAATAGCGCATGCACCCAATTTACTAAATATGCCATATTATGTTAATATGGGATATCACGGGTTCACCACGATACAACATTCTATATTATCTACAATTGGGATGTCCTAGGTTCAAAACAATAAAAAACTCTAACCCTATGCTCTATCTATTCACATTGTTCATAAATACAAATAACCCACAATATTATGTCTTCTCCAGAGTCCATACTATCCACAAATTATTTATAAATATGTAATATTTATGAATCAAAGAACTCTACAACCAAACAAAAAAAAAAACCACCTTTTACAACCCATAAAACAATCATCCATAAGAAAACATATAAAATGTCTACACTATATTAGGTTTACCTCCATTGCTCCACTTCAAAGGTAACATGGTGGTCCAAACGATAGGCTACAGTAGAATCACATACTAGGGTTTCAGTTGATGTCAACCATCTGAATCCAGCAAAGTTGTCCAGCAGAAGGAGACTATACCCAGTCAGAAAAGAGATTTTGACAATCAAACGATGGAGCACAATGAGGAAGGCGCCTATGAAGTGGAGGAAGACGAAGAGAAGCGGAGGCCAAAGGGTATCAAACAAAGAAAGGGCGGAAAGCACCCGTCCTATGTATTTCAGACATGGATGCCAACACACATTTGAACGTTCGGGAGGGGGGCCAATACTTATTCGGGCACCATGACTAATTTATGGGTGCAAATAGACGGACCTGACGAGGTGCCTTCCTAACATGAGATCTGATCAAACCAACGCCTAGCCCCACTCCTTATTTTGGGAGCCAAATAAGCAATAGGGAGTGGACTTTTGTGGATCATTCCAACCAGCTCCTAGTCCACTCTCTATTATGATTTTATTATTATGATTTTTTATTTTTTTTATATATTTTACTCATAGTCTAAATGATTATATTGTGTTTCACATCGAAAATGTGTAGAGTATTTATAGAAAGAAAAATAATAATAATTTATATTTTTAGGACTTTTTTTAGAATTCTAATATATATATTTTTGGGGTTTTTTACAAATCAACCCCTACAATCTTCTCTAATTACATATAAATCCCAATAAAAGTGATATTTACATATAAACTCCTGAATTCATTCAAACATTGCATATTGGCCCTGTAGTTAGCTGACATCCAAAACAAGAGAATATTTTTGATTTCATCCTTGATATTTTACCTAAACTCTGTAAATACCCCTCTAATGTGAGAATTCTTTGGATTAGGTCAAAGTTAGATTTGGGTTATGTTTGTGCTTGTTTTGGATTAAGTCCATGTTCAATAAAGATATGTCATTTTAAGTAATTAAAATATTAATCATGGGTAAATCGGTTATTTCCCCTTTAGATCGATTAATAAAATAATAGTCGAATGAAGGAATATTTCAGAAATATTCCTTCATTTTGGATGCCAACTAACTGTAGGGGTCGATATGTAAATATTGGATGATTTAAGAGGCTTATATGTAAATATTGACTTTACAAGGTTTATATATAAATAAACAAGATTACAAGGGTCGATTTGTAAGAAACCCATATTTTTAATACAACGATTGTTGCCACCATCTGATTTAAATATGATGGTGCATACCCAGCCCCGATCGGTGTCCCACTCAAAGCCTGTATTGGATGGCAAAGGGATGTTATTCAAACAAGCGTGTTGTCAACATCAGCCATGTGATTAGGGGTGTGCATCGGTTCCAAATTGACCTATTTTGGCAAAACCCAAACCGATCCAAAACTTTGGTCATTTTTGAGGATTTTTAATTCAATCCAAACCGAACTAAGATTGGGATCCAATCCAATTAAAGTCGGATTGGATGGTCGGTTTAGGTATTGGACCATGTTCTTATTGGGCTCCCCCCCCCCCCCCTCTATTAGGACCTCGTTCAAGCTTAAAAAATAATAATTGTTATCAAATCGTTAGGCCTAAATATGATTTTTAACTGATTTTGAGTCATCCTATAGTATTGCAATGGTTGTTGATAGTGTGGGCACCGAAATTAGCCCACGAATTAGACCCGGCCCGCATGCGAAACCAGGCCCACACACAACGGCCCGCATGCGAAACCCGGCCCACACACAACGGCCCGCATGCGAAACCCGGCCCACACACAACGGCCCGCATGCGAAACCTGGCCAGCACACAACGGCCCGCATGCGAAACCTGGCCCGCACACAACGGCCCGCATGCGAACTCGGCCCACACACAACGGCCCGCATGCGAAACTCGGCCCACACACAACGGCCCGCATGCGAAACTCGGCCCACACACAATGGCCCGCATGCGAAACCCGGCCCACACACAACAGCCCGCATGCGAAACCCGGCCCGCACACAACGGCCCGCATGCGAAACCTGGCCCGCACACAACGGCCCGCATGCGAAACCTGGCCCACACACAACGGCCCGTATGCGAAACTCGACCCGCACACAACGGCCCGTATGCGAAACTCGGCCCGCACACAACGGCCCGCGTGCGAACTCGGCCCACGTGCGAACTCAATTCGCGCGCCATGGACCGACCCAAAGCAAGCGGGTCCCACCGGACCCGCTACTCGAACACAAAGAGGGGGGCCCACCGGCCCCCCTTCTAGAAAACCGTGCCCCCTCCTCATGGAGAGGTGGGGCCAGCCCTAAAAGAAAGGGAAAAAGAAAAGAAAAAGAAAAAGAAAAGAAAAAAAAGAAAAAGAAATCAAAACCGCCTCGATGCGGGGGGAGGTGGCGTGGACGTCTACGTAGCCGTAGATCCGCGACGATCCCTCGATCCAACGGACAAGATGACGTTGTGTCGCCATCCGATCCAAAAGTGTAACAAGAATAACAACTCAATCTTTAAAAGATCGAGTCACATCTAGCCCGTAACCACCCCAACTAAAAGGGAGGGGATCGAGTTTGTTTCCCCAAATCAAGGAACAATATCTTGATGGTTATGGAGGGAGATATTGGATGAAACAAAAAGATTTCAGCAATATCTCCCCCAACCACCCACCTTTGCCTATAAATAGAGGGGGTGGGGGAAGGCACAAAAGGTCGAAAGCTGAAGAGGAAAAGGCTCTGCAAAGATGAGCTCCAATGCTTGAAGACCGAAGGCTTCACGAGGCACGGCAAGCACGTCCTACGGGAATCCTTGGCCCTTCAAGTCCTCATCAACGTGAAGACCTTGCACTCGAAGATCAAAGTTTCGACTCCTCGCACGAAGAAGAAAGCTTGGAGAAGAAGACCCGGAGTCGTCGTCATCCCGACTTCTCCAACGATCTTCATCAACTCCGAAGAAGCCATAAGCAAAGGCCGGAGAAGAAGATCGAAGCCGACAACACTCGTCGTCTTCAACAAAGGCGCCGACTCCTCGCACGAAGAAGAAAGCTTGGAGAAGAAGGCCTGAAGCCGGTGCTACCCCTGCCGTCTTCGTCAACAAAAGCCGACGCTACAACCGTCGTGCGGAGATCGGTGCTACCCCCGCCATCTTCATCAACAAAAGCCGACGCTACAACCGTCGTGCGGAGATCGGTGCTACCCCCGCCATCTTCATCAACAAAAGCCGACGCTACAACCGTCGTGCGGAGATCGGTGCTACCCCCGTCATCTTCATCAACAAAAGCCGACGCTACAACCGTCGCATAGAGATCGGTGTTACACCCACCATCTCCACAAAGAAGCCTTCAACTCCGATCAAGCCAAATACGCCCGGAGAAGAAACCAGCCGATGTCACAACCGTCGAGGAAGCCGGAAGAATAAAGAAGCCTTGAAGAAGTAGCCATCGCCGTTCGAGAAGAAGATCGAGTCAAAGCTAAAGTCAAAGCCAACGCAAGAAGCCAAAGCAAACGCACCGGTAAAGCTCGCGCTAAAGCGACGCAAGAAGCCAAAGCAAACGCCCCGGTAAAGCCCGCGCTAAAGCAACGCACGTGCCAAAGCCAAGCAACTACGACGGTCACGAGCAAAGCACCACACGTTCTAGCCGATACGACGCGAATTCGAAAGAACTAAAGCATCGCAAGCCTCTACCCACCTACGTTCAAGCGCAAGCGCCAAAGCAAAGCAAACGCCAGAGCCGCACCAAAGCTACGCCAAAGCCGAAAGCTAAAGCCAAAGCTGACGCCAAAAACATGATCGACGTCGCGAACCGACGATCAAGGACGTCGAGGTCAAGCAAGGACCGAGGAAGACACGAAGACCGAGGAACGAAGCCCAAGGCCTCCCTAGCCGAGAAAGCACGAAGCACGGACGGGACAAAATCAACGGCGGAAACTCCTTAGCCTCTCAAAAACCCTCACCCTGTAAAGACCTCTGTCCTGGGCAACCCCTTCAGAGCTCTCGCACGAATACCACGTGGAGACGCGGATCAAAGGGACCCTCCAGAGGATCTCTCCCACAATCTCCTGATCAAAGAAAATTTGTAATCTCGTGTGATCCGCAATAAAGACGACCCGAATCTTTTTCCGCGACCACAGATTTCTGGCACGCCCGGTGGGACCTCCTCTCCTTTCATCCGTACGTTTGAAGGAGTTGCTTCAAGTTCGCCATGGCCGGAACGAACGATGATACGTTTGCTCCAACAAGCCTCTCACCTATCGCCGAGTCTCCACTACTCCAACACGGTGATCCAGAAAACCCGAAGGATGTCATTCCCCCAGTAATACACGTCTACACTCGGCGTACTCAAACTCTTGCGGACTTCTTCACGCCAGAAACTGCTGCCGAAGATGCCCGCCAAAGCGCCAATGAGGCCTTGGTGCATGAAGAAACAAGCCTCGATCCTGGAATTCAAGTCCAGAAATTTGGGGAGGTCCAGCCCCAACCCCGAACCCGTTCGGGTTCTCCAGCGGACTTTGCACCTCCCTGCCGGGGGCAAACATCCGTCATCAAGCAGAAACAAGTCAGCGTAACTACGTCTCCGACGATGATGGCGAGGGTGCGGGCATGCAACATCGGGACGTCCTGCGACATCATCCTCCGTCCGCTCTCCAGCTCCAAGTCATGCAAATGGGTGAACACATGGCTCAGCTCACCCGACTAATGGAAGAGAAGGATCGTCACATCAACACCTTGCTTCAGAAGCTGGGTGCCAGGGATGTCGCAACATTCGGTCAACCTCCTGCTTCTCCAGTAGCTGCTCCAGCCCCGTCTCCAACTCCTACTCTTGCAGAAGTTGGCCCGGCAACACTAGCAATTACTCCTGCACTTTCCTCGGCTCCCGTACCGGTCTCGATAGCCGCGCAACCTTTAGTGGCAGCAACGATGAATGCCCAGCAAATACAAGCACTGGTGGCTGACATGATGCGTTCCCACGGCGTCAGCCTACCTCCGATCACGACGGCATATTCAAAGCCTTACACCATAAGGATCCAACAGCTGCGCTTCCCTATCGGGTTCCAGCCACCAAAGTTCCAATACTTCGACGGAAAGGGGAACCCAAGGCAACACATTGCTCACTTCGTCGAAACTTGCAATAACGCCGGCACATACGGCGACGAGATGGTGAAGCAGTTCGTTCGCACCCTCAAAGGTAATGCTTTTGACTGGTATGTTGATCTTCCTCCAGGATCCATTAACAGCTGGGATCAAATGGAGAGGGAGTTCCTCAACCGCTTCTACAGCACTCGACGCATCGTCAGCATGACCGAGCTTACAGCCACCAAGCAAAGGAAGGATGAGCCGGTGATCGACTACATCGATCGTTGGAGAAACCTTGCGCTAAACTCGCGAGATCGTTTGTCTGAAGACTCGGCCATCGAGTTGTGCACCCAAGGCATGCACTGGGGCTTGCTCTACATCCTCAAAGGGATCAAGCCTCGGCCCTTCGAAGAACTGGCGACTCGGGCTCATGACATGGAGCTCAGCTTAGCAAATCGCGGGGACTCAAAGGCCAAAGCCTTCCTGAAGGTGGAAGAGGAGGACGAACCGGCGGCATCAAAGCAAGTCAATGTCACCGACCTCGCTTCGACTTCCGAACCACTCAAGATCGGTGGCAAGCTGGACAAAGGCAAAGGAGCCGTCATACCACCTCCTCAGCCTCAACGGCCACCAAGGATGACTCTCGAGGAGCTTGAAGCTAAGGAGTATCCCTTCCCAGACTCGGAAGTTTCCTCCATGTTCGATCAGTTGATGCAAGAAAATACGATCGAGCTTCCGCCACCAAAAAGGCCGGAACAAGCACATCGAGTCAACGATCCGCTCTTCTGCAAGTACCACCGGATGGTCGGCCATCCCATCGAGAAGTGCTTTGTCTTCCAAGATAAGATCATGGCACTCGCCAAGCAAGGGATGATCGAGATCGACTCTGGTGATATCGTCGAGTCAAATATGACGTCAATCACCTTCGATTCCTTCCCGCCAGTACTGACTGCTCCACAATGCACTTCAGCAAGGCTGCGTATCGTCTGTCAAAGATCGATGGCGAAACCAGCTCCAAGAAGACGACGACGGTATGCTCCTGCAGTGCCCAGGGCCAAATCCTCACTGCCTTGGAGGCAACCGCCTCTCGCGCAAACACTCTCTCTTCCAAACAAAGCTACATCCCAGCATGTGCTCAAAGCAAGAGATGAGCAAAGAGACCCTGAAGTCAGCCTGCTAGGCCAGCCATCAAGTAAGTTCGACTTCTACGTCTTCTACTCCAAACCTCCTTCGATCCCAATGAAAGAAATCAAGCCAACCGGCTAGGGATCAGAAGATGAGTCGGTAGAGCCTCCAAAAGAGCAAGTCCTTCCGATCAAAGAAGAGTCGTCAGTCACGGCACCAATTCTTCACCCTGGCGAGGAAGATCTTCCTGATGAAAATGCATGGGCTATGACACCTCGAAGGAGAAGACCACAACAGTCAAGCTATAGGATAGCATGTCTGGCCAACCACGAGCAAGATCAGACGACAGGAAAACTCCCCGAAAGAAAGACCTTCAAGAAAAAGAGTGAAGCTCCAGAAAGAAAGACGTCCAAAGTACCTCCAGCAAGTCCGAAAAATCTTCTCCAGCAAACTTGCCCAGAGTTGGCGACACTACAGGAGTTTTTCCCCAGCCGCTTCCTTGAAGTTGATCAAAACCTCAAAGTCTCCTGTTGCATGAGGGAAGTTCACCAAGTGCTCAATGAAGAAAGCGGCACCAACATCGAAAGCATGGGGAGAACCATCGTCGCCAACGGCAAGCACTGCAACGAGGCTGAATCACACCTTGCTGACGTCGAGTGCCACCAGGCCGAAGACCCCGTTGCAGAAGTTCCTCCAGCAAAAGCTCCACGAGCCCAGAAAGTCAAAGCAGCTGCGAGGGACAAAACCGCTCCACTTGCAAAACTAGCGACATTCTCCAGCCAAACGGTGCACAAAGACAAAGAAGCATCAGCATCGAGACAGAAAATTCACCTCAACTCCAAATCAAGCTCAATGCCACATGTTCCATTGCTTGCTCAAGCTGCTTCAGTCCTGCGACTCGAATCTCAATGGCTTCGCAAGCCAGGACGATCACCTTCCACTCCAGCAAAAGAACCAGCGTCACCATTCTCCGAGACCAACTTCATCACTTTGCAAGAGATGGCACTACCGTTACATGGTCTGTTGCATGTCTCGAGCTCAACCGAGTCTTCCGAGTACACCAACTCCGAGCAACTCGCAATCAAGCTAGGAAACACTCGGGGGCAAAACTCCATCGAGCTGATGTTCAAATCCAGCTGCAACAAAGAAAGCACAGAGCATATGGGTTCGTTACCCTCAGTTGCGATACCACATCGCCTGACAAAGACTCAAGCTCGTCTCTCCAAAAGCGACGAACAAAGTCTTCTAAACCACCGAGACATCGACTCTAGTCAAACTCCAGCAATCACCAAAACTCCAGGCAAGAAGATCTTCACTTCTAACTACATTGAAGCGAAGAAGGCGGATGACAACTGCGAACCAGCAGCGACTCTGCCTACCAGTGGCAAGTCCCTCAAAAGGTACTTTGCCTAGCGCAAGGTTACCCCCCTTGCCCAAAAAAAAAAAAAAAGGAACTACGTGTGACTTGATCCCTCTCAGTAGAGTACGTAGGCAGCCTGTAAAGGTTCAGTCCAAACAAAAAAAAGTAAACCACCATTCCAGAAAAATAAGCCCAGAAAAGACGCAAGACCAACTCCGTGGGACGAGAAGCCGTCAGCCTCTGTCAAACCACCAGCTTCCAGCGCTGCCATAGCTCATCTCTCGAGGCACCCACGCGGTGCAACTCCGAAAGGCGAGAAACCACCAGCTCTCGGTGGTTCGTAAGCTTCTCCCGCTGCTTTGCAAGCTCCGTTGCAAAAGTCTTCTCGGTTGCTCGAGCTTTCTCCAAACGGGACTCCAGCATCTGAAGCAACACATGAATAGCAAGTCAAAGTCCTTGAGGTGCCGAAGCGGCTCGCCTCCCACAGCTTACACTCCAGGGGTAGAGGAGCCATCAGCTTCCAACGCGTCGCCAGCTCTGCACGCTGCTTCGCAAGGTTCGCTCCAGAAGCCTTCTTGATCACCCTACCAGCTCAACGCGTCGCAAGCTCTGCACGCTGCTTCGCGAGGTTCGCTCTGAAAGTCTTCTCAGCCGCTCGAGCTTTCCCCAAACAGGACTCCGATTTCTAAAGCGACGCACGAGCGGCCTCCATTTTCTTCTGCACCCGAACCAAGTCTGCAGTAGCAAACGTGTGAAGCCCCTCCAGTCGACGTTCCTTTTCCTCGGCCTTTGCCAAATGCCAAGGAAACGTCCTCCTCTAGTGAAGCCCGTTGCAAGCAATGAGCCTAGTTGTCCGCCAAAAGGGTGCACATATGCTCCTCAAACAAGGAGCCATCCACCAGGAAACCCACCAGTTACTCAAAGCGTCAAGACCCTCCTCTTGGAAGGGTGCAAGTGTCACCTGGATAAACTTCCAGCACAACTCTCCAAAAGAAGCTTCGAAAGAAGACTCTGCGATCTACACTTTCGCTGGTAAGTCTCTGAGTGCTGAGACAAGGCACGATCCTATCCTGAAGACCCAAGCACGGAAACCGCCTCCAGGACCATCGCCGTGACGGCTGTCAAAGACGTCACAAGAACTGACAAAGAAGCTGCGACCAAAACATCCGTTGGGATTGACTTTTGAATGGCAACTCCGGACTCGGTCGAACGATCTACCGTGAAGATCCCTCATCGGTGAGAATGAGCTCGTCCAACTTCGATACACGCTTCCTGCTTCGAAGTACGGCGGTAGAAGACTCGCGCAAAAGGGAAACGAAGATGCGTACTCCCGTGGGAGACCGCATCGATGATTTATCCAGAAGACGAAAAACTCTCGTAACGCCGGACCCTGAAAAAGAAAGGGAGAAAAGCACAAATCAGCCATGCATACAAACAAATCAAGTCAAGGCAAAAAAAAAAAAAAAGAAGAAGAAGAAAAAGAAGAAGAAGAAGAAGAAAAGGGCCTCAAGCCAAGGACTGCATCCTTCGCGACCTCCACGAAGCCAAAAAGATTGTTAGAGCTGTCACCGAGGTCAAGATCAGCAAGCAAAAGACGACCAAGACAGGCTGCTCCTTGTCAATGCCAGTGGCTTCATCTTCCTCCTCGTTGAACTACAGAACGCCCATCTTGATGTCCTCCAAGCTGACATCACCATCAGAAAAAGTTCTCTCCATAGTCCAGAGGAACATCCAGCCCGTCTCGCCCAGCCTGCCCGGGTGCAACCTCGCCAGTTGCTCTACTCTCGTGGTAGACCTCAACGGTCCCGTCGGCCTTCGAAAAGCACTCGAAGGGACAAGTCCTGCAAGGAAACGAAAAGTGCAAGTCAAATCAAGATGCAAGGTCAATTCCAGAAGAAAAGGGTAGTACAAGTCCAGAAGTCGGAAAAAAAAAAAAAAAAAAAACGGAGCTGAAGCTGCAGCCCCAAAGGGGACCATAGCCCCATGAAAAACCCAAGACCGGAGAGGGGTCAGCAGCCCTTTCCTTCTTTCAAAATCCACAAACCCAAAGGGCCACAGCCCCTTAATGCCAAAAACAAAAATGTAGGGGGGGGGGGGGGGGGGGGGGGCTAAGCAAAAAGGCCTCCGGACCCTCGAGCAAATAAAGGAAAAAAGGAGGGGGGCCACGGCAAAAACCCGCGACCCCCTCTCTCCTGTTAAAACACGCAAGGGGGGGGGGGGGGGTGCTACCGGCCTCGACCAGCGCCGCCGTTGCACCGGCCCCCGCACCCGCTGCGCCTGAGCCCACTGCACCCGCCTCCGGTTGCACCCTGTGCGCTGCGCCCACCGCAGCCCGGCCCGCCTCCGGCCGCGCTCCGCGCGCTGCACCCACCGCAGCCCCGGCCCGCCTCCGGTCGCGCCCCGCACGCTGCACCCACCGCGCGTCGGCCGCACCCTGCAGCCCCCGACCGCGCCCCGTCTCCGGCTCGCGCGCCGGCCGCACACCGCAGCCCCTGGCCGCGCCCCTCCTCCGGCCACCATCGCTGTCGTACCACTCGTGCCAAGCATATGACGCACCACAGCCGCCGCCGGTGACGCACCGCGTCGCCCAACAACCGCAGCACCGGCCACCGCGCTCCGCATGCGACTCAACACAGCCGCCGCCGGTGACGCACCGCGTCGCCCAACGCCCTGCAGCCCGTGCCTGCGCTCATCGCTACGCCCACACCCGTGCCCGAACCACCGCTGGGCTAGCCTGCTGCTGCTGCTGCTATCGGTTAATAAAGCTCAAAGGTCACCGTCCTTAATAAGAAAAACAAAATTATATAGGGGCCGCAGCAAAAAGAGCCTTCATCTCCCCTTAAAACCATCGGCCCCCAAACAGGGCTGAGGCTCTGACCCTGTGCACGCCCGGCCGCCTCCGCGCACGCCTGGCCTCGGCGCGCTGCCTGCTTGCGCGCCCCAGTCGCTGTCGGCGACACTCCGCGCGGCCACGCCTGCCCTCCGACCTGCGCCACGCCGCCGCTGCTGTTGCTGTTGCTGCTGGCCTCCGACCCGCGTGCATGACCCGGCCGCGCGCGCCCACCACACCGCCGCTGCTGTTGCTGCCGCTCCCGCGCCGGCCCGCCGGTCCGTGCCCTGCACCCCGCGCCGGCCCGCCGCCCGTGCCCGGCCACCGCCGGCTCTCGCGCCGGCCCAACCGCCTGCCTCACGCCTGGCCGCCACAGCCCCGGCCCGCGCCGCAGCTGCCGCTGCTGCTGCCACCCCCGCGCGCGCCGCGCCCTGCCGCGCCGGCCACGGCCCGCGCACGCCGCGCCCCGCGCCGCTGCCGCTGCTACTACTCTCCCGAGCTTGACGGCAGAGACGAAGAAGAAGAAGGAAAAAAAAGAAAAAAAAAAAAGTGTAATCTACTTTTCATTGAAGCCCCTATAAATAGGCATAATCGGTTATTGGGATAGAGATAGGGTAAATCTCCTATCCCATAATCTAGGGGTCTATATCCGAAGTGCATCCCGATCCGATGCAACCACCGTTGCATAGCAAAAAAAAAAAGGAAAAAAAAAAAGAGAAGAAAAAAGGAAGAAGAAAAGGAGTAGGAAGAGGAAGGAACGAACCTACGGCGTCTTCAGCCACTCTGCCTCCTCCGCTCGATGCGTCATCCGCTTCGTCATCACCATCGGCCGCGACAATCGGCCTCCACCATTGCGCTCCAGCACCAAAGAAGGGCAACAACCCTCCGCCAAGGCGCATCGCGGCCGTCCTCGCGCTCCCGTCGCCTTGCTGCCCTGGGACTCCGCGCAGCGGCCGTCATCAACGTTCGCGCCATTCTCAAAGCAAAGGAAGTCCGCGACAATAAGGGCGATCGAAACCATAGAAGAAGTCTTCAACTCCAGGCTGCCAGCGCCCTTCATCTTCCGCGGTAGCAACGATGAGGGAAAACAAAAAGGCGGGGGTCCCTATAAAGACCTAAATTCCGCATAAATACGTGATCAAGGCCAATTGCTACGCGTTTCCCGCGGGCGCACTTGACCTTGAGGGGGCATTTGTGGGCACCGAAATTAGCCCACGAATTAGACCCGGCCCGCATGCGAAACCAGGCCCACACACAACGGCCCGCATGCGAAACCCGGCCCACACACAACGGCCCGCATGCGAAACCTGGCCCGCACACAACGGCCCGCATGCGAAACCTGGCCCGCACACAACAGCCCGCATGCGAACTCGGCCCACACACAACGGCCCGCATGCGAAACTCGGCCCACACACAACGGCCCGCATGCGAAACCCGGCCCACACACAACGGCCCACATGCGAAACCCGGCCCGCACACAACGGCCCGCATGGGAAACCTGGCCCGCACACAACGGCCCGCATGCGAAACCTGGCCCGCACACAACGGCCCGTATGCGAAACTCGGCCCGCATACAACGGCCCGTATGCGAAACTCGGCCCGCACACAACGGCCCGCGTGCGAACTCGGCCCGCACACAACGGCCCACGTGCGAACTCAATTCGCGCGCCATGGCCCGACCCAAAGCAAGCGGGTCCCACCGGACCCGCTACTCGAACACAAAGAGGGGGGCCCACCGGTCCCCCTTCTAGAAAACCGTGCCCCCTCCTCATGGAGAGGTGGGGCCGGCCCTAAAAGAAAGGGAAAAAGAAAAGAAAAAGAAAAAGAAAAGAAAAAGAAAAGAAAAAGAAAAAGAAAAGAAAAAAAAAGAAAAAGAAATCAAAACCGCCTCGATGCGGGGGGAGGTGGCGTGGACGTCTACGTAGCCGTAGATCCGCGACGATCCCTCGATCCAACGGACAAGATGACGTTGTGTCGCCATCCGATCCAAAAGTGCAACAAGAATAACAACTCAATCTTTAAAAGATCGAGTCACATCTAGCCCGTAACCACCCCAACTAAAAGGGAGGGGATCAAGTTTGTTTCCCCAAATCAAGGAACAATATCTTGATGGTTATGGGGGGAGATATTGGATGAAACAAAAAGATTTCAGCAATATCTCCCCCAACCACCCACCTTTGCCTATAAATAGAGGGGGTGGGGGAAGGCACAAAAGGTCGAAAGCTGAAGAGGAAAAGGCTCTGCAAAGATGAGCTCCAACGCTTGAAGACCGAAGGCTTCACGAGGCACGGCAAGTACGTCCTACGGGAATCCTTGGCCCTTCAAGTCCTCATCAACGTGAAGACCTTGCACTCGAAGATCAAAGTTTCGACTCCTCGCACGAAGAAGAAAGCTTGGAGAAGAAGACCCGGAGTCGTCGTCATCCCGACTTCTCCAACGATCTTCATCAACTCCGAAGAAGCCATAAGCAAAGGCCGGAGAAGAAGATCGAAGCCGACAACACTCGTCGTCTTCAACAAAGGCGTCGACTCCTCGCACGAAGAAGAAAGCTTGGAGAAGAAGGCCTGAAGCCGGTGCTACCCCTGCCGTCTTCGTCAACAAAAGCCGACGCTACAACCGTCGTGCGGAGATCGGTGTTACCCCCGCCATCTTCATCAACAAAAGCCGACGCTACAACCGTCGTGCGGAGATCGGTGCTACCCCCGCCATCTTCATCAACAAAAGCCGATGCTACAACCGTCGTGCGGAGATCGGTGCTACCCCCGCCATCTTCATCAACAAAAGCCGACACTACAACCGTCGCATAGAGATCGGTGTTACACCCACCATCTCCACAAAGAAGCCTTCAACTCCGATCAAGCCAAATACGCCCGGAGAAGAAACCAGCCGATGTCACAACCGTCGAGGAAGCCGGAAGAATAAAGAAGCCTTGAAGAAGTAGCCATCGCCGTTCGAGAAGAAGATCGAGTCAAAGCTAAAGTCAAAGTCAACGCAAGAAGCCAAAGCAAACGCACCGGTAAAGCTCGCGCTAAAGCGACGCAAGAAGCCAAAGCAAACGCCCCGGTAAAGCCCGCGCTAAAGCAACGCACGTGCCAAAGCCAAGCAACTACGACGATCACGAGCAAAGCACCGCACGTTCTAGCCGATACGACGCGAAGTCCGGAAGAACTAAAGCATCGCAAGCCTCTACCCGCCTACGTTCAAGCGCAAGCGCCAAAGCAAAGCAAACGCCAGAGCCACGCCAAAGCTACGCCAAAGCCGAAAGCTAAAGCCAAAGCTGACGCCAAAAACACGATCGATGCCGCGAACCGACGATCAAGGACATCGAGGTCAAGCAAGGACCGAGGAAGACACGAAGACCGAGGAACGAAGCCCAAGGCCTCCCTAGCCGAGAAAGCGCGAAGCACGGACGGGACAAAATCAACGGCGGAAACTCCTTAGCCTCTCAAAAACCCTCACCCTGTAAAGACCTCTGTCCTGGGCAACCCCTTCAGAGCTCTCGCACGAATACCACGTGGAGACGCGGATCAAAGGGACCCTCCAGAGGATCTCTCCCACAATCTCCTGATCAAAGAAAATTTATAATCTCGTGTGATCCGCAATAAAGACGACCCGAATCTTTTTCCGCGACCACAGATAGCAAGGCTATATATGAAGACAAATGGTATATATATATAGAGTAGTGATCGGGGCGAAATTCCGTTAGATGCGAAACCCATTTGCAGCCGTCCGATCAACCGATCGAACGATCGGTGTTCACCCCGCCCACCGACCGCAGCTGTTACTGTGCCGGGCACAGTAACAGCGATTTCGGTGGGTGGGGTGAATGCTGGCCGTCTGATCGGCGTGAATCGAACGGTAAAAAAACTCTCCGGCCGGTTAAAATTTTTCGGTGGGTGGGGTGAACGTTGGTCGCCCGATCGGTGTGAATTGAACGGTTAAAAAACTCTCCGGCCGATTAAAATTTTCAACCGTTCGATCGAATGATCGAACGGGTGAGATCCCGTGGGAAACCATCAAATAGGACAAAAGGTAATGATTACAATCATTACCTTTTGTCCTATTTGATGGTTTCCCACGGGATCTCACCCGTTCGATCATTCGATCGAACGGTTGAAAATTTTAACCGGTCGGATAGTTTTTTAACCGTTCGATTCACGCCGATCGGACGGCTGCGGATGGGTTTCGCATCTAACAGATTTTTGCATCTTAACCGGTTTCGCAATAGATCGGCCCTCTATATATATATATATATATATATATATATATATATATATATAGAATACGGGGTATGAGCTGACAGCCTATTTTTTCATTTGGGCTGTCAGCTCACCGCTGTCCGATTAAAATCGCAAACCGTCCAAAGTTTTTACCAAAAATCACACTCAGCCCACCCCGATCTGCTCTCTCAAACCCAGATGTCTCTCTCTCCCTTTCTCGCTGAAACCTCCGGCGTCACCCCCTCCGGCTCCACCCTCCGGCGTCACCCCCTCCGGCAGCAGCCCCGACTCCACCCTCCGGCGTCCCTTTCTCGCTGAAACCCCGATGACTCCGATCAGCCTCCCCCTCCCCGACGACCAGCGCCCTTTTCCTCCCCCTCCGGCACCGGTCCAAGCCTCGACCTCAGCCCCGTCGCTCCCTTTTCCCTCTGATCTCCTCCTTCCCCGCCGGAGGGAGCAATGGGGGCGAATCGCACTAGCCCCTCTGGCAGACCCCCGTGCGATTCACCACAGGAGGTGGGGCCAGTGCGATTCACAGATCTGCCGGGGTGGAGTGCGATTCACCGGTGCCGGAGGGGGCAATAGGGGCTGGAGGTCAGGGAGGGGAGGGGGTGAGGTCGGGGGTGGAGGTCGGGGGCTGCGGCTGGACCGGGGGTGAAGGGGCTGCCGAGAGGCTGCTGCCGGAGGGTGCCGGGAGATCGGGGGTGGAGGTCGGGGGCTGCCGGAGCTGCGGGCGTCGGGGGGGAGGTCGGGGGCTGCCGGAGCTGCGGCTGGACCGGCGCCGGAGTGGGAGGAGAAGGGTGAGGGCGGCGGTGGTTCTCAACGAACGAGAGAGAGAGAGAGAGATCGGTGATCAGAAAGAGAGAGAGAGAGAGAGAGAGAGAGAGAGAGAGAGAGAGAGAGAGAGAGAGAGAGAGAGAGAGGGTGTGTGTGTGTGTGTGTTTTGGTTTTTTAAATCGGACGGTTATGATCAGTGGGATCGGATGGCTGTGAGCTGACAGCCTAAAATAAAAATAGGCTGTCAGCTCATACCCCGTATTCTCTCTCTCTCTCTCTCTCTCTATATATATATATATATATATATATATATATATATATATATATATATATATATATATATATATATATATATATATATATATATATATATATATATATATATATATATATATATATATATATATATATATATATATATATATATATATATATATATATATATAGAGGAATGATAGGCTGCGGCGTGCGGTACCCGTCCTCATAGATGCGGTGGCAAATTCTGCCCGTCCGATCGCGCGGATCGGCTGCGAACTGCCCCAAACCTCCCGCCCGTCTGATCTCCCGCAGTCACCGTCCGATCCTGTATAAATCCAGAAGCTCCGGTGTGTTTCCTGGATGGTTTGATTCCCATCCGTTCGATACTTGATTCCCATCCGTTGGATCGGTGGGAATCCAACGGACTAAGTGATTTTCGCTGTTACTGTAGCCGCTACAGTAACAGCGAAAATCAGTTTAGTCCGTTCGATCCCATCGATCGAACGGATGGGAATCAAACCATCTAGGAAACACACCGGAGCTTCTGGATTTATACGGGATCGGACGGTGACTGCGGGAGATCAGACGGGCGGGGCATTTGCGAGGGGTTTGCGCGCGTTTCCCAGCCGATCCGCATCAATCGGACGGCCAAAAATCTTCACCGCATCTATTGGCCAGCAGCGCACGCCGCAGCCTAACACGCCTATATATATATATATATATATATATATATATATATATATATATATATATATATATATATATATATATATATATATATATATATATATATATATATATATATATATATATATATATATATATATATATATATATATATATATATATAGGGGCATGCTTCGCTACGGTCTGCGGTCCGCATCCACAGCCGTCCAATGCCGCATGCGCGGTGCGGTGCACCGCATCGGACGGCTGCGAGTGCGGACCGCACGGACCGCATTTAAGCATTTCTCTCTCTCTCTCTCTCTCTCTCTCTATATATATATATATATATATATATATATATATATATATATATATATATATATATATATATATATGAGAAAATGGATGTTGGACCTGAGGTGCAGCGTCGTTGCTGCACCTCAGGCATTGTTTGGCCATCCTAGAAGGTTTGGAATTTGATGAAATTTGGTGAGGGTGTTGTCTAGGGTAAGATGATCATCCTCACCAATTTTCATCAAATTCCAAAACTTCTAGGGGGTTCAAATGGTCGAATCAAAATCAGCCGTCCGCAGTCACCGTTAAAATCTGCAGATTTTGCTTCGACCATTTGACCCCCCTAGAAGTTTTGGAATTTGATGAAAATTGGTGAGGATGATCATCTTTCCCTAGACAACACCCTCACCAAATTTCATCAAATTCCAAAACAAGCGAGAGGTGCAGCAACGACGCTACACCTCGGGTGCAGGCTCTCCGCTCCATATATATATATATACTAGTAAGAAACCCGGGCAATGCCCGAATGTGTTTGATGCACGCCATTTGGCAAAGACGACATCACAATTGTTCAAAAAAGCGTAAAATTTAAAGTGAGTGTGATTCACTTGTTAGAGAGAGAGAGATTAACATCAAATAACCATTAAATATCATTGAATGAGAATTTATCATCTTTATGGTTGGTTTTTAAATGGATTTAAAAAGGAGCCGCGTTCACACACGAAAGAAGAATTCTAACTTTTTAAAAGACGTCCACGTGTCACAACACGGGAGAGAGACTTCCGTTTTAGTATATAGTATAGATATGGGGAGGGATACTCTTACTAATGGAATCTTACTAATGAAAGTTACAAATGGCCTTTTACCTACCTAGAAGCTTTAGAATTTGATGAAACTTGGTGGGGATGTTCTCTATGGCAAGTTGATCATCCTCACCAAAAATCATCAAATTCTATAACCTCTAGGAGCATCAAAGATGTTATTCAAAATAACGGTTAAAATAAACGGTCGATAAAGCTTCTAACATTTGATGCCCCTAGAAGTTATAGAACTTGATGATTTTTGGTGAAGATGATCAACTTGTCATAAAGAGCATCCCCACCAAGTTTCATCAAATTCTGAAACCTCTATGTTAGGTAAAAGGCGATTTGTAACTTTCATTAGTAAGATTTCATTAGTAAGAGTATCCCTGCCCTATATATATATATATATATATATATATATATATATATATATATATATATATATATATATATATATATATATATATATATATATATATATATATATATATATATATATATATATAGGGGTGTTAGGATGCGGCGTGCGGTGCGTGCGGCGCACAGCAGCAGCCGTCTGATGGACTGCTGCGTGCATCGCACGCACCGCAGTAGTCCATCAGACGGCTGTGGGCCAGCACCGCACGCCGTGCCTAATCATTCCTCTCTCTCTCTCTCTCTCTCTCTCTCTCTCTCTATATATATATATATATATATATATATATATATATATATATATATATATATATATATATATATATATATATATATATATATATATATATATATATATATATATATATATATATATATATATATATATATATATATATATATATATATATATAGAGAGAGAGAGAGAGAGAGAGAGAGAGAGAAAGAGAGAATACGGGGTATGAGCTGACAGCCCATTTGCTGAAATGGGCTGTCACCGAAAGCCGTCCGATCTATTTGATCACACCGTCCAAATACAAATACAGAAAGAAAAAAAAATAACACAGTTGTTACAGCTGGCCGACCCCTCTCTCTCTCTTTCATCGACTCGACCCCTCTCTCTCTCTCTCTCTCGCGAGCGGCAGCCCCGTCATGGGCCAGGCCGGAGACAGGCGCAGGGGGCGGCGGACGGGGGCCGGGCCGGAGGCGGGCGCCGGAGACAGGCGCAGGGCCGGAGGCGAGCGCCGGAGACAGGCGTAGGGCCGAGGGCGCAGGGTCGGGGCCGGGCCGGAGACGGGCGCCGGAGGGGAGTGCGGTCGGAGGGAAACGGGATCTGCCGGAGGGAGTGCGGTCGGAGGGGGACGGGGTCGCGCCGGAGGGGACGGGGTCGCGCCGGAGAGAGAGAGAGAGGGAGAGGGAGAGGGGACGGTAACACAGCTGTGTTAACAGCTGTGTTTAGTGTTTTTTTTTTTTTAATAACGGACGGTCCGATCATTGGGATCGGACGGCTGTCAGTGACACCTCAAATTAGCATTTTGGCTAGCAGCTCACCTCCCGTTTTCTCTCTTTCTCTTTCTCTCTCTCTCTCTCTCTCTCTCTATATATATATATATATATATATATATATATATATATATATATATATATATATATATATATATATATATATATATATATATATATATATATATATATATATATATATATATATATATATATATAGATATATATAGGCGTGTTAGGCTGCGGCGTGCGCTGCCGGCCAATAGATGCGGTGAAAATTTTTGGCCGTCCGATTGCTGCGGATCGACTGCGAACCGCGCGCAAACCCCCCACAAAAGCCCCGTCCGTCTGATCCTCCGTACTCACCGTCTGATCCCGTATAAATCCTCCCGCTCGGTGTGTTTGATGGATGGTTTGATTCCCATCCGTTCGATCGATGGGATCTAACGGACTAAAGTGATTTTCGCTGTTACTGTAGCGGCTACAGTAACAGCGAAAATCACTTTAGTCCGTTGGATTCCCATCGATCCAACGGATGGGAATCAAGTTGATTCCCATCCGTTGGATCAATGGGAATCCAACGGACTAAAGTGATTTTCACTGTTACTATAGCCGCTACAGTAACAGCGAAAATCACTTTAGTCCGTTCGATCCCATCGATCGAACGGATGGGAATCAAATCATCCAGGAAACACACCGGAGCGACTGGATTTATACAGGATCAGACGGTGAGTACGGGAGATCAGACGGGCGGGACGTTTGGGGCAGTTCGCAGCCGATCCGCAGCCGATCCGCGCGATCGGACGGCCAGAATTTGCCACCGCATCTATCAGGCCGGGCAGCGCACGCCGCAGCCTATCATTCCTCTCTCTCTCTCTCTCTTTATATATATATATATATATATATATATATATATATATATATATATATATATATATATATATATATATATATATATATATATATATATATATAGGGGGCTGCTATAATGCGGTATGCGGTGCGTGCGGCATCGCACCGCAGCCGTGTGATGCACTACTGCGTGCATCGCATGCATGCAGCGCGTGCATCACACGGCTGCGGTGCGATGCCGCACGCACCGCATGCCACATTCTAGCACTTCCCTATATATATATATATATATATATATATATATATATATATATATATATATATATATATATATATATATATATATATATATATATATATATATATATATATGTCGGTTTGGTTTTGTTTAGTTCGGTTTTGAATTTACAAATCCGTCAACCGATCCAATCATGTCGGTTTTTTTAAAACCTAATCCGATCCGATCCATTGAGTGTGTCGAAACCGATCAAAATTGGTCGGTTTGGTTTGATTTAGTTTGGTTGGTTTGATCGATTTGGTTTGAATCCTACACACCTACATGTGATCCAACGTCACCCGTGTGCTCTAGTGCACATTGGCCTTTGTGGCCATCTGACGTCACTCATGTGATGTGCAGCATAGTAGGGCCCATGGCTTGGAGTGAAATCCTTGCTCGTCATGTGTGGCCAGGGAAATGGCGACCAGCTACTATACGGAGACCTTTAGGAGCCCGTTGGACTGCTTTCCGAAGCCACGTCAAACCTCCTCTGCCGCCCCCCTTCCTCCTCCTCCTTATTCCTTATTCCTCCTCCTCCTCCTTATTCCTTCTTCCTCCTTCCTCCTGCTACTCCTTCTGCTTTCTTTCACCTCCTCCTTCCTCCTTCCTTCTCTATCTTCATCGCATAGAAACCTGAAGCACATATCGACGGTTGCTCGTCGATAATGTCGATAGGGCATCCACTGGCATTACCATGTCAATGTAGAATATCAGCTGGTCGACATTGACATGGTAATGTCAGGCGGCTGCCCCACCAACATTGTCGACATGTAACTATTGACAAGATTCTGGTTGGCCTAGGGTTTTGTTGCGGGGAAGATGGAGAAGGAAGGAGGAGAGGACAGAGGAGAAGGAAGAAGTAGGAGGAGGAAAGAGGAGGACGAAGGAGAAGGAGAAATAGGAAGGAGGGTGCAAGAGGAGGCTTAGTGCGGCATCAAAAAGGGAGCGATGAGGAGGGGATAGAGATGATGTCGGGGTCAGGGGGTTGTAGGGGATCTTTTTGTCACTTGATCTCTCCCATAATTGATTGATTAGAGAGAGTAGGATGTAGACAGTAAAGAGACAATAAAAAGTAGACATGGAGTTTGTTGATGAGGTTCGGCCATAGCCTACGTCCCCGTGCAATAAGTCGCGCCCTTAAATCCACTCTCTCTTAAAATTTAGAGTTACTCCTCGATAGGCCGATGAGGGCTATACAAATGAACGAAGAATAGAAGATCGGGGGAGAAAAGAAGATCGGGGGGTATGAGACAATGTCTCAGATTCGATCAGCTGGAATTCAGAGCTCTGCAGTCTAGAATGGGCCAAAGAGTCACTCTGCTAATGTAAGGCTGCCTATTTAGATGCTGGTATGCTGCAACTTCTGGGGCTGAGGTGGTGGCGTGAGACTAGTCCACGTGGATGTGTCGGCTTATGCAAGCGGTCTGATGGGTCTCCAAACGGACCTCGAGTTGTCCTCGTGGGCATCCAATGGGTCGCGTGTTGAGTTGCTTCTTGATAGGCTGCGTGTTGTGGACCTTTGGGCTGATCCATTACCTTAACCAAATTTTGCACTATAGGAGTGAGGGTTGACAAGAGGTTAGGGATTCTAGCAGTTTGGGTATAAAAATATTGAAATTGGATGGGTGCCAAAATGAAACTAGTGGGTGCAAATATAACATGCCTTTCTCCTATTATTAGGGGTGACTCCTAGCATAGTCGCTACTTTACGATTTCATTTCCTAGGTTTTGTGCTATCCCGGTGGGGCCCATCGTAAACCATTTTGTTGTATCATTTTTTCGCTCCTACTCAAACGAATGGCTAGCTGTTACGTTTTAAAAAAACCCCTGACTGAATCTCTACTCCAAACGCATGCTCGTTCAAACGGTCGATGAAAAATCTGACTGTATTTATGCACCACTCCAAGAAACAGAGAAAGAATAGGGAGCCCCTTGGAGTTGGTTAAAAAAAGTGACTTTTTGTTTTGTTGAAAAACCCATATGACACCCTAGAATAGGGAGTGGCTCTAGGAGTCGCTTATAGATGAACTTACAAAATAAAAGAATCTTTATGCCAATAACTATTATCTTCTAGCTATTTCAAGTTTCCCCGGAGAGTCAACATGTGCTTTTAATTATCTCAAGTGTTTCTGCCAGATCTTCTAACACAGGTGGGGCCCGTCGCCAATATGACTGACCATTTTATCACCAATGTGAATGTTCTATGGAATTCCTCCTCGTCGACTCGTGATAATTTAAAGATTGGTGCTTATATTCTATGGAGTATTTGGAAAGAACGAAACAGTGCCATATTTGAGGGTATTGCACCTAGCTCGAAACATATACTATTCATAGCCAAAAATTTATCAAAGAATTTTGTTACTATACCATCGTTGGAAAATAGAACGAGGACAGAGGATAGCACCAAATCGATGTGGAAGCGACCTCCGGAAGGCTCTCTCAAGATTAATGTGGACACCTCAGTTGGTGAAAAGAATACAACATATGGCCTTATCATCAGAGATTTCTTAGGCCACCCAATCTGGTTTGTTGGTAAAATCCTCCCTGCTTGCTCGCCGATGGAAGTGGATGCTTTAGCAATGGTAGAAGGTATTAAGCTTTGCTTACAGTTCAGAATCAACAACGTAGTGTTGGAAGGAGACAACCTTTCGGTGATTACGCTTTTGTTTCTTTTTGCCAAAAAAAAAAAGTGGGGTCTGTCGCTAGCCTTCTATTCAGTTCAAAAGACGAATGGGCTGCTTGCTATGGAGGGTCGGCATGCTCTGTAGCCGTTGTGCGGGGCGCGTGGCATGGGATCAACAGTCGTGGAAAGAGAGCCGTTGTGTGGGGGGCAACATGGCTTCCATTAGAGCATCTCCAAGGCCCTTTGGTCATTTGACATAAGTTAATATAGAGAGATGATAAAGGATCATTTGGTCTTTTGAAGAATATGGAGTGACACTAGGAGTCATTTGGAGATCGCTTCAATTCCTACTCCTACCTATCCTATGTGGCACTATGAGTACCCTAAAATCATCCTTTTAGGAGGTTGTGGGCATCGAAATTAGCCCACGGGTCGAACACGACCCGCACATACGAAATTGGCCTACACACAACGGCCCACGGGTCGAACCCGACCCGCACATACAAAATTGGCCTGCACACAACGGCCCATGGGTCGAACCCAACCAGCACATACAAAACAACGGCCCGCATGCGAACTCGGCCCACACACAACGGCCCGCATGCGAACTTGCAGGCCCACACACAACGGCCCGCATGCGAACTCGGCCTGCACACAACGGCCCGCATGCGAACGGACCTGACTTAACGCAAACGGGCCCCACCGGGCCCGCAACTCGAATATGAAAAGGGGCCCACTGCCCCCCCTTTTTTTTTTTGAAAACCGTGCCCCATCCCCATTGGGAGGTGTGGCCGGCCATAAAGGGGAAGAAAAAAAAAGGAAAAAAAAAGAAAAAAAAAGGGAAAAAAAAAAATCATAACCGCCTCAATGCGGGGGGAGGTGACGTGGGAGTCTACACAACCATAGATCTGCGACGATCCCTCGATCCGACGAACAAGATGACGTCGTGTCGCCATGCAATCGAAAGGTGCAAAGATGACAACTTATCTTCAAAGATCAAGTCACATCTTGCCCATAACCATCCCCACCAAAAAGGAAGGGATCAAGGTTGTTCCCCCTAAATAAGGGAACAATATCTTAATGGTTACTGGGGGAGATATTGGATACAACTAAAAGATTGCAGTCATTTCTCCTCCAACCTCCCCTCTTTGCCTATAAATAGAAGGGGTGGGGGAAGGCATTAAAGGTCGAAAGCTGAAGACGAAAGAGCTCTGCAAAAAGGAACTCCAACGCTTGAAGACCGAATGCTTCATGAGGCACGGCAAGCGTGTCCTACGGGAACACTTAGCCCATCAAGTCTTCATCAAAGCGAAGGCCTTGCACTCGAAGATCAAAGCTTCGACTCCTTGCACGAAGAAGAAAGCTTGAAGAAGAATGCCCGGAGTCGTTGTCACCCCGACTTCTCCAACGATCTTCATCAACTCCGAAGACGCCATAAGCAAAGGCCGGAAAAGAAGATCGAAGCCGACAACACCCCGTCGTCTTCAACAAAGGCGTCGACTCCTCGCACGAAGAAGAAAACTCGGAGAAGAAGGCCTGAAGCCGGTGCTACCCCCGCCGTCTTCATCAACAAAAGTCGATGCTACAATCGTCGCACGAAGATCGGTGCTACCCCCGCCGTCTTCATCAACAAAAGCCAACGCTACAACCGTAGCAAGGAGATCGGTGCTACCTCCGCCGTCTTCAAAAGAAGCCTTCAACTCCGATCACGCCAAAGAAGCTCGGAGAAGAAGAGAAGCCAAACCGATGCCACAACCGTTGCCAAAGCCGGAAGAATAAAGAAACCTTGAAGAAGTAGCCATCGCTGTTCGAGAAGAAGACCGAGTCAACGCCGAAGCAAAAGCCAACGCAAGAAGCCAAAGCAAAAGCCCCGGTAAAGCCCGCGCCAAAGCCAAGCAACTACGCCGGTCACGAGCAAAGCATCACACGTTCTAGCCGATACGATGCAAAATCCGGAAGAACTAAAGCATCACAAGCCTTTACCCGTCTACGTTCAAGGGCAAACGCCAAAGTAAAGCAAAAGCCAGAGCCACGCTAAAGCAAAGCCAAAGCCAAAGCCAAAGCCGACGCCAAAGGCACAATCGACATCGCGAACCGACGATCAAGGACGCCGGGGGCTAGCAAGGATCGAGGAAGATACAAAGACCGAGGAACGAAGCCGAAAACCCCTACCCGAGAAAGGCGAAGCACGGAAGGGGCGAAAGCAACAGTGGATACTCCTTAGCCTCTCAAGAAACCCTCACCCTGTAAAGACCTATGTCCTGAGCAACCCCTTCAGAGCTCTCACATGAATACCACGTGGAGACGCGGATCAAAGGGACCCTCCAGAGGATCTCTCCCACAATCTCCTGATCAAATATTCGCCGCACCCGGCTCACCACCCCCGAGTCCCCGGGTCCCGGTTCTGTAATCTTCGTGTGTTTGCAATAAAGACGACCCGGATCTTTTTCTGCACATACAGAGGTCCTACCTATCTTGCTCATATTGGAGTCTCTTGTTCCTTCCTTATTTTGCCCGGCCATGTTATTTGATGGCTCCGGAGTCTATTGAGCATATATATTTTTGGGGACTTAGTGAACAGTCCAAAATATAAGTTCCGTTTAAGCCTAAGGACAGAGGGCAAAAATATCACTCTATACACTTCAAATTTTCATTTACACGCCACTCATCTCTAAACTAAACCTAAACCTAATCCTAAAACCTAAGATCTACATGCCATGAAGTGAATCCTAGACCTAATCCAAAGCCTAATCCAAATCCTAAAACCTAAGATCTACAGGTTATGGGGATAAACCATAGAGTCCTAGATCTAATCCTAACCAAACCGAACCCACTTGCCGTCGCCATCACTCGTCTCTACTGCTCGCCGCCACCGAGGCAGCGGTGACGAGCATCTGCGACTCGTGTTGCTACTGCTCACCGCTCCTCCGATGCTCGCCGCCTCCCATTGCTGTGGTTGGCTCTGATCGAGGTGTCCTCTTTGTTAACCCCATCTGTTGCATGGGACTTTTCACGCATTTCCCCTATCTGGTTTTCTTGTTACCCGGCTGCTCTTACTTGGAATCACATCAATCAATTGGCTCCTCTTCCGTCTATACCCCAGAAAAAAAAAAATTTTGCCAGCCAACTACGAGGACAGGAACGACGACCGGCCAGTGGCATTGCGCCACATACCCTACATAAAGGGTAAGGTGGTAATTTGAAGGACTAAGGAGGTTATTTTCATTGGGGTTGTGGAGTATGTGGAGCAATGCTACTGGTCCATCCTCATAGCCCCAACATATTTTTCTGGAGCAAAATCCTGAATAAAATGATGAAAAAATTACCGTATCGAACGGCCAAACAAAGTATATACCAAAGCGAACAATTTTTTTAAAAAAATACCCGAACGGACAAAATGGATATTTGGGCCTTCGCACAATTGACCATAACAGGCCTAACTCAACCACCTGGGCTTAGCTCATCCTCTCCCTAGCAACCTCCAGGGCCCGTTTCGATGCAGAAAAGTATTCATGTTACTACAAACACCTTGTTTCTCAATAATGGGCCCAAAGCAGTATACAAGACCAGCAGCAAGTAAAACTGGTGCTGAAAAAACCCCGAAAGTAGCTATACAATGAATCATCACCATCCTCAAATCTACAAGGATAAAATATGTTGCATCTTTACCGAGCCCTCCCGACAGACCTTTGACGACGATGAGGTGGGCGGGGGGGGGGGGGGGGGGGGGGGGGGCGGCTTTGTGCGAGAAATCTACGGAGCACTCAGGATTCTATCTTCCTAATCCTCTCGGGCAACAACGGTAGTCGCACATCGGTTACCCCCACTGAATTAAGCCATTGTCGTTAGAGCTATATGGCGATGCATAGATCCATCGCTTGTAGCCTCATCATCACCCTACGCGGTTCGCAGTGTCACCCGTCCAGCAGCTGCTACTTTCTCGAAGTCCGAACAGGCCTCCGGGGTGTCTTCTTCACTAGGCGGCACCAGCTGCCAAAACAAGGGAAGGTACGCTTCCCATTCTCCCAGAATAGCGGCGCCTTTGTTGCTCCCGGTTTTTTCCTACAAGAGAAAATATGAGATTATTTTCGAATTCTACGTATGAAGCTTACTTTCAAGTCATCTGCAGCTGGTTGGATAGTTTTCTTACAACATGGGCTTCGATCAAGCTCTTTAGCTGCATCTGGCCAGCTGGAGCATTCACTCTCTGGATCTTTACAATCTCCTTGTTTATCTGTTAAATCACCAAGCATAAGGATATAATAATGTCATTGATGGGATGAGAAATGAAACTTCTAGCCGTTCTATGGTTTTGACAATGTCAAAGTTCAAAGTAGCTGCACATAGGGTTATTTCCACGTATTGACCGCATAGATTTGCAGCATAGACTTAAAAGCTGTCGAAGAAATACGCAACAAATGCATGCAAGTCATCGGCTGTCAACTTATTTCTATCTTATTGGCTAATAAGGTAATTAGGCTAAGTTCTTTTCTTGGGATTTGGAATTCCCTAGGGCTCTGTTTGGTTCGAAGTATCGGGTGCAATAAGCCGCTTTGAGGTAAGTATTCAGAATACCATGTATGACTAACCTCATTTGTTTTGCAGTAACCAGTGCAGTAAGTCGATTTGTTGTCTCTTGGATACCTCATAACTGAGGCAACTCAATAACGCAAAATAAGCGGTAAGGCGAATACTTGTATCCAAAATACCTGGTAACTATAATACCTCATAGGATACTTCTAACCAAACGGAGCCTAAGAAATTGTCAAAGAAATATGCAACAAATGCATGCAAGTCATTGGGTGGTCCGTTGCTTGGGAGTGGTGAGAGGTTTCTCCTCGGTTCTGCCTGGTGATTGCCATAGTGCTGCAATCATGAGGGAAGAAGGGAAGATTGGTGGAAAGTTGGCAACTGCTTCCAGAGCATTCCCACAGACAGCCTAAAAAATAGAGTCATCGATATTCTTGGTTTTCTTTACCTCTCCCAAGTGACCTTAGGTCTGGTAGCTCAGGGTGATGGAGATCTCCTTTGATCTTTGACTTATAACAAAACAAAAACACACTTGGACGGACTAAGAACTCTCGGGTATCAGAGTTAACGGTTGCTGAGAAATAGGAAAGAGCTAGGGTTTAATACCATATTACACTTGTCTGTCTAGGAAATTTCGGAGAAATGACTTGTGTGTTGCATTGCTTGGGAGCAGTGAGAAGTTTCTTCTCGGTTCTACCTAGTGATTGCTAGCCATAGTGCCGCAATCACAAGAGAAGAAGGGAAGATTGGTGGAAAGCCTGCTTCCTCGGAAGTGTATTGCAGTAGAAAAGTTTCAAATCAATTAAGATTGTCTTTGGATTTGGTTTGAGAGGCTATACATGTGACAACCAAGAGCCAATAGCATAGAGCCAAGACTCCTAAAGCGGAAGGCCAAGATTGATCAGGTGAGGTGAGGTGTCACAAGTCCATGAATTAGTCTCACACCGCCTGGGGAGAAAAAATCTTTGGGCTATATATGTAGCACTAATTCATGGACTTGTGACACCTCACCTCACAGGTCACTTCACCTCATCCATCTTGGCCTTCCGCTTCAGCAATCTTGGTAGTTGCCTAATTGGCTCTTGTGGAACATCCCAAGCCCACATGCAAGACATTGTCCGCATTGCCCAAAAGCTTACGGGCTATATATGTAAACTCTCATCCTTAACACTCAAGACACTTTTTAAAGTAGTAAGCCTTTGGAAAAAGCGAACAATATCTTGCCTGTGGGATTGGGATGTTGCATTATATAAACATGTACAGGATTTACAAACTAACAATGGATTGTGCATAAAAACTCAGATATTCCTCTCTTTTCCGGATAAAGTATCAAAGGGTTCTTTTTAATTTCCTAGTGTAATGCCTTGGGGAACTATGGTGTGGACAATTCATCTTCTAGAGGTGCCAACTCCCCTAGTTTTTTTGAATCTTTCATATCAAATTAGTGAATTACTTTAAGTTCATGGATGAAGTATTTTTTAAAGCCATTTAGACATCTAGAATCCTAGAAAATTTCATAAAACCCTTCAAGTTCTTAGAGTTCTAGAACCATAAATAAATTCCAACAAGCACATCTTTTTGTGGTTTCCACTAAATTCTTATTGTTGTATAAAATCCTTTTAAAGCCTTGATCGCTATAGCAATAGACATATACTAGACCACATTTAGGATCCAAAACCACTTTTATTGTGAACATTTAGATCAACCTCAGACCTAGACATTTAAAAATATCTAGACCCACCCCCCCCCTTCTCTCATAAAAAAAAAACCCAAATTTTTTTTAAAAAAATAGAAATTGCAATCAAGCCTAAATCTTGTCTAATCCTATCCACTTGCACACCATGTCTGTTGATCTAACTTCTTAGTTCAGTTAACTCACCACCTTGCTCATCAAAGGGCTTATATTGTGAATAGTCGAGTAACCAACAAATAAGCATACAAGTAGTAGATCAAGTAAACACAATTTGACAATTATAACTACCATTTGCTAGGTTGAGGTTGACAACCACACTTCCTTGGTTCTACCATCAATTTAAAAGAGTGTATCTGGAAGAGGGGATGCCAAGGGGGATCCTGACACAGGTACTAGGCACGCCACACACCTATAGACCACAACAGTGGCTGCTTTGGAGGGGAAAATTCGACAGAAATGAAGAAGATTGGCAAGGAGGAAAGGGAGAAGTTGGGGACGAGGTTCATCTATGTTTGGGAATATCAATTGAAAAAAAAGTATAAGGTTTTCAACAATGAAATTTTATACAATTTGAGAAAAACCAATCAAATGTTCACCAAAATCAAGTTTTATAATAAAATCAAAGGAATTAAAAATTTGAAGCAGCAGCAAAAAAATTAACAAAGGAGAATTATTCACTAAGAGAATGTTGTCATTAGGCACAAAAGTGGCATAACTTGAGACCACCGAATTCCACTGGAACACATCCAACCAATTACAAATTAGATCCAAAATGTTTCTAAGATCCCTCTCCTCCAAAAAGGGGTGTGCAAGTTTATATATAAATGTATTCTCCTTATAGATATTTTTCTAAACATGTTTATGTAGATGTGACTATGCCTTCATTGTCTTAGGTTTATCAATTTACACACACTACAAAAAATGTATATGCAGATTTACATCAATATAAGCCTAAACAGAGTTTTATCCATGCACAATCATGTCAACAAGAAAAAATCAATCTGATTATTTATGGACAACAAACTTTCTTATGATCATTTTCAGTGCATTATTTCAAAATGATATATGGATTGAATTCAGACTGAGAAATAGCTTTTGGCACAAACCTTTGGGATAAGTGTGTCATCCTCATCGAGAATGTATGCCAGACCACCAGTCATGCCAGCAGCAACATTCCTGCCCACTCTGAAATAACAACAAATGCAGATATTTGGTTACAAACGATTTTAGCTCCCAATAACAAAAGAGAGGGTAAAAGAGATACCCACTTTCCAAGTACCACAACACAACCACCAGTCATGTACTCGCAACAATGATCGCCAGTTCCCTCAACAACAGCTTCGGCGAGAGAGTTTCTAACAGCAAAACGTTCTCCAGCTTTGCCTCTTACAAAGATTTGCCCGCCAGTTGCACCATATAAGCAGGTGTTTCCTACTATAGCAGCATCCTCCGGGTAGAATCCAGTATTCTCAACAGGAGTTACAACAAGCTCTCCACCAGCCATGCCCTAGAAGGAAATTATAATATGCAGTGTAAGTCCCTTAAAAAATTTACATATGTGCAAGAGGGAAGGATTATTTATAATACACAGTGTCGGTTCCTTAAAGAAATTACATATGTGAAAAAGGGAAGGATTATAAATACCTTCCCCACATAATCATTAGCTTCTCCCACCAGTCTAATGTTCATTCCAGGAGTCAGGAAACAGGCAAAGGATTGTCCAGCACTTCCAGTAAATCTGGAGATATTTAAATTTCCATAGGTTGATTTTTCAGCTTGTAACAGGATTAAAATCACAATTCTTTAAGTTCTAGTGCACCGTAAAACATCACTTACGTTATATTAAGCTGCCCCGCAAAGCCTGTGTCTCCATACTTCTTTGCAATCACACCAGATATGCGGCCACAGACTGCACGATCAACATTAAATATTTTTATGGATTTAATAACCTCCGTTTCATGCTCAATTGCGTCAATTATCTGCGTCAAGGAAAAAATATTAGGAAACTGTGTCGAAACAAGCTCCAATTGTCGTATTCTGTAATGAAGCTGCCACATTGCAGATACTCAACCCGACAAAAGCAAGAGAGCTTGAGAAACATCAGAAATTGATGTATCATTACAATGGGGATTGGAAACGTAATGCCAGTGCGTACTTCATGAGAAAAATGATTTTCAACTGATGCTTAAAACTCAATTGGCATGAAGAGTTTCTAACATAGATAGATGGTAAATCATAAATACAACCAAAATCCACTGAAAATTTCTCTAGGTAAATGAATATAAATAAGTGGAAAATAAGCATATCTAGGAAAATTAATAACTTTATCCTATGAATGATCAATCATTTTCTAAGAAGCAACAAGAAACACTTCACATCTACTATGATTTGACTAGTTCTCTTTAAAAAATTGCATTTCATGTAAAGTATATGGTCCCAGTCTTTGATGACACAATTTCGCACACTTTTTTACCTTAGGATCTGAAAGTAGAATTTCATCTAGAACAGGACCATTAGTATGAACTTCCTGATTCCTTATCTGAGTGCTACTCCATTTTGGCAGACCAACACTCTGGAAAATAAAACTGAAGCAATTAATTAGAAATCATAGACCGTATATATAATCCTTGATGATGACAGTTTATATAATTTCATACCGATAAAAGGTAACTGAGATCAAGCTTTTGAGTCTTCATTAAAGATATATGCTTCGGTCTCAACAAATCTGTTCGGCCAATGATATCATCCATCTTCTCATAGCCCAATTGAGCTAAAATGCCTCTTACCTGGCCAAAGATTTGAAATTGCATTAAGCAACTGAATCAACAGTTATATAAAGTTTAAAACTCAGTTTCATCTTTAGACAGTGATAAATAAAAACGTCAACTATTTCAACTACAAAAGTTAGAAAGACCATTGATGCTAATTCCAAAATCTACTTGTTATTAAAAGCTAATGAATGAGTCACCTCCTCAGCAACATATAAGAAGAAGTTAACCAGATCCCCAGGAACACCAGGAAATCGGGCACGAAGTTCTTCTCTCTGCAATTAGATAAAGTTGTTAACCAAGATACTAAAAGCAAATAAAACGTACAAAAACCAATTTACTCGCAAATACCTGACTAGCCACGCCGACAGGGCAGTTATTTGTGTGGCAAATGCGTGCCATAACACATCCTGTAGCTATCATAGCCACAGAACCAAAACCATACTCATCAGCACCAATCGCTGCAGCCAGAAGTACATCAACGCCACTCTTGAATCCACCATCAACTCTAAGGATCACCCTTTCCCTCAGTCCATTTTTGATAAGAGTCTGCAACCGATATAATTGATAGCATTGAGATACTGAACAGAAAGATACAAAAAGCAACCAATAATATCAATGAAGTTGCATATAAACGATGTGACATGGATTGATGGTTATGGTTATGGTAAGTTGCACATAAACCTGATGCGTCTCAGTTAACCCAAGTTCCCATGGTCCACCAGCGTGTTTAATGGAGCTTATAGGGCTCGCTCCAGTTCCACCATCATGCCCTGATATCTGCAACAAAGACAAAGCAGATCTACATCATCTAAAATATTTCTGCTATATCATATGAACTAATCCATAGTTTTATCCAACCAGTATTTATTTAGTCGGAAGTTATACAAAATAATCATAAAGCTACTAATGATCAAAATGACAAGATTGCATCACAGCAACGACCCCTTTTTATTCTATGGGACATTTAGTAGAACAAGAAATCGTGCCAGACTCACTATGTGTTGATTAAGTGCCTCTCTTCCCGACATTCGAGGTGCCTCGGCCGTCGGGCGAGGACGAAGTGGTTCCAGGTTTAATGAGGGTGTCAGCCATGCCTCGGGCTCTGCAATTACCCATCATGAATGCTCGGGCTTCCCATCTCTATAAGAAGTAGTCCCCCTCTCGCCGTCTCTTCACATACTTCTGTAGTGAACAAGGCTAGAGTTCCAGTGCTGTTTAAGAAAAGAGCTTGCTTCCGCTGCAGTGAGGAGGGCCAACGGAGATCTTTGTGCTGAAGCGCCATGGTTTGCTGGGTTCGTAGGGGTTGGGTCACTCCTGCAATAGCTACCCTCTTCGTGTCATCCATGCACCGTCCTTAGAGAACCAATCAACCTTGCACCCCCCTTGCCCTCGACGAGCATTCCCCTCTTCCTTCGTCTCCATCCCCCTCTTTTGACAATAGGTTTTTTGAGCAATTCATGATTGGATTAAAACAAATAAATCGGGATTAAAATGCGTAAATCGGGATTAAAACGCGAAAATCATGACTTTTCATAAAATCGTGATTTTTTCAAGAAATCTGAAAAGAGTCACGAACATAATGTTTAATGAATAAGTCGTGTTTTAATCGAGACTTATTCAAAAAATCAGAGTGTTTGGTAACAGAGGGTGTAGGTGGGTCCACTGTGTGTGATTCGAGGTTGGATCTTTGTCCATCTCCTTCTTTGCTTGGACTCTCTCCCACCGCATAATCAACTCCTATTTCTCATTGGAGGTCAGGCTCTTCGTTACCAAAGTTCCTATCACTTGCTATAACACCTTCTCCTTGACCTTCGCCTTAGATGACTATGGCGAAGTCCTCTCTATGGACAAAGACTTGCTCTCTACCAACGACCTTTGTGAAGTTGTTGTCAGCTTCAAGACCTTGAATCCCTTGGCCATTCCCCCAGTGTCGGTAGCATGCTTCGGAGATTTCTTCTACGAGCTTGGTATTCGGGTCACTGACCCATTCTTGTCCTCGTCTCCGGGTTCCATCTCTCCGCCTTCCCAACACTACGGCTCTCAGCACTCTGTCCAACATGCATCGGTCTCCTCCCCTCCATCGGTTCGCGTAGCTGGTTCGCACGACGGTTCACATAGCCAGCGACTCATCCTAGACGGATGTGGAGGTAATGGCCAGGGTAGCCATGTATTTTTTTTTCTTCCGGCGAGTGATTTGGCATTCAATACTTGCGCATCAAGGCCTTTTGAAATTTGAATTGTGATGTTGTTTCTGTGGTTATTGAGAATGAATCTTCTTCCCCAAGATCAGGTGCCGATGAGTCAGGCCCTATTTTGTCTAACATTGATGGGTGACCCCCCCCCCCTCCCCTCGCGGAGCTTTAGTTACACAGATCCCTCGTCCTCGAGGATCAAAAATTATCGTCCAATTAATGATGGCATCCCCTCTATAGCTGACTCATCCACATTTGACTCACCCACTTTGCATATGGTTGTGCGGTGGTACCTAACTTGGTCATTAACCTCCCTGGTCGAGCCATCAACAACCCTTGCCATTTTTAAAGAAGGCCCTACTGTAGCTCCACCCTTGAGGACATACGAGAGATCGTCCCAGAAGAATAAGTAACAGAGAGCCACTTCCTCATGAAGAAGGGGTTGAAGTAGGGATGCCCTATTTCCCCTTTACTCTTTGTTATGGCTATAGATTCCTTTGATGCTATCCTGTGTTGAGCTGGTTTTCGAAATCTTATCAATGGTATCAAAGGTAACCCTTGGTGCTTCTCTAATCTTCATTTTGCTGACGACACCATTCTTTTCTGTGAGGCGAAGCTAGGGTAGGTGGCTGTCCTTAAGATTATCCTCCTCTTCTCTTGAATTTTGCTCTAGGTTGCGCATCAATTTCTTCAAGAGCTCCATATACTACGTGGGGAGTGATGAAGCCTTCGGGCAACAACATCAACAATTTTTAATTGCAAACTAGAAGTGTTGCCAATGAAATACCTCAGGTTTTCTATTAGTGACAAGAGACTCACCAAGCCGGATTGGCACAAGGTAGTAGAGAACATGGAGCCAGGATTAGCGGGATGGAAAGGGAAGTATCTCTCAATTGGGAGCCGACTCACTCTCATTGATGTGGTTCTCTCAGCCATTCCATCATACTATCTGGCCTTCTAGTTTGTCCCAGCTTGAGCAATTGAAATGATCGATGGTATTAGGTGCTCATTTTTTTTTGTAAGGGGGCGGATGAGCTATCTGGTTCTTACTACCTAGCAAGCTGGGGTCTGGCGTGTAAATCGAAGGACCAAGAGGGGTTGGGTGTCATCAATCTTAAAGATTTCAACAAGGCGCTCCTGGAAAAATGGTGGTGGAGAATACAGAATGAGCAAGGAGACCATTGGTCGAACATAATTAAGAATAGGTATTTTCGTCGCTACTCTCCACTCCAAACCAGAAGCCGGCTAACAAGTAGGATCTCCCCCTTCTAGAAAGGCATATGCAAGGTGGCAGCCCCGTACAAATGCGGGACTCGGCATAACTTGGGGGATGGTCGCAACATTAAATTTTGGAAGGACTGGACGACATTAATTTGGCCACTTGGATCTATACGATTTAGATTGGGATCGAAATGCGTTAGTACGCTCGTAGACCCGTCTAACAAGTGGAACCACAGCTTGGTCTGTGAAATTTCGAAGATGAACCCCGAATACGCTGCAATCGCAACTGCATGATCTTTATTTGATCAGGGTAATTTCGCAATTAGGCCTTCGTCGGACTCCTCTAGCTAGAAGCCTGTAAGTGGGGCTCCTCGGGAGTCTACTCAGTCAGATCTTTTTACAGGTTCTTCAACGGAGGAGGCATTGTTTGCCCTATTGTGGGGTACCTTGGGAAATCCCTAGTCTTCCTCAAAATGAGGATCTTCATGTGGCTTGCTATCAAGGAGCATCTCCTAAGAAGGGTTCACTTGAGGTGGAGGAGGAACCCGGGCGTCCAAGAATTATCTTGTCCTTTACGGGTCCAGCAGGGAAGATGTTAAGCACTTGTTTCTCCACTGCCCATTTTAAAGAAGCATCTGAAGACAATTGAAAGATCGTCTAGCTATTAAAGGACACCTAGGAACCATCCGTACCCTCTGGACAGTTTGGAAGTCAAGTAGAATCAGGAAATTTCTCCAACGCGCTTAAGATTTCTTTGTCATATGCGTCTGCTGGGGCGTTTGGAGAGAAAGTAATCCCATGATCTTCTCGAGCAAGGAAACAACAGCTGCTACAGTTTGGGGGTCCATCCTTGCCGTAGCAAAGACTTGGTCTTCTAGGTTCTCTGTCAAGATGTCTGCGGAGATAAGCCCTTTCCTTTGTAGTCTTTAAGTATTACCTTGTAGCCCTATTTTATTCTTAATAATATAGCTTAACCCCATCCTTTCCCCCTCGGGGAGGAGTTCCTACAAAAAAAAAAATAACATGGACACGAGTAAGATAAAGCTTTGTCTTGTAGCTAGACTCTCGAGTATGTGAGTTATCAGATTGAACACAGTTTATTCTGGAGTTTTTGCATCATATACTCTAGTTAAATTTCATACTATCAAGATGTCTCCTTCGGTGTCAGATTGAACACAATTAAATTGCATACTGAGTTTTTGCATCATATACTTCTAACAAGAAACCTTCTCCTTGCATTGCCGACAAGTTGTTGCTCCATGCGCTTTGAAAGTGCTAGCATGCTTACCTTCGACTTCAACTTGAAATAAGTATTTACCGTGGTTCCGCTAAAGGATTCCATTCAAAGAAATTGTTGAGGTACGTTTCCCAATCCAATATCTTTCGATTGTAGGTATCCGACATGTCGATTCATACCTTGACATTCTCATATTCAAAGCTTGAACCAGTCTGATGCAGACGAGCCTACTACGTGCAGTTTTTCTACAGCTGATCGTGTATTTTCATCCTCTCCGGAGATCCAGGAAGCCGATCGTCGATCCGTCTGCATCAGTGGAAAGCTCAATCGAAGCCCTACAACTTTGGTTTTTACTTTATTTCGATCCGACCAACGGATCTTTAGTTATTTCTGTTTTTATTTCTGGTTTGGGTAGGTGCGAGCTATGTTCGCATCCGGTTCGAGCCACAGATGCCGAACTGACTCATTTTTGTGTTTACTTTTTAGCCGTAGGATATTAAATTAGGATAGATCTCAATGGATGAGATTCGATGGAGATCAAAAACCCAAAACCCTAGCCCAAAATCCTAACCGGCCGGCCCCTCTCTCTCTCTCCCGCGAACATGCCCCGCGCCCCCTCTCTCTTCCGCGCGTCCCTCTCTCTCTCTCTAGCCGACCGGCCTCTCTTTCTCTTTCTTTCCTTTTGTGTTTTTGTGTCTCATCCCCTATAAAGCCTAAAACCCTAATTGCAAGAAGGGGAGAAGAATCTGAAATTGAAACCCTAAAACGGAGAAGCGGCTCGCTTGTTCGGTTTATCCCTTCCGAAGAATTCCTCTTTGCTTCCAGTCTTTTCTTCCTTCCGCAAGCTTCTATCCCGTCGCCTCACCACTCGTCTACGGCTTCGCGGAAGATCGACGCGGAGTTTCTTCGTCTCCAAAGATCCATCGTCTCGGCTTCTTTACCCCTTCTTCTGGATCACGCCTCCCCCTTCCGCCCCTTTCATCTGCAACAACGGAGCATCGGAAAGCCGCCGGCATTGACCAACGCACGGTTTGGATTATCCTCTGATCTTTTCATGTGATATTTTTCCTTCTCGCAACCGGCCTTATTGCTGATTTCATCTTAGGATTCCTAATATTTTGTTTTTCCCGAGAATCTCATCCATTAGGGTTTATCGTTAGGTCTTTTGTTGGTTATTGAGACATTGGCTTTATTTATTTGAGATTGTTATTGTTTCATTGCTGGAATTCAGTTATTATCATCTGAAATTAATGCTCATCTTGTCAGTTCTATTATTTCGTTAACTTAAATCTGATTGGGATTGAATGGATGATGAACAGTGATTATAAGTTTGCTGAAATCTGATTTTTATATGCTGAAATCTGAATTTGATTGTTTAAATTCTGCACTTGGGTCTATCTGAGCATACGCATCCCATCAAGTTGGTATCAGAGCGCACTAGTCGTCGCGTCCTTACGCAACAGCCGGTCCTCTCGCATCATTCACATCATCACGCGTTTGCTGAAAAAAAATTTAGTTCCCATCTTTTCATTTTAGTTTTGTATCTTGCATTAATTAGTAACACGCATCGCGTGATCGCATACATTTTAGGACCATCCCTTTTTCTCTGTAGTAAGTCAATAGCATCCATAATGGCTGGATCTTCTCCACCCCATACTTGGCAAGATGCCTTTATGAGGCAACAAGAGTACATGGATAGGCTTCAGACCCAGATAGAAACCTTGACCTTAGCCTTCAATAATTCCCAAAATCCACCTCGATCCCATCGAGAACACAGGACTAGAGCGTCTCTAGGGCGTAGTGAGTTAGATCGTGAGTCAGGGGGTGACAGCGTCAGTTCCTCTGACGGGTCTGAGAGGAGAAGTAGGCAAAGTCATAGGAGGTCGAAATCCCATTGGGGCTGGGATCAGGGCATCAAGATAGAAATTCCTGAGTTTGAGGGTAGGATGGATCCCGAAAAGTTTCTAGAGTGGGCCGAGAGAATCGACCAGTATTTCGAGTGGAAAGAAATCCCCCGCGACAAACAAGTCAAGTTTGTCAGCCTTAAACTGAAAGGTCATCCACTGATTTGGTGGAAACAGTTGCAGACCACTAGGGGTAGGAAAGGAAAAGAAAAGATTTCCACGTGGACACATATGCGAGGAAAGATGCAACAGAAGTTCCTCCCTTCTGATTTCAAGCAGAATGTGTTCCAGAAATTCCAAAACCTGCGACAAGAGCACAAATCTGTAGATGATTACACTAATGAATTCTACAAGCTCCAAGCTCGTAATGATCTGCATGAAGATGAAGAGCAGAGCGTCGCTAGGTACGTCAACGGTCTCAAACCTTCAATTCAAGAGGTGGTGTCCCTTCACGACTTGTATCAGGTCAGTGATGCACACCGTCGGGCTAAGAAAGTCGAGTCTCACCACTCCCGATCTGCGTCCCGGCGGTTTGACAACACTAGGGCACCATCCGGATCTGTTAGTAGACCACTCCCTGGACCTTCACCCGTAGCTGGCACAGTTCCTGCACCCACTGAGAAGGGTAAAGGAGTCTTAGGACCCAACCCGAGCCAAATTAAGTGTTTCAAATGCAACCAGTCGGGTCACAAGTCAGCCGACTGTCCTCGCCGTCAATTCCATCCACAGACAAATCTTGCGGATAATGACGAGGATAGTCATGAGTCTGAAGGGGAACACTTCAATGACTTAGTCTTGGAGGGAGATGATGTGACTGCACCACTGTTGGTTATTCACCAGTCGCCATCACCCCAAGCACCTAAAGCGTTGTTACCTCACAGCTCTGTGGCGGACCCCCTAAGCCACACTGCAAGAATCAGAGGTTCGAGCTGTTCCGAACAGTCTGTAATGTCAATGGCATGGACCTTTGTCTCTTGATCGATGGAGGTTGCACCACCAATCTGATCAACGAAGCGATTGTCAGGAGCAAGCAATGGAAAGTCAAACCTTTGGCTCACCCGTACAAAACATCTTGGCTGGATAACACCACGAGCAAGTTGGTGACGCATTGTTGTCTGGCAAAGTTGTCCATTAGGCTGCAATATTACGATGAGATCTGGTGCGATGTCCTTCCTTTAGAGGTTGCTGACGATATCTTAGGGCGTCCATGGCAGTTCGACCGAGATGTCCAACATCATGGAAAAGCCAACACCTATACCTTCCTTAAGGACGGCATCAATGTCACCCTATGGCCCACATGTTTTAGGAGACACCGGTCCCACGCACCTCAACGCCTTCTGAGTCAGAGGCCTCTCATACCACCATTTGCGGAAAATTTAGTTGGGTGTTCATCTGATTTACTAAACATTGATAAGGGATTAGACAACATTTTGCATTCCATTGCATGCACTTTGCATTTAGAGTCTGTAGGCATTCATGACACTCGCATTCATCATTTGCCTGACATCCATACGTTCATGGACCATTCATATGTGCAACCAAGTGTTGAATTAAGCAATAAAGACGATTTTGGCATGTTTGAACCTTTTTCGATGCAAAATACTTATGAATCATGCTTTCAGATTTCAGACAACCCACCATCTTTAATTTTTCGAAATCATAACAAATGGCATGATGAGTTCTTTAATTTCTTATTTTATTCACTGCATCCAGACCATGATTGCATGACACATCTTTCCGGTCTAGACTCCACTTGTTTTGCCACGTGCGCAGGCCAATTTGAGCAACACATAATGCACCCGCAACCCATGGCCTTTCAAATACACCATTGCCTATCGCGCAAGCCGATGACCCGCAGCACATTATGCTCCCGCGGCCTTTCTTTTTACATGTCATTTGAATTTCATGTCAACCCAAACTCCTATTATCACATGAAATTATCTGAGTATTTTGAAGATCTTATCGTGCCGCGGAGGATGTTGGTTTTGGCTTTCAGGTCTTCGCTTGGCGTCGAGGGGCAGGGGATACGAGATGGAGTTGCTGCGTATTTGAGGCGGATTACTTGGCCACCAGACCCGGGAGAGCAGTTCGAGCGGATTCAGCGGTTGCCATTACTACCAGGAGCGCCCTCGCCGGATCCAGGACCTTGCTCGACAGGAGTCGAGTTCTTTTGAGTCCGGGGGACTTGATGCAGACGAGCCTACTACGTGCAGTTTTTCTACAGCTGATCGTGTATTTTCATCCTCTCCGGAGATCCAGGAAGCCGATCGTCGATCCGTCTGCATCAGTGGAAAGCTCAATCGAAGCCCTACAACTTTGGTTTTTACTTTATTTCGATCCGACCAACGGATCTTTAGTTATTTCTGTTTTTATTTCTGGTTTGGGTAGGTGCGAGCCATGTTCGCATCCGGTTCGAGCCACAGATGCCGAACTGACTCATTTTTGTGTTTACTTTTTAGCCGTAGGATATTAAATTAGGATAGATCTCAATGGATGAGATTCGATGGAGATCAAAAACCCAAAACCCTAGCCCAAAATCCTAACCGGCCGGCCCCTCTCTCTCTCTCCCGCGAACATGCCCCGCGCCCCCTCTCTCTTCCGCGCGTCCCTCTCTCTCTCTCTAGCCGACCGGCCTCTCTTTCTCTTTCTTTCCTTTTGTGTTTTTGTGTCTCATCCCCTATAAAGCCTAAAACCCTAATTGCAAGAAGGGGAGAAGAATCTGAAATTGAAACCCTAGAACGGAGAAGCGGCTCGCTTGTTCGGTTTATCCCTTCCGAAGAATTCCTCTTTGCTTCCAGTCTTTTCTTCCTTCCGCAAGCTTCTATCCCGTCGCCTCACCACTCGTCTACGGCTTCGCGGAAGATCGACGCGGAGTTTCTTCGTCTCCAAAGATCCATCGTCTCGGCTTCTTTACCCCTTCTTCTGGATCACGCCTCCCCCTTCCGCGCCTTTCATCTGCAACAACGGAGCATCGGAAAGCCACCGGCATTGACCAACGCACGGTTTGGATTATCCTCTGATCTTTTCATGTGATATTTTTCCTTCTCGCAACCGCCTTATTGCTGATTTCATCTTAGGATTCCTAATATTTTGTTTTTCCCGAGAATCTCATCCATTAGGGTTTATCGTTAGGTCTTTTGTTGGTTATTGAGACATTGGCTTTATTTATTTGAGATTGTTATTGTTTCATTGCTGGAATTCAGTTATTATCATCTGAAATTAATGCTCATCTTGTCAGTTCTATTATTTCGTTAACTTAAATCTGATTGGGATTGAATGGATGATGAACAGTGATTATAAGTTTACTGAAATCTGATTTTTATATGCTGAAATCTGAATTTGATTGTTTAAATTCTGCACTTGGGTCTATCTGAGCATACGCATCCCATCACAGTCTCTCCATGAATTCTTGGTACCTAGTTTGCATGGGTGAATGAAAAATGTTGTGGAACTTCTTATTGCCAACATACTCATCTAATTCCCCTCTTGATGGAATCTTAGTACTAAAACGTTCTTGATCGACGTTTATGTCATTCATTCATAATAATTCAACCATTTTTCAATAGTTACCTCTGCAGGCCTTATATAGGCATTTAGAAGATAAAGATAGCAATTAAAGAAAATCTAACTTAATCCCACATCAAATTAAATTCAAACAAATCTAATCTTACTATAATTTAAAATAAAAATATGACTTCATCCATTTGATGTGATCTTGATTGCTTGGATCAGCCTATTGAGCTTGGGCCCAACTCTAGATCGCATCAGTCGCTTCCACTGCGAAGAATTTGTCCTCGAGTTCAGATTGGAAGGAGTAGAAAGCATCACGATCTCCTCCACGGTCGTATCGTCACGATGTCAAGAACTGGTGATGGAGGCCCAACAAGTGGTGTCTCATGGTGTCTCACTACATCGTAGTCACCTACTGGGTCCCAAGCAAAAGATGTGTTGCCATCAAGTGAGAAACAAAAGCTATGGAAACACTGGCACGAGTTTACAAGTGCGATCACCTAGGCAGTCTGGCGTGGTAACTTGAAAGAAGGCATGCCTAAGTGTTTACTCGAGGAGTACTTGTGCTGCTATCGATCAATCTAGCCCATTGAAGTCGATGAGGTGAGGAATGACTAGGACCGACATGAAAGAGTCAATTGCAAGTGGTAGCACGGTTGATGGCGAGTGCTCCACTGAAGTGGAAGTCTCCGTGGAAGGTAGAGATGAAAGCTTCTCAAGTGGTGGTACAGTCTCCTCTGAAGGCACTGGTAGAGGAGCTCCACAAGAGGTTGAGTCTCACCTGGTGTTAATGCTAACACAGGGTTGGCTCACAACGTTTGGCATGCCTCCTGATTTGTTGTTCTCATCACCTTAACTCCTTTATGATATCAAGCACATATTAAACATGCTTTGTTCTTTCCTGGCGTGTCCAATCGTCAAGCTCCTGTAGGAACCACCGGAGGAAAAGTTGAGCTGTCATATTCAACTCATCGGCTTGATCCTTGATGTATGAGCAATAATGAATATCCCAATTGGAAGTGGCTGGGAGTCCAAAAGCAACAAAATGATGGGAAGATACTTGCAACATGCCATCTGGTAAGAAGCATAGCAGCTATAGGGACGATCTTAGGGTGGGTGGTCCTCTAGGAATGACGGGGAATACAGCTGATAATGAAACAATGGGACAAAAGGAAAATATGAACGATCGCTGTGATTGAACATGAAGACTCCAAAGCTTTGTACCAACTTGATATAGGCAAACCAGGGGTAAAACTATAAATATACTGTTATGGGTCCACTTATAGGTTGTGATACTAATCTCGAAAAACTAGCTCATTGAGACCTTCAAATCGATAGGTGGATCGCCCAATCCTAGTGAGCAGCTTAAAAGATGGGGCTCAAACAAGCTATTAGGCCTTAATGGGCCTGCTCAGATTAATCGGGACGGGTTCAGTTTACTGTAGGGTTAAGTAAATTTACATTCAAATCCTAAAGATATGGCGTCATTCAGCTGACGCGGGCTTGATGGCTTGAACTCGGCCTATTAGGCATGGACCTAAGTCTATATCACATCACATCACTTCTCCTTTTTCTATTTCTTTGAAATTGTATTCTATCTTCTCCACATAGGATGACTATTGGTTTCAAGGAGAGGTTACTAGTGAGGTGGGGGCCTGCGATGCACGAGCAATGAGGTACTGATGCAGGCCTGATCAGCAGCATCAGATCATCGCTGCATCTTCAGTTCGTCGCCAGAGAGTTTTATTTCAGTCATTTTATTTTATGCATGGAAGACATTATCCATTTGAGGACTTGTAACCGTTTATTTCAGTTTTTGGCCAATTTTCTATGTTTTTGGCCTAATTTCTGCACTTAGTATTAGTTATGTTCTTGCCTAATTCATGGGGGATGTCCATGATCTCATCCGAGGGATTTTCGGATTGAATCCGGGTCTTCTCTGGTGAGTTTTCTGCATGTTATTAATAAATTCTGGGTGTGTGTTTGCGGGGTACCGACGGACGAGATTATGCCTCAAAACCGACGATTAGATAGCAAAATAACTTAAATTTGATGATGTGGCATCAATTAGGCTTAAATGGGCTTATCTTAAGCCCAATAGGGCATCTATTGGGATTACCGCACCCCCCCCCCCTCTTCTCTTTTCCCGTGAAACACCGACCGGCCCCTTACCCGCGCGGATCCCGAGGCCACCCCGACCCCTTCCGTTCCCTCTCTTCTCTCTCTCTTCTTTCCCTTGTTTTCCTCCCTTTTCCTTGCCTTTCTTAGACCCTTGCATCCACACCATCCACCCCTATTTCCTTTGATCTTAGCCATCCAAAGAAAAACCCTAACCCTACAAAAAGATGAAGAAAGAAAGAGATTTCAGATTTTGATGATTGCTGAATTGCATACCTCTTCGTGAGAGCTTCCGGGAGAGACGCGTGTCCCCGACCCTCGCCGCAGCCGCGACTTCGCCTCGCGAAGGCCTTGGCTTGTTCTTCCGAAGGATCCGGCTTCTCCCGACGTCCGGCCTTGCTCCGTGTGCGGGATCATCAGCGCATTCTCGCATCGACCCACGGCGGAAACCCTAGGCATTATTTATCCGTTTATCTTAATTTTCCTTTGCATCCGCATCGTTTCCCTTTGTTTTCATTGCCTCCACTCCGCATCGCAGCCGTAACCATCCCGTTTCATCGCTAGTTGAAGTCCTAATATATGCCTACTCATTATATTTGCTATCTTTAGTCTGTCGGTAACCCTAGCAAGCATACTTAGCCTATTTTATAGAAAATCTGATGCAAACCTCTCTTTAAAATTCGATGTCTATTGCTGCGATTTAATCTCCTATATGTTGAATTCTGTTTTTCGTGATAATATTGCATATTGTATTGTTAGATCTTGAACTACGCTTTATGTTGAATGCCTAGAACTTTAATCCGACGTGAAATAGCTTGTGTTTGCCGCCTCTTTGAGGCATACAGCGCTATATTGATAATTAAATCTTAGTTGTTGACCAAAGGGAACCCTAAAGGGCTTAAGATTGTAGTGCGTCCTATCGGCGCCTGCATCAGGTACGCTGCAAGAGGTGATGTGATCCACTATGCGATTCGATGCATGAATCAACACGAAACATGAACAACACAAGGCAAGCATCGACATGAAGTTCTTTAGACAATCATCAAACACTCATGTGCCACAAAAGAAAAGAGTGGTGGCAACACAAGAACGCGAGCACAACACATCCAAAGCAACAATCAACATAGCATCGGAGAAAATGGCCAATGCAACCCGCTTGCACTTGGACAACAACTAGAGCATATTAGCATCCTCAAAGCACGAGAGGTAGCCGCATGCTCGAGGCCCTTATGGGAGCAATCTTCCAACGACAACACTTAACGATGAATGACAAATCAGTTTGATCACTTCTGGGTTGTCGATCATCACAAACATCGCGCACAAGCAGTAGCAGCAGAGGCACACAGGCAGGAGCAACAATGGAGAATACGAACACAAGGGGGAGGTCGCAATGCTGTGGAAGCCCCAAAACCTTCTGTTCCGACTAGGAGTTCTGGGCTAAACTCGACATCTCAAATCATGAGATCACAACATATAAGAAAAGCGGATAGCTAGCACGAAGATGGCCCAAAAACCAAAGCTCGCACTAGCACAGGCACAAGCCTTAACAGTAGCTCGAAGCACAAGGAAGAGTGGCAGCGATGGACTATGAGCGCTGGACTTAAGGGTGGCAATGGACTTCAAAAACCCGAAAGCTCGACCCGAACCCGACCCAAACTTCGGGTATGGGTAAAGATTTTGTACTCAAAACAAGGTTTGGGTAGGGTATAGGTATAGAAACTCTACCTGGTTAACCTTTGGGTATGGGTATGGCTCGTATGAGGACCTCAATACTCATACCTAAAACCCGATTGGCCCTCTAACATGTGTATACTGGATAATATAGTTGGACTCCAAACTCATTGTGATATACCCAAATTCTAACCGACTCCTATCCCTACCCAAATTTAGTCTACTAAAACCAATATAATAAGAAACCATTCTTAATATTGTGTTGTGATACCTTGATATTTTTTTTCTCAAGTAGTTGCATACATGGTGGGAAAAAGAGAATTATATCAAATTAACATTCGAAACCCGAACCGAAACCCAAAACTCGAACGAGTATGAGTTGGGTATGGACCCTCTTCGACCCAAATGTGTATGGGTCGGGTATGGACCTTGCCAAACCCAAATGGGTATGGGTAGGGTCCGATCTGAACCTGACCCATTGCCACCCCTAGCTGAACTCCCTTATATCAAACACGAATAGCAATAGTGATGGACTACCACCGAGTGCGACCTGGCGTTTATCAAACACGAAGCTGTAGAAGGAATGTTCCAGACTTCCTCTTATTCCAAGTGAGGGAATTGGAGAATCTCTTGCAATTGCTTTCTGTTAATGAAGAGGAAGATGAGGTGACCTGGCGTTTGTCATCCTCAGGCAGGTTCTCTTCTAAATCCTTCTACAGCTTCATCAACAAGGGGGGTGTTATCTGTCCGATTGCCAATCATCTTTGGAAGTCTAGAGTGCCTCTGAAGATTCGCATATTCATGTGGTTAATGACTAAGAAAAAGCTTCTTACGAGAGCCAATCTTCAGAACAGGGGGAACACCAACATTTCAGACACGACGTGTGTGCTTTGTGGTCAGGCTAAAGAAGATACTAACCACCTCTTTATTCATTGCCCGTTTTCTAAGGGTATCTGGGACCACTTGAAGAGAGGTCTAAAGATCAAAGGTACTCCAGGTTCTGTTTTTTCGATGTGGACGGTTTGGAGGAAGAAGAGAATTAAAAATCGCCTTCAGCATAGCTGGGACTTCCTGGTCATGGCTGTTTGCTGGAGCATCTGGATAGAACGCAACAACAGGATTTTTCGTAAGACCAAGATGTCTCTAGGCCAGGTCCGGTTTGCTATCAAGAGGAGGTTGCTGCAGTGGAAAGTGGTCCTTCAAGGGAAGAAGCTCGAACAACTGGACAACATTATTTGTAACCTTTTTTGATTTTTTTGTTCTCTTGGCTGTAAGGTTCTTCCTTTCTTCTTTTTAATGGACTGGTAGGGGTCTAGGCCGAACCCCCCCTCATTCACTGAGAGGGTTTTCTCAAAAAAAACCACCGAGTGCGACCAGAAATCCAACACTTGGTAAGCAATAGATCAAGCATAGATTAGGATAACATCGGGTTGCGGTCAGATGCAAAACTCCTCGAGCTTGCGAACAGCGGAGGTGCATCAGATCTTATAATGAACCGAAGGTGCTTGATCCTAAAGGTTGAAGCATCCAAGGCAGTAGTCGTCACTAGTTGTGAGGAGGTGGTTCCAAAGAAAGGAGGACTCAGGTGGGCAATCTCCTTGGGCGAAGAGGGACGAAGAACAGTCCCTGGGTGCACAGAGGGCGATTCACGATGAAGGTTGATCGACGAAGGCAGAGAGACTAGAGGTGATCGACCCTTTGTTTTGTTTCAACAAACTCGAGTCTGTTCCGTTCAAATAGAGCCAGGAACAGGAGGAATCATTTGCCCCATAGCGAAGTATTTATGGAAATCCCCTACACCACTTAAAAAACGAGAATCTTCACATGACTGGCCATTCAGGATCGGGTTCTAACTAGGATCAACCTTCTTCGTAGAAACCTGAATGTCTAGGATACCTCTTGCACCCTGTGTCACGGGCATAGGGAGGACGTGGACCATCTGTTTCTTCGCTGCCCCTACTCTCGTAAGCTCTGGCGCATATTGAAACACCGGTTTTGAATCAAGGAGCACCCGGGTTCCATCCGCTCACTCTGGACACTGTGGCGGTCCCGGCACATAAAGACATCCCTGCAACCGGCATGGGACTTCCTAGTCATCGGTCTTTTCTGGTGTACCTAGCAGGAGCGCAACTCTAGAGTCTTCTCGGGCAAGGAGCTTCCTATTGCTGTTGTGTGCACGAATTCCACGACGCTGGTTAACAGCTGGTCTGTAGGTTTCTCTCTTAAGAACTCCAAGGAGATAAGCTCTTTCCTTTGTAATTTGTAACGTTCTTTCCTTTATTTTAATAATATAGCTTGGGGTATGGCTTAACCCCATCCTCCCCTTCTCGGAGAGGAGTTTGCTCAAAAAAAAAACAAAGCCACAGGTCGGATCCAAAGCCTTCAGTCATTTGAATCCACTGCAATTTCAGCTGTTTTTGGAACCATTGGATCAAACCGACGACAGATATAAGCCCCCCCCCATCCTCTTGTTAGGGTTTTCTTCTACCCTCATAACCTTGACCGTCTAGCACCACCGCTGCCCTACTTAGAGTGAGGAAGTCAAGACGTCCTTGAGGTTGCGACAGATGGGGACACTGATTATTTGAGGTCGTGACATCACAAGGTCATCGATGTGATCTGATCACGACAGATGATACTAAGCATTAGGATCTGGATGAGTTACTCCATCATGAGCACGAACACGAACATGATATGAGATCGGAGAGGCTTTGAGATGTTAGATCAGTCTCTGATCCGGCCACTAGGGGACAAAATCAACGTAGGAGAGGATGAAATCAACATGGGAGAGGAGTTGCGTGCTGCCAGTGCGAGTGATGCAGGTGCTCCTCTCTCTCCCTCCCTTGGTGATGGCAACTTGAGGCAAGAATAGATTTCCTTTTAGTTACACAAAGCAACAAAAACCAAGGGGCAGATGTGGGCAGGCGAGATCGAGCAAAATCGAGAGCTGCCACAGTGGCAAAGACCAAAGATCTGAAGAAGGGAGCATCCCTGATCTTGGTTCGACTTTATGGTTGACTGAATAAAAAAAAATTGGATCAACCAACTCTGAGGTTGAGGAGCTGATCTGGATCAACCAGATCTGGTTGGCGCTGATGAACACGACGGAAGTCTCTTCGAGATGGCGTGTGGTGTCGAATCAGAGATGACTGAAAGAAGGCTTGTCGGTGACGAGGTCTCAAATGGATGAGTCCGGTAATGGTTGATGAGGGATCATGGATAAGAGACTTAGCTCTAATACCATGTTAGAATGGGAAGAAACCCAAAGGGCACATCATGGGAGAAACCCTCCAGGGAAATACTCAAATGTATTTGGGCACAAGGCCAAGAATATATAAAACCTACATGGGTATGGTCACCTACGGTTGAGAATACCAGACAATGGTAAAAGTGAAATACTACATTAATAGAAAGACATGTAAACATAAAGATAACTACTCCTAACACTCATAATATAACAGTTAACATGCATTTAATCAGAATAAAACTAGTAGTTTCCAAACATATGGTCCCAGAAGTCCGAGCATGCATACCAATTTCCAAGAAATATATCCTTGGAACTGTCTTTATTTTTGGTTAAATACTTACCTTTTCCAAATAAAAAAGATGTCCTTTATGTAAATTCGACATTTAGATTCCTCCTGTTTTGATTTCACATTATCACTAAGAGTACCCTGTGACGGGCTACCTGTTCTATACAGATTATCATTACATTATAATGGATGAATCAGCATGCAAGAGTTGTTAAACTGCACACTTGTGAGACATATATAATTTCAAAGCACTCCCGTGAAAACATACCATTGATTAAGCAGGAATTTTTGCACTAATTGGAGTATTTATATTGTAAAAAAATTACCATCTATATCTACTTCGGGAGGTTTAAGCACAATTCATGAACAATATCTGGTAACCATGAGGAGAAATGAGAAGGCAAAGCAATTAAATTGAATCCAACCCTTAGTAGTTTCTATCCTTTAGAAAAACAGGATTAAGTACAGTTGATGAACAATAAATGGGATAGCACTTGAGATCATTGGGGTATTGAACACTTCCAAACATTTTAAAGAACAAGAGGAAAGAGCAGTACTCTTGGGGAAAATAATGTCAACAATATGTCAAGACTCAGTACCTGTATTATATCAGCATTACCCTTAGCAACTCCAGAAGCTACGGTGCCAATTCCAGCCTCTGCAACAAGCTTTACAGATACCTTAGCCTTAGGATTGACCTGATTGTAAGTAGAAATTTGTGGATATCATGTCAACGTCAGTATTAGCACAACTTATATAGTAATAGTAAATGAAAAGGAACACATGACAAAATTTGATTGTTGTTCTTTCTGTTCAGTTAGCAATAAAAATGATATAGCAATAGTGTCGAGTGTGGGTGACTTTAACAGCACAGCTGTACCTGATGAAGGTCAAAAATCAACTGTGCAAGATCCTCAATTGAATAGATGTCATGATGCGGAGGTGGAGATATAAGAGGAACTCCAGGTTTAGAATTTCTTAGTCTGGCGATATAAGCGCTAACTTTCTTCCCAGGAAGTTGGCCACCTTCCCCAGGCTTTGCACCTTGTGCAATTTTAATTTCCAACTGGTCAGCATTAACTAGAAATGTCGGAGTGACACCAAAACGTCCTGAAGCGACCTGAAAAATCAAGTGTCCATGGAAATGTTCGTACATGAGTACAAAAATGATCTCATCTCGGTACAAATAAATAATGCATGTTTACGTCATAAGTACCATACAGGTGCTCATATGCATATGCATATACATGTCCCAAACATTATTATGTTTAATTGCCCATATGCATATAACTATATCTATCATCACTAAATTCGTCGATCAACTCAGAATCTTCCACAATAATGTTTAATCAGATCAACAAGCCTATGAATATAAATTGCCATTTTCATCAACATTAAAACATGCCAATGCCATGATGAATGGAATACAATCCACATGATAAAGGAGAGCCATTTGAGATAAGAATCAATTTTGTGACCTGTTTGATTGCACTTGTAGCAGTATCTCCATTTTGAAGACCCTTGAGGTGAGGGAGAGTTGGAGAATATCCGTCAACAACATCACTTAGTGGACTCCAACGAACAGGATCCTGGATAAGACTTCATAAACTTAGTAAGCCGTTATGTTATGTAGTACCATTTAATTTATTGTACTGCAGAATGACTAAAAAACTGTCGTATATGTTTATGAATGTGACACTCAAGATTTTCACACAGAAGAAAATTGAACTTACCTCACCACCTTCTCCAGAGTTGGATTTTCCATGTAATCTATTCATTGCAATTGCAATTGCTTCATGTGTTTCCCTGGAAATAGCTCCAAGGGACATCCCGCCAGTGCAGAAGCGTTGCACGATAGAGGATGCAGATTCAACTTTGCCAACAGGAATTGGTGGTCGGTCACTTTTAAATTCAAGAAGATCACGGAGAACCTAAAAGTGGATGACAGCATAGATATGTTGGTCTATAAAATGTACATACGTAAATATCGAGAAGGAACCATCCTATGTAACCAAGATGGCACAAACAAAACAAATGACACTATCACTGGAAGGTAAGGAAATTTTCAAGGAACAAACTTACATTCACGGGTCGATTGGCAAGATGTTGTTGATATATAGAATAAGCACTTTCACTCTTCTGACGAACTGCTTTATGAAGCAATTTTGACATTTCTGGGTTATTTCCATGATACTCACCTGAAATTAACAAGAAAACACAAATTATGCTGCATCAAAGATGATCACTTGACTACATAAAATATTGATATGCAGACTGTACTTCATTACAACAGACCCCGGTCCTTAAAGCTTGTGAGCCTCCAAACTTAGCCAAAATTTGGATTCTTCCAAGCTTAATAAATTGAGAAGTTTTTAAGTCTTTCAAACTGATTAGAAAATCCTTGGGTCTCCATACTTAGCCAAATTTAGAGTCTCCCAAACTTAGCCAAATTTTAGGCTTTCCAGATTTAGTCCAAATTCTAAATCTTTGTGAGGACGAGAGCCCCTAGTCAGCAACAAGGACGAGGGGCCCCGGTTGGCCGCCTAAGTCTCCCAGACTTGATCAATTTTAGGGATCTTTCAGACAAATTCGGAGTCTTCCATACTTCGACAAATTCGGAGCCTTCCAGACTTAACCAATTTCGAAGTCTTGGAGTCTTCCAGACTAGAGAAAATTTCTAGTCTTCAAGACTTGGTTAAATTTTCAGTCTCCCAGACTTAACCAAAATTTGGAGTCACCCAGAATTAGTATAATTAGGAGTCTCCTTGACTTAGCCAAAATTTAGTGTCTTCTAAACTTTAATCAAATTATGTCTTCTAGACTTAGTCAAGTTTGGAGTTTTCCAGGCTTAGTCAAATTCGGAGTCTTCCACAATCCAGACTTGGTGAAATTCTGAGTCTTTTAGTCTCAGTAAAATTCTGAGCCTCCTAGAGCGTGGAGGGTCTACTCCTAGGAGCAAGGTTTGAGGTTTTGTCTGAACTCAAACCAGTTCGGATTTGGGTTGATCCGATCCCTTGAACCCGCATTACCCCCCGAATCGGGTACGATACTGATTTGGTTCATAACATCTTCTCTTAATTTAAATAATATATGTAGCTAGTAGTTATTCCATGATTCATATCACATGACTTGGATCTTAAATGACCAATTCAGAGCCAAAACAGGTGAATCAAGCCCTGATTTCTAGTTTCATTTTCTGATTTTTTAATATTTTTGGTCGAAACACGCAAACTAGCCAAACCCGAATCCGAACCTGAACCGGCCCGATTTTTGCCTAGTCCGAACTTGAAACCGAACCCAAGTTCTCAAACCTTGCTTGAGAAAGCTTCTCAAGATATTACTCTGTAATTGGATCTTGAGCCAGTGGATTTCTTTCACCTTCCGGCTATGCCGGCGAGGTTTTTCTCGTGTTGGGCTTTCCTCAAAAAATATTGTCGTGTGCCTTTTTGTTCTAAAGCCTTGTATGATTTGTCCCTTTCACACGTGATAATCAATAGCATGGTTTCAAATTTCGGCCCAAATTATGAAATTTTGGTGAAATATTTCGGCTTCAGGCAAGAACGAAACAAAATGAGGGTCAAACCCAGGGGGATTGGCCATTTCAATCAAATTTTGGTCAATTTTAGTTTCGGCTTTTGGAACTAGAACTATATATTTTGGTCAATTTTGGTCAAAATTTTGTTCTCAAAACTGGATCTATAAATTTGTCAATTTCGATCAAAATTTCAGTTTAGACTTGGACAGAAACTCGACATGAAACCAAAATTTAAAACCTTGATCCATAGTACTGCATTAGTGCATTGTGATTGCTGAGAGCAGGGAGAGAGAACCACGCGCCATTAATCCACTCGCATAGTTTACTCTTAACCTACTGAGAGGTAAGGAGAGAACATAAAACAGTGATTAATTTTTTAATCGATTGTAAGTCTAGCTTGGTGCCTTCCACCATGACAACACGTAATTTTTTAAGATAAACCGTCACATGCCGGTCCATACCTTTAGTGTTTTTCAAAAGACGAACGAAAATATTTCCACTTCAACATCATGTTTCTGCTCTCCGAACCTTCCAAGCTTAGGTTAGGAAGGACATTCAAACAAAAAATTTCATCATGTTGTTAAATTCAAAATGATCTATCTGGGCATTCCTACTTTATGAAATTCTCAGATGTGACTTCACCTTAGGTCTTTTCGGAAGTCCAAAACATGTCGTTTTTCATCATGTTGGCATACATGTCTGTAGACACACGAATTTTGTCTAACCCGGACCCGACTTACGTGCGCCAACGCGGATGCAAACCCGACGCGCGCTCCGACTCGGACCCGACTTGCACGCACCAGTGCGGACCCGGACCCGATTCGCGCCCAACAAGGGAGGAGCGGACCCCACACTCAAGGGGGGCCGGCCCCTACTAGGGATCCGAACCCCATGGGGCTAGCCCTTACTAGGACCCGAACCCCATGGGGCCGGCCGGCCTTGCAAGAAAAAAAAAGAAAAGAAAGGAAAGAAAAGAAAAGGAAAGAAAAGAAAGGAAAGAAAAGAAAAGGAAAGAGAAGAAAGAAAAGGAAAGAATTACCGCCATGCGCGGGGGGAGGTTGCGTATGACGTCTGCTCACACGCGGATCTGCGCCGATCCCTCGATCCGGCGGACAAGAAGAAAAGTCGGATCGCCATCGATTTCGTGTGCAAAATCCAGCCATAATTACCCCGGCAGAAAAGGAAAACAAATAAAGATTTATTCCCCTCATCAATGGATGAATAAATCCCGGGTAATTATGAGGGAGATATTAAAGGGATTTAAAATTAAAACTTCTCATATCTCTCCCCCCTCCCCTTTGCCTATAAATAGAGGGGGTGGGGGAAGGCTCAAAAGGTCGAAGATTGAAGACGAAGCGAGGAAGCTCTGCAGAAAAGGAGACGCTTCTTCATCGACCCAAGGCTTCACGAGGCACGAGCAAGCCTGTCCCTTCGGGATCGGCTTAGTCCATTGAAAGCCCTCATCAACGTGAAGACCCTTGCACAAGAAGATCAAGACTTCGACTCCGTGCACGAAGAAGAAAGCTCGGAGAAGAAGACCCTTCGACTCCGAAGACGCCAGAAGCAAAGACCGGAGAAGAAGCTCGGAGCGGCACTACCCCGTCAGCTCCAACGAACCCTCCACTCCGATCAAGCTCCAAAGCCCGGAGAAGAGGAACGAAGCGTCATCACCCCGTCGCCTTCGACGAACGTCTGCTCCATCCACGTAGAAGAAAGCCTGGAGAAGACTACCTGAAGCGCCGCTACACCTGTCGTCTTCGAAGCAAAGCCGGCGCTACAACCGTCGCACGGAGATCGGTGCTACCCCCACTATCTTCAAAAGTATTCTTCAACTCCGATCACGCCAAAGAAGCCCGGAGAAGAAGAGAAGTCCAGTCGACACCCAAAACCGTCGAAGCATCAAAGAAGTAGCCTACGTCGTTCGAGAAGAAGATCGAGTTGACGCCGAAGCCAAAGCATACGCATGAAGCCAGAGCAGAAGCTCCGGTAAAGCCCGCGCCAAAGCAACCAATGTTTAAAAAGGCGAAAGGCGTACCGAGGCGTTTTTTCTTTAGAGAGGCGAGGCGTAAGCCTCAAGGCGCACCGAGGCGTAAGCCTCAAATTTTTTTGAGGCGTTTTGGTAAAAAAAAATTAAAGAAGAAAAACGTCAGAATAAATACTATTATTGAATGTGTAATAATAATTGAACTAGATATGCATAATAAATCACAATGTATTGGAAAATATCTTATATGACACGATTGAGCACTCCTCGAGCAATCTAACAGCAAAATAAAAAGTCAAATTGCTCAAACATGCTTAATTCTTTAATATTCAAGATAATGATTAAAGTAGCAACTAACAAGTAATAACAAACAATAAAATACGAATATAGGACTAACATTGTCAAGATTCAAAAAAAAAAAACAATGATACAAATACATGAAATGGTAAAATACAAAGAAAAAATCATAGAAAAAACTAGTAGAAGAAGCAAGATCATGATCTATACCTTTAAACTTGAAACAAATCTTAATCTCTCACTTGTAGTTGGTAGACAATCCACAAAGAATAATAATACAACTTCGGAATTAAAATCAGAAAAGAAATGAGTACTAAATCTTGATTTTAGGTTTTTGAAGGTAAAGGTGTTTCAAAACCTAAAAAGATCTAAAATGGTTTAGGAGGTTTCAATGGGTGAAAAAGGGCCCATGGGGGCGATTTACATATCAAACCCTTTGTGCCCCTTCCACACCAAACATTGGTTTTAACGCCTCCCCGCCCTATGTTTCACGCTTGGAGCACGAGACTTACGTCTCGAACGCCTTGAGGCGATCCTCGGACAAAGGCATACACCACTTGATGCAGAAGTGTAGGTTTTTTATATGTGGCTGCTGAGGCGTGCGCCTCGAGGCAACACAGGACCGCCTCACTTCGAGGCGGGCCTCGAGGCGTAAGCCTCAAACGCCTTTTTAAACACTGAAAGCAACGCAAGTGCCAAAGCCAAGCGACTACGCCGGTCACGAGCAAAAGCACCGCACATTCTAGTCGATACGACGCGAAGTCCGGAAGAACGAAAGCATCGCAAGTCTCCCCGTCTACGTCCAAGAGCAAGCGCCAAAGCAAAGCAAAAGCCAGTGCCACGCCAAAGCCAAGCCGAAGCCGAAAGCCGAAGCCAAGCCGACACCAAAAGCACGATCGACGCCGCGAACCGACGATCAAGGACGCCGAGGTCAAGCAAGGAACGAGGAAGACACGAAGACCGAGGAACGAAGCTGAAGACCCCCTAGCCGAGAAAGCGCGAAGCACGGAAGGGACCAAAGAAATAGCGGATATTCCTTAGCCTCTCAAAAAAACCCTTACCCTATAAAGACCCCTGTCCTGGGCAACCCCTTCAGAGCTCTCGCACGAACACCACGTGGAGACGCGGATTAAAGGGACCCTGATCAATACTCGCCGCACCCGGACTCGCCACACCCGAGCTACCCGGGTCCCGGCCACTCTTGTAATCTCGTGTGATTCGCAATAAAGACGACCCGCATCTTTTTTTGCGCATACAATGTCTATCTACGGCGTTGTGTATAAATAGTAGCTAATTACTTGCATTTGTATAACATCTTTTCCTGTTCATATTCTATTGCACCATGCGCATTATTTGCTTGTTTATTTTGATGAGTTTGTTCAATTCTAAATTATGAATGGCATTCTGATGCAGGACAATGGTGTGAAGGAATTTTAGGCTTTTAAAATTAAGGAGATTAAAGTTAAGACTAGCCATTTAATATAATTTTTAAAAAAGAGATGAAATTCTTACAATATTCAAAACTAGCGCAACTGTATAATAAATATTAAAGAAAAGCCAAGAATTTCCTACCTATTTACAATGCAAACCAATTAAAATTCAGTAGGGTGATCGTCCGAAATATAGAACTTCATAAAAGAGTAAACGGATTTCCAACAGATATGCAGAAAGCCTACATGATTTTAAAGAATTTTAAAAAAAAATTAAGGCATAAAGATTTTAATTTCAAGGAAGTAGATTCACGAAATGAGGGTTCCATCAACACATGTTCAAATGAAGAGTCAAAATTTTCATAAACTAATATTATCAATATGACAAGCCAAAGTACGGTTGGGAACATGAACGACTTCACCTCAATTTGCAGGAACAAGATCCACAAAAAACAAGAGTAGATTAGCAAGCATATCTCTAAACAAAATGAGCGAAACACAAACTCAAATGTGAACCGAATCCGAAGTCAACACGAGGAATGCTCGGAATATCCGGCAGGTGGCCCCGGGCAGCAAGAGAGGCCGGCGTGGGGTCGAGAACATGGTTGCGAACCGCAATTGGAGTGACAAGATGCCGGGAGGCCACAGGTGGCTGCAGGAGAGGGCTAGGGTGGCCGCGGGCTGGAGCCGGGGAGGCCACGGGATGGAGTCGAAGGCCGGGGTACCTGCGGTTGCAGGCTGGTACCGGGGAGCCGCGTGCATAGGGGACCTAGGGTCGGGGGCCAAGTGCGGAGGGAGCCGGAGCCGGAGTCGGGGTCGGGGTCGGGTGCAAAACGTGCACGTGCACACACACACAAAGACCCACCAAGTTTGAGGAGTCTCACCTCAAGGGCCTGCCTATTATAGGAAGAAAATATATTTCTCTACTTCAATTGTCTACTCAATAAGAAGCCATAAGGCCCTTTACAGTGAGCCCATTGGGTTATAATAAAGTTTACCTATCCAATATGGGACTAAACATGACATAATAAGTCAAAAGTATGTAGAATTGTAAGCTAACATAAGTCAGAAAATAGCAAAAAAATGATAGAACGAAGCCTATTAGTCAAACCAATATGCAAATAGTCAGATGAAAGCTATAAAAACACCAAACGAGCTGTCCTCCGTTGTTTGCGGCTGTAACTATGCAGTCAAAGTCGGTAGTCGGCCCCTAGTCGGCCAAGGGCTGATTACGACTAGTCGGGACTAATTCGGGACTAGTCGGCCAAAACTTATTCTAACCGCTCCCCCCTCCCTAAACATATCTGATATATGAACCAGCATAAATATTAATAAGCATATAATATTAGTCAGTCAATAACAATGCATGCATTCACACTTCACAGCATGAGTATAAATACATAAGTAACATAATACAGTTGTATTGACTTCATGCCCATGTTAGAAGACTCAGAAGTAAGAATTCATCACAATATTTGTTTGTTGATGTTTAATCTGTGAACCCCAATTTTGATTATAAGGTAATATGGATATCAACAAATAAATAATTATTATTTGTCTATGTTTATCGGGAAGATCCATAGTTGCAACTCAAGATTTCGAGGCAATGCAAAAAAATTCAAACAAAATAGCTTGTAGAGACTCCTTGCAAAAAAAAAAAAAGCTTGCAAAATGATGCATGGAGACTAGTCCCAGTCGCTAATCGGGGACTAGTTGGGTCTATATGGGACTAGTTGGGATTCTGCCTAGCTATGAAAAAATTAGAATTAGTCGGTCGGCAAAATGTCGCCTGGGGACTAGTCGCCGACTAGTCCCGATTTTGATAGCATAGGGCTATAAACACATAGATCTGGTGCTCTGGTACCTGCACCAACTCTCCCGGGATGGGAAAACCTTGACTATCATCGAGTGTACATCCTGGTGGCTCTAGTAGCTCTCCAACAAGTCAGAATCAAGTTGTTGCACTCCTTTATGGTAACCCATCCGTAGTGGTCAGGGCGTCATCGCAACATACCAGGTATCTCTGGTATCCACTGCTCTGAGTGGAAATTGCTTGCTCAGCCAAAATCTGGTCACCTCTTCCTGTACCCGTGAGGTGAAACACAAAGGAGGTATAAAAGGAGAAATAGGTTCTGAGTGGGCAAAAAGTCATCAGGCTCAGTGAAGGGTTTTTTAGGGATATCTACTAAACCTTTAAAAGCAACAAGGTCTTCTACATTAAATATTGGATTTATCCTATATCCTAAAGGAAGATCCACAATATAGGCATTAGACCCAACTCTTTTCACAATTTGAAATGGTCTAGTACTTCGAGCATGTAGTTTCTTCACGGTTCCTGAAGGAAAGTGATTTGTCCTAACTTTAATCATCACATTCACACCCACTCGAAATTCATTATAAATATTATGTAAATCAACTACCATTTAATAAATTTCATTGTTAAGAGAAATTTTATCTTTCATCTCCTAGTGCAAAATTTGGATGTGCCGTGCATAACAATCTGTTGGTGCCATGGGAATCAGATCAATAGCCTTTCAACGCTTGTAAGAGTGAACCAATTCAAAAGGGCTCATTCGTATAGTTCGGTTAATAAGACCTATTGTATGCGAATACAACCATAGGTAGAATCATGTCCCAATATCCAGTATATTCACCTACTAAACATCTACGTAGGCTCCCTAACCTATGATTGACACGACCGCATACCAATTTCGGTGAGGTAAGTAAATCAGGTGAGTCAAGTCAATGTCTACATGACCACAAACTATGAAGACATCAAGTATGACACGGATTCAAGTTGAAGACCTGAAGAAGTAATTCATCCATCCACTAAGGTATAGCGTGCATTCATTGTTAATGAAATTGGTAGGATTTAGTAAAAATTGTTGAATTCAAAACCATTCCAGATTTGCATGTTTATAATGCATTTTATGTTTTCACGCATTTCGGAGTCCGATTTGATTTTAAATGATTTTTATATCAAAGACCTTTCAAAATTTTCAGGCTTTGAATATTTTATCAAATTTATCGGTTTAGTCTCCTATTTGGATCCCCACTTGGATTTTTCTAAGTGTTGAGGAGTGCCCTAAGAGGTACGCAACCCTATATGTTAGAGATACTTGTGTAGTGCCATAACATGGTGCGTACTCAGTTGTTCACCAGCACAATTGCAACGCACACATGTGTGTACCAAATTTGTGGCAGTGCACACAAGGCCTAGGTGTGCACACAAGGTTGGAAGGGTGGATGCTGATTTGGATGGGAAGTGTGCACCATTTGTGCACCGCTCAGGGCAAGTCGGTGCTCATCACATCTGTTCTAGTACACATCACTTTTCTACAGATTTTGGTTTTTATCGAACTTAGCATGGTTTTTCACATCTAATGAGTTCTAATGTGAGCGTAATCATAAGTTAAGTTGACATGAACATTTTGGGTTAGTGTCGTATTGTAAATCCACTCTTTTGCGAAATTAGAACAAGAAGGAATATTGGTTTTCTTTTGGGGATTTCTAGAGACGAGATAAAGAGCACCCATAGGGGACCCTCATCTCACCTTCCTTCTTCCAAGAGATATCTTGTGCTGATTATTTTCAAATCTTTGTGCTTTTGATTAGCATTTTCCTTCTCTTGGAATCCTTGTTAAACCATTTCTTCATTGGATTCGGAACCTTTCTCTCCAAGCCTTAGAAATTCCATCTTTGCATCCTAATCCCATCTTTGGATCCTCTCATGGAATCGGGAGAGGATATCCCTCCAGGGGCATCTTGTGGAATCGCAAGTGTAAATCCCTGTGGGCCCGTTCGTGGAATCAAATGAGATAATTGTGTCTCGTGGAATCGAGTTCTCGCCTTCTCGGTGAATCCGGGATGCACATCTACGGTCGTTCGTGGAATCGGATGAACTCGGGAAGCGACAAAGTTTATGATAAGGAAGCTGCCGGGAGCAAGTACGTGGAATCGGATTGTGATTCACGTACACGTTATGGGAAACTTTTGTATTATGTACCTCCAACCTTTACCTAGTGAGTGCGTGCACCTTTAGGAAAGGCTCGACGTGGTTTTAAGTTTTAACCTTTGGGGTTTCCACATCAAAAATCCTTGTGTATTGTACTTTATTTCTTTGCAAGGTAAGCCTATGTCCAATTCCTTTTGAAGACTTGTGGAGACCTTGCTAGATGTTTGTTAATTTGCTTGCAAGAGGTGAGGTAAGGGAAATTACTCGATACTTTACTTATACATCAAGTTTAACGTGATTCTACATGTTTATCATATAATTAACATAAAATTAATTGGGATTCCATGTAATTATTGGTTTTAGAATTTGGTGATTATTGGTTTTAGAATTTATTGATTTTGGAATTTATTGGGATTTCATGTAATTATTGGTTTTAGAATTTACTGATTTTTTGTGAGGATGGTCATCTTACCCTAGAGAACACATCCACCAAAAATCACCAAATTCTAAAACTTCTAGGATGGCAAACAATGCCTGAGGTGCAGCAATGACGCTGCACCTTAGGTCTAGGCTCCCTTTTCCCTATAAATAAATAAATAAATAGATATATATATATAGAAAGAGAGAGAGAGGAACGTTACAGTAAGCTGTGAGCTGCTGGTTTAGAAAGTGAGCTGCGGGTATTTTGACCCCCCTAGGAATTTTGGAATTTGATGAAATTTGGTGAGGGTGTTGTCTAGGGTAAGATGATCATCCTCATCAATTTTCATCAAATTCCAAAACTTCTAGGGGGGTCAAATGGTCGAAGCAAAATCTGTTGTCCGCAGTCACCGTTAAAATCTGCAAATTTTGCTTCGATCATTTGACCCCCCTAGAAGTTTTGGAATTTGATGGAAATTGGTGAAGATGATCATCTTACCCTAGACAACACCCCAAGGTTCTAAAAAGCGCTAGTCGATGGGGGGCCGCCTAGCGGCTAGGCGGGGCCTAGGCGTTTTGTCTTTTTTTTATTTATTTTAATTATTATTTTAATATTATATAATATATATATATATGTTTAAAAATTAATATAAGTTCAAGATTATCCCAAACCATTATTTTAAAGAACAAGTATATAACCATAATTCAAGATTGAGTGATTAACAGTAACAAAAGCAAACATGGTCTGCCTGGCCCGCCTATCCTGCCTTGCCAGCCTCAGCCCGCCTGGTCCACCTGATTCCGCCTAGGCGGCCGCCTTGCCCCGCCTGGGAGCTTGGCCGCTTTTCTGGAGCGCCTAGGGCCTAAGCGAGGCGGTGGGGGGCCACCTAGCGCCTAGGCGGCCGCCTGGGCCACTTTTAGAACAGTGCAACACCCTCACCAAATTTCATCAAATTTAAAACTTCTAGGGGGGTCAAAATACCCGCAGCTCATTTTCTCCTACCGCAGCTCACAGCTCAACGTAACAGTCCTCTCTCTCTCTCTCTCTCTCTCTCTCTCTCTCTCTCTCTCTCTCTATATATATATATATATATATATATATATATATGTGTGTGTGTGTGTGTGTGTGTGTGTGTGTGTGTGTGTTTTCAAAACTCAAAATAGTAAATAGCCCGAGTAGTTCCCAAGTCGGCCCGAGTCACAGCCGGTCCGAGTTTCCATCCAAGTCGGCTCGGTTTTTGGCCGAGTCGAGTCGAGTCAGACCGAGTTTTGGTGGTTAGAACTTGATTGTAGTCAATATTGTCAAGTGCGATCTACAAGAACACAACAAAGGTTGAGTTGATCGCATATGTGGTCGTACATGCGATTATAAGATCGCACATCCTTGTTGTGGCAAATTAAACTTAAGCTTACCTTAGTTATCACTTACTATTATGTTATAACTTTTAAACCATATTTGGACTACAAAAGGAAAATGAACTTCATTCAACCTTAAAATGTTTAATGTTTTACACTCTTCATATAAAAAATTACAATATAAGAACATCGACTCCTAATGGGTGTAGCTAGTGTAGTCCTTTTCCCCAGCTCCTGATATTGTTTTTAGGTTTCTGGATTGGACGTCTTTTAATATGGGCCTTCTTCGATACATCATGCAACTCCAATACTTGTACTATTTGTTGTTTCTTAACCGCATCCTTCATGAAGTTCTCTTTTCACGGCCCCTAACTTTACTCGAAGAGAATTCTTTAAAATTGTTAACGGTTTACTGAGTAGGAGGTATGTGGGTTTACTGTCTACTGAGTACGAGGGAGGGGAGGCGACTTTTTGTTGAGTAAGAGTACTCTCACTTTTTGATAAGAGGGGGTGGGGTTGGGGGGAGGGGGGGGGGGCTTCATTTTTGGCTGCATAGGAGAGAGGGGCTTCAAATTTTTACTGAGTAAAGGGGGTGGGTTACTTTTGGACACTCTCGCCGTTAGGCTTATTCTCATCTGGTCAAATGACTGGTTCGAGCGGTTTACTTTGACGGGTGTGATAGGCATGCAACTTCTTCGTAATTTGGCCATTGGAGTTGTGCAGCCTCACAAATACATATGTGGTCGCACAAGTCATGTGTGGCCGCATATGTGCTTCCCCGCATGTGCGGAGTCTACATAGCCATTCCAACATAAACGTTTGCATATGTAGTCGCATATGTGCATATGCGACCACACATGAGTCCATGACAACAATGGTTGTAGTTTGAGTCAACATACGAGGGGAATTTTCTTCTTCAGGTAAGTTAGATTGTTTGTAATGATATTTAATAAATTAGGTTTTGGTGGTCATATTCCTTAAAATCTTGAGATTAGAATCTACTTATTTTAGGAGATAATACAACCCCTAATTAAGGGGTGGTATCCTAACAGTGAAAAAAGGGGTGGCAAAAATTTATTTTTAAGGAGATGAGATAGGTCTTATTTTCAAGAAATGTCCAAAGCTATTTAAGGCAAGTAAAAAGGTGCCACTTTGTCCTATTTTGCTAGAATTTTACATGAATAAAATAACACGAAAATAATTCTGAAAATAAAAAGAGTGTAGAAAATATTTTGAAAATCTAGAAAGAATAGAAAACTAGTTGTGAAAGATTAGTAATCCTATTCCTATTAAAATTGTCTTTGAGTCCTACTTGGGTTAGGATTGGTCCTAGTTAGGTTTACTGAAGGAGGGTGGTGTCCACCCCTTTGTAACCAGTTACTTATATAAATTAAATCATAGAAGCTATGTCGATATATTTATTGTAAAATATCGGATTTGTTCTTCTGTTCTCTCCTTTTTCTTATATCTTCTCTACGACGAAAAGCTGATTGATGTACCCAAGGTACTAAAAATTGACATATTTTGTGAAATTTCGCGAAATATCTCGGTTTTCCAAAACCTCGATACAAAATTCCCATTGGTATATCGGACGGTACATAAATCACGAATATATCGCAATATATCGTGATATTTCTCATGATATGTTCGTCGGCGCGAAATATCACGATATATTGTGCCAGAAGACACTGATTCATAGAAATATTGTCGAAATTTAAAATTTCAGGAAATTTTGATATTTTAGCACCAAAATTTGGTACTTACTGGATATATAAGGCAACTGGGGGCCTGGTTCTCAGCAACTTATTTGTATATAATAACATTTAAGTAAATGTCATTTTACTTTAAGTTATTATAAGTAAATAAGCAAATACCCACCATTTGATTTCAATAAAAATATCAAAAAAATCAAAAACCAAAGTAATAAAAAAGTATACTTTCAGTTTTAGTAGGAGAAAATAGTTTTTCGGGTTTTTATAAAATTCGTATGTTGAGAAAAGTGATTAAATCAACTCCTTTTTAGCTCAAAAAATCCCACAAGATGTAAAATGAATAAGAACTTTTCTATTTAAAAACTCATTTTTCTAGACTTAATAAAAAAAACCATGGTCCATCAAAGTAAATTTTGAATGAATAAGAACTTTTCTATAAAAAAAACTCTATTTTCTAGACTTAGTAAAAAAAAACAATGTTTCGCATTTCAGCATAATTTTTGCACGATTTCAAACTTGCATAACTTTCTTGTTTAAAATCCGTTTTCAAAATCGTTTGAAGCATTATTTTAACAATCAACTAATCTTTATTTTGAAAACATTTTTATCCACAAAAAAGAATAAAAATCATTTGAAAAACATAGATCAAAACAAGACCAAAGAAGACTTGACAAGACTCACAGACTCAAATATACAGAATACATGCTATGTGAAGCTCTACACCCCTAGATAGGGTACAAATACTATCCGAGTGTTCCAAAGTATGTATATATACTTGGTTTATGACTATCTATAGTTTCACTGAAAAATTTAATTAAAAAATCAATATTTTCACCGTTCTATAAAATTACAATATTTCCACATTATCGAAATATTTCCACAAGATATTTCCACCATTTCAATGAGTACTTTCCTCTTCGTCAATGATGAACTATTACTCTAGTAGGTTAATAAGATAATTTAATTTTAATTTTAATTTACTATTTCTTGACAAAAATTATTAAACATGCCTAGTTTTTTGTTAGTTTCACTAATTTCCCATAAAATCATTTTAGAAGAATCAACCTTCATTTCTCTTTATTGATTTATCCTTTATCCTCAAAATACTAATTACACACTTATAAGTTTCAATCATGTAGAAAGGACGATTAACACGAAATTAGAAGAAGACAATTCCCCCCTCCTCCAAGACAACACATTTTTCTATCCAACTTCGTGACTTTTTTTGAAGTTTTAGTCAAGTAGAGTGTTTTTTTGAGATCATTTCACTAAATCTTTTTTAAAAATCAATATAAATAAGTGCAACTAAGGATTTTGCTCACCATCCCATCAAATTCTATTGAAAAATACAATTAATAAATAGCGAAGAGAAACCAAACAGGAGAGAGGCTATAGGGAAAGAAAACAACAGGAATAGACCCAAGAATCACAACACATAGAAGAAAAGGAATCTCATCTAAAAGACGGGTGATGAGACAAAGTAGTCCACTATCTGCACCCTAAAAAGATTTAATGTAGACAACAAATAATGGGTGCTAAAAGGGCATATAACAGCTATAAGTATAGTTCATATCACAAAATATACCACATATGACACATCCAACTGCATTATTATATTTCATCCAAAGTAAGAATCTCCACAAACCACAAAATATTAAGTGACCAATAAACAAGAATCATATGACTTGAAAAAGTAAACATGTTTACATCCGAATGGATGCAATTGCTTGGCTACTAAATTCATATGGGCAAATCAAATGTTCTGATTTCATAACATGCTCTAATAAGATTTACTACCTCCTGGTCTGAATTGAATGAACCCAAAGTTTTCTAGTCTCTTAGCTGTATCTTCTGAGAAAGCCTTCACCCAAAATGACAAGGTTTCCCTAGCCAACTTCAAGAAAGAAAAGAACTTCATAAGAAACAGTATAATTTTTTGGCAAATTCAATTAAGATAAAGAAATTCGCTTCAGGATAAAAGAGATTCATATAGAAGTAAAGAAGACTATGAAACAACAAATTATATAATTGCAATGATATGAGACTGTCATGATGATAGTATGCTAACAACTTTTCTTTTTTCATTGAACAGATTTTTTTTTTTTTTTTTGAGAACCCCTCCAGAAGGAGGGAGGGTTAGGCAGCCCCCGACCAGTTATTATAAGCTAGAGAGTTAGGTTATAATACGATTACAAAAGACTCGTGCTTCCTCACTGAAGGAACCAAACCAAGGAATGATCCAAAGCTTGAAGAAGGAGACCACTGATCTCCGAAGTGCTTCGACCTCTGACGTTTTGCCGTTGAAGATCCGATTGTTCCTCTCTAGCCAGATAACTCAAAGAGTGGCCATCTCTAAAATGTCCCAAGGGCCACGTATCTCCTTCTTCACCCTCCTCCTCCTCCATCTAGACCAAAGCACCTTTAGGTTCCTCGGGTGGGATGAGAACCCGCATATGCTCTCAAAGTGGTCCCATACCCGACGAGCGAGGGGACAAGAAAGGAGCAGATGGGAGATCATTTAACAGTAACTCTGTGATATCTATCAAGTATAAACTAGGGGTGGCAATGGGTCGGGTCGGGTCATAGATATACGGGCAAAACACCCAACCCGTTTAATAAACGGATCAAAAACTTAAACCCAAACCTGACCCACCTAATAAACGGGTTGACCCGACCCGACCCGACCCGTTTACTAAACAGGTCAAGTCGTGCCGGGTCGGGTTGGGTCAACAGAACCATGTAAACTTGTTGGGTTGGGTCAAGACAGGTTGGATTGGGCCGGGTTTGATCAGGTTGAGTCGGGTCGGGTTGACACGACGCATTTGGTAAACGGGTCAAGTCGGGTCAATCGGGTTATAAGTACAAACCCGAACCCGACCCATTAAATAAACGGGTCAATCGGATCAACCTGTTTATGACCCGAACCCGTTTAGGTCAAACCCAAACCCGCTAACTTCGGGTCGGGTCAAGGATTGCCACCCCTAGTATCAACCAAGTTATCAGTTGGTATCTATAGTAGGATGTGTCCATAATCCTATAAAGATTGTTCTGCTCAGAATTAAAAAACCCAAAATTCGGACTCAACTCCAAAGTCCACTGAGTCGAGTAACTCAAATACTCAACTCGAACCTCGATTAAGGGGACATGGCCATTATAAATATACATATATATATATATAGAGAGAGAGAGAGAGTGTAGTGATACATTGCGGCCGGTAATGTGCGGCCTTGACATGCGGCACCCCCTTCCGGGGTATTTTTGGGATTTTTTTTTTTTGAGGTTGATCATCCACCCTTGGATAGCACACACAAAAAATTTCAGCTTGATCCAAGACCTGTAGGCCGTCCAAATGTGTTGATCAAAATAAGGGTAAAAATGAACGACCGATAAAAGTCGATCACATTTGAACGGCCTATAGGTCTTGGATTGAGCTGAAATTTTGTGTGTGCTATCGAAGGGTAGGTGATCAACCTCCAAAAAAAAATCCCAAAAATACCCCCAAAGGGGGTGGCCGCACGTTAAGCCCGCACGTTACCGACCGCAATGTATCACTACTCAATATATATATATATATATATATATATATATATATATATATATATGGGAATGCTTAAATGCGGTCCGCGTCCGCAGCCGTCCGATGCACCACACAGTGCATCTGATGCACGCGGTGGGTGCATCGAACGGCTGCGGGCGCGGACCGCATTTAAGCATCCCCCTATATATATATATATATATATATATATATATATATATATATATATATATATATATATATATATATATATATATATATATATATATATATATATATATATATATATATATATAGGGTCAGGATCGGATGACCCAGCAAATTTTGACCCATTAATAACCCAGCACCCTTTGAGGCACTTAGA